>LPNX010636032.1:68422-139249 GCA_001517045.1 Pseudotsuga menziesii
TCCTTCCAACATTAAAATTAATTGCGAGCAAATGAATTTGGGGATCCTAAATGCTATCGAGAATTCCTTATTCAATTTTAAAAGTACAGCTCAACAAACCCTTACAAACAACTACATTTCATAACATTCTTACACAATTTTGGTGTGGTATCATTAGATTATGACTCCAAAATGTAATAGCATATTGGCATATTTATGCATGAATTTGTCATCATACCCATTCTACTTTTCAATGCATTCTCTTCTAATTATATATTTGTGGAAAAATTTGTGTGCTCTCTCTGAGTAGTATTTTATGTTGTGAATGACACAAGCCTTCAAGTTGAATACAAGTTTAACTTAATCCATTAGGATTTTAATATTTTTATTACAAAGCTTGTTAATAACCTTATATAGTCACTTATAACAAGATGGATTTTCTAGAAGTAGCTATGAAGGCAACTACAAAATGGGTAGGATTTGTTTGGTCGTTCTATCATATTTGATTTTGTTGTGGAGCATGGGACTCCTAGATTGAAACATAATCTTAAGTTTGGGAATAATAATAAATCATTGGAAATCGCTTTTTACTATTATCTTATAATTATGTTGTCACTTTCAACATTTTTTTGCACTTTCAAATGGATAGTTACATGCATTTGGCAATTTCAAAGCAACATGATTCAATCACACAGAAAATAATCTATTGACAGAGCAGGTTAGGTTTAAAGGTGTTGAGTGTGCATCGAAGACCTTTGTGGGTTGTTCGATTTCATCTAATCCCTGCATAAGAAGTTGTGACTCATAGCTTAGATCGTGAAGCCTACCTCTAGAATTCAAATAGTGAGAATTGCATTGGGTTGAAAGTGACTTCTACCTCCTGAATTGAAGTAGAAATGCATTAAATTGATGAATCTGCCACCGAGACTTTGACTAATGAAAGTACCTATGTATTATTTATTTTTATTTTTTGTAATCCCTCTATGATAGAAATAGGGTGTTGAGCCAACAAGAAATAAGAAAATATATTGTAAAATAACAATTAAAGAAACCATTTTTTTTAGACTTAAAAAAAGGAAAGATTAAAATTATATTTTTTTGCATATAAATAATTATTAATGTAAAAAAGAGAAACACTATTATGTATCATAAGGAAAGGGACAAAAGAAACTAAAATATTGACAAAACCATAGATTTGATTCATTATAATTTGATAAATGTGTATACCTAATTTATGTAGTGTTCTTCATTTATTTTTCAATTAACCATTTTATTATAGATTTGTCTTAACTTCTATTTATTATTAAATATTTTAGTATTCTACATTTTAGTATTAATTTTCTAATATTTTTTTTTTCATTTTATGTAGTATTCAACATTTTTTTAACAATATTATCCAATATGGGTGTGATATCACTTGATTATGACTCCATTATGTAACAACATATTGACATATTTATGCTTGAATTTGTCATCAAATCCATTCTACTCTTTTTGCACTCCTTGAATTATATATTTCAGGGGGAAAAGGTGTGCTCCATCTATGAGTAGTTCTTTATGTTGTGAATGGCATAAGCCTATGAGTAGTTCTTTATGTTGTGAATGGCATAAGCCTCCAAGTTGAGTACAAGTTTGACACAATTTATTTGGATATTGACTTTTTAAGCACAACCTTTGTACATAAATCTTGTATAGTCTCCAAGAAGAAGATGTATATTCTAGATATAGTTGTGAAGGCAACTATAAAATGGGTAGGATTCATTTGGGCATTTTGTCAAATTTGATTTTGATGTCGAGCATGGCACTCATAATTAAAACAAAATCTTAAGTCGAGGAATAACTGTAAATCCCCATCATATATCTATGATGTCATTCTTGGGGTTATTTTGCACTTGCAAATGGATAATTACATGCATTTGATAATTTCAAAGCAACATAATTCAATTACATAGGGAAAATAATCTATTGTCATACTCGGTTAGGTTTGAAGGTGTTGAGTGTGCATTAATGAACTTCGTGGGCGATTCAATTTCATCTAAACCACCTAAACATAGTTGTGTTTCATAGCTTAGATCTTGAAGCCTGTCTTTAGAGTTCAAATAATAACAATTGCATTGGGTCTTGTGACTTCTACCACTCAAATTGAAGTAAAAGTGCATTAAATGTACCAATTTACCACAAGACCTTAACTAACAAAATCATCTACTTATTATTTATTTTTATTTTTTATTCTCACACAATAATAAAGTAAAGTATTAAGACGATAAGACATCAAAATGTTTACTTATAATTTTTTTTTCATACAAACAATTATTAATATGAAAAAATTAAAAAAATATTAACTAAATAACTTACAAAATTAAAAAACAAACACATAAACTATAAAATCTATATATTTTTTATTCATTATAAATTTGAAAAAACAAATATTGACAAAATCATAGATTTGATTCCTTATAATTTGGTGACTTTAAATATAAATTAATAGTTTTTAATTATATTTTATTGTAGATTTTATACTAAAATAAATTTATATATATATATGAATGGTATATATCAAACCTTTTTCATTTTATAAATTATTAAGTTTGTTCATCCACATATGGACTCTTGAGGTACTCTTCGTTAAAAAATTATCTTGTTTCTTAGTGAACCCCATGTTGCTTATGTGCTTTTTATGTCTTACTAAAGGTCTTTATTTAAATTTGATGTTTTCTGCAATTTGTTCAAGGTATGATAACAAAGTAAGGTGACGCACTATTAACAAAGGGCTTCATGATGTAAATCATAACATGTTATCATAATAAGGTGTCGAGGGAAGATTTGAATCTATGTCTAATTAATACAGTTTTTAGTTTCATACTTTGTTGGTATCATTTTTGTTATTTATTTATATGATAATTGCTTATTGAAGTTGATATCATTTTGATATTGTCTCAAGAAAGTAATAATTATAATAAAAAAAAAATTAACATATATTCAATTTTTATGTTAATAAAGTAATTAAAGAAACCCTATCGTTTTCAATGACATGAGGAACATTAATTAAGGGGAGACCTATCCAGTGTATTCAATGCATTAGGCATTGCCATTGTGATTAAAGATTGGTAAGTAATAATTATTGCAATAGGGTATGCAAAGACTTGGTAATGTTGTGAATAATTTCAATATCTAAATTATGGTGTTTAGAGCATTATGCATATTTTTGTTGAAGATTGAGCAATGATTCAAGACCAATTGAAATTGAATTATAAGGGTAATAGAGAAGCATTTCGTGGCATCAAAAAAATTAATGTATTGAAGCATTTTATGGGACAAGCTATTGTATAATGTATTTTTCAGGTGGAAAGCTTATTACAGTTTATATGACAAATTTGCAACCATTTGCTATTTGTATGTTAGGACCACTTTCCAATTCAACTACTTGCAAGAGGAATTGCAATGCAATTATTTTCATTGTCTCAAATAAGATAAACAAGTTGAATGAAGAAATTAGGATATCCTATTGTGTGTTTTAGTGAGTTATGCTCATTGAATAACAATTTGTTTACTAAGGTCTTCAATCATTGCATTTAACTTTTTGATGTCAATTCATGTTCTATACTAATTGATTAAATTTATAATATGTATATTTGGGGAATATGATGAAGAGAGATATTGTTTTATCCATGCACTTATTTGTCTGGGATCCACTGCACTTCAATGTGTTTCGAAGCAAATAACATGGTTGATTTGGTTTAGGTGTTGAGAGTGTATTTTGCACATATTTATATTCATTCCACCTTAGCATTGCTTTTCTATCTACAACATTGTAAAATTATAGGTCACTAAATTATAGGGTAGTCTTCAATCTATTCGTAGTGAAGACAACCCTTGAATTTAGTGACCTATAATTTAATAAACATCATAGATAATAATAATAATAAATCAATGCTAAAATGCAATGAATATCAAACATGTGCAAAGTAATATCTTAAGGTCTAAAATAGTTCGACACAAAAATGTTTCAAGCTATATGTTGCTAGACATTGAAGTGCAATGGAACAAAAAATTGTGTTCCATTAAGATAGATGCATGAATAAATCACAATATTTCTTTACATCACTTTTCTCAATAGAAATCATATGGAATGATCAATCAATTTAGAGCAAGAATTAATGTCAAAAGTGGAATGCCATGCTCGGATGCCTTTCTAAACAAATTGTTATTTAGTGAGCACAAATCTTTAAAAAACAAAACAATATATCATAATTTCTTCAATTTCAACTTATGTCTATTATTGGGGAGAATGAAATGAATTGCACTCTATTTCTTCTTGCAACTAGATGAGTTATTAAGTGGTCCTAAAATTCAAATAGCAAACTAGTACGAATCTAGAACATGAACTCCAATAAGATTTCCACCAAGACAATGTAGTTGCTTGTCCCATCATAGTTAGTTGCTTGGAGGCCACAAAATACTTCTTAGCTACCCTAAGGGTTCAATTGTCTTAGGTCATTTCTCCATCTTCAAGAAAAATACACAGTGTTGTAAAACACAAAAATTTGGATCGTGGCGTTATTCATGGTGTCACCAAGGTTTTACATACCCTATTTTAATCAATATTACTTGGCAACCTTTTAGCACAATGAAAATGCTAGATATAGTTGATAGGTCTTCCCTTGATCATTGTTTTTCATGCCAACGAAAGCCATCGGGTTTCTCTTAACACTTTGTTAATTTGAAAATTGAATAAATGTTAAATTTAATTTTCCTAATCATTAATTTCTATAAGTTGGCCCTTCTATCAGCATGCATTTGCACCTTGTAAGGCAATTGCTAGTTATTTTTATTATAAATATTAAGATAGTTGAAAGTGGTTTTTTTATTTTTTTAGTTTATTGAGAAATCCATTTGTTTAGATTCTCTCATTAGAGGAATTTTGGGGTCTAAAATGGGCCTCCTAAGGAAAATAATAAAATAATAGTTAAAATAATAAAATAATATTGATTAATCTTGGAGGAAGAAAGAAAAAAACTATTTTTTGTGTTCGTATTTTCGACATATCTCCCTGTGTTTTTACTCAAATGTCAATCAAGAGAGCTCGTTGGATGCGGAATTTGATTTCGCATCCAACAAGTACCCACACTGCATACTTTTGATGGACCCCGCTACCCCAAAAACAAGAAATACCTGAAAAAACGTGATGATGATGTCATCATCACGCTTTTTCAGGTATTTCTTGTTTTTGGGGTAGCGAGGCCCATCAAAAGTATGCAGTGTGGGTACTCGTTGGATGCAGAATCAAATTTTGCATCCAACGAGCTCTCCCGATCGAAATTTGAGTAAAAACACAATGAGATATGTCGAAAATACGAACAAAAAAAGTAGTTTTTTTTAATGACAAATATGCCAATTCAACCATTATGGTTGACTTATTTTATTGAAATTCTATTGGTTCTTGAATTCCAACTTACAAAAACTTATTTTGGCACGTTTTCTTATAAGGCCCATTTTAGACCCCAAATTTCCTCTAATGTACACTCCATGTGAAAGAGATCTTCAACATTATCCATGTGGGCGCTGGTGTGAAACAAATAAAACCAAATCTTTTTTATAATTAAACAAAAGAAATGAGCATACTTCCATCACTTAACTTAAAAACAAAACAAGTCATTACTAGTTTAATAGGTTGAAAAAGGATGTGGGTCATGTGGAGTTGTTATTTAACTCATCATTGGTAAGGATCATTTTTATATTCTCTGCTTTAGATGTGGAGTGGGAACCAACACTCGTGCATATCTTTTTGCACTATGGGGGCTTCCTTATTTCGCTTTTCATTGAGGCATTCTCACTGTTAATGTATTCGGTTATTCTCATGGGGTTATCAATTGGATCAATGGAAATGGGAATCTACAGATCTCCTTACTAGATCGTTGGAAAGCCTGGATCATGGACCTTCATAACAAGTTCTCTTTGTTCCACTATGAACACATCTACCCGAATTTTAATCAACGAGCAAACCCGCTATCAAGACAAGGCATTGAGCTTCCAGAAGGATTGTTGCAGTTCAAAGAATTTCAAAACAAGTAGTTGATTGGTGAAGGCAACATCACAATTTACTAATTATGTCCATTCACGCTGTTTGTGATGGATTTTGAATAGACCATTTTGGTATGTGGTAGTTCTCTAAGATTTTTTATTATTATCAGAATTACATTTAGTTGACTGTAGATTAAGAGTGGAGCACATTTAAGAATGCGAATTTTGTAACTTATTTGATATATGGGAACTCCGCCTTATGGATGTAATCAAAATTTTAGCATATTTTACTGATTATATAGAGTAGGAATATATATGTAGTGAACACTATTTGTGGGATAGGGCAAATTGTAGTTTTTTTATTCACCTTTCGAATAGCAAGAAACTTTTTTCTATTGAAAATAAAAAATAATAGGTTGAAAAAGGAGGCTTTACATAAAAATAAGTTACGATTCCTACAAAGTGACTTGAAATAAGCTTGAATCAAATGTTATCAAGGTCAAAAAGTTATTGTTCTTTTAAAGTAAATCTAGATCTTGAGTTTTTTTTCAATGAAAACAAAATCTAGATCTTGAAACAAGATTTAGTTACCATGTTAAATTATAATCTAAACAATTTGATGTATAGCATAATTTGTGTACATACATATACAATTTTATGTACAACATAATTTATGCACATGTATAGACATCAAGAACAATTAGGATGATTGATCTAAAATGACTTAAACATTGGTTCCACTATCAATGATAATCAATCACCCCATTTTATGTGAAATACTCACCAAACACAATTAGGCAGGCATAAACTAAACTACCTCCAATTAAAACAACCAAAATTATATACATTGCTCTCCAAAAATGGCATCCCATTTTATGTGAAAATACTCACCAAACACAATTGCGCAGGCATTTACTAAAATACCTCAAATTAAAACAACCAAAACTATATACGTCGCTCACCAAAAATGGCATATCTAGACGATTGTAAGAGTCCCTCGATTATAACCACCACTATGTTAAAAAAAACTTAAAGCAATTGATCTCCACATTCTATACAACACCTATTTCATAATAAAACACCTATTGATGTAATACCTTGAATACATATCTTATTTGGATTTTTTAATAAAAACATCATGAATTCTATTGTTATAAAAAAATTACATGTTCGAATATTTGGGATCTTCTATTCAATTTTATGTCCTTTTGTTAAGGCTAAGCACGTAAGTGAAATTATGATCATTGATTTCCTTTTCTGGATAAAAAATCATATTTTTGCATTTATGCATTGTTTCATTGAATTTATGATAACCACAACCCAGGCCTCTTTTGAATGGTTGATTATTGGAATATATATCATCCTCAATTGTTATTTGCATTCATGGAAGAGAGCAAAACGAGATTCCTTTCTTGATTTGAGTATCTAATTCATGTTTCAAATTCTATGCCTGGGATTTTGTATGTGAAAATTAATGATAGAGAAGTTGTCTCTTGAGAAAGAGTAGTTATAGAGGCTTTGCCACCACTCTCAAGTGTGGGAATTGTTATAGTTGCAAAATGAACAAGTATCGATTCCTTAGAATTATTATCGAGATCCACACAATGGTTATATGTCTTCACATATGCCAATAAGAGGGATTCTATGCATTTCCTTTTGGAGTCACTACAAGCAAAATCCTTATTTTCAACCATATTATTGTGCCATATACATCGAAAATAATTAATTTAGCATGGAATGTGTTGCAAAATTGTTCAATAAATAAGGATTATGATCTACATAGGTCAAACACCTTAGGAAAAACACTGACATAAATAGATTAAATATCTATACACTAGTTTATATGTGGTAAAATCCTCAAAGAAAGAAACAATCTATGACCCCATCCAACATGGTCACTTGAGGCAATATATTAGTGCAAAAGGGAAATAGTTTAGATAAGAATATCTCAAATTTGGTCATTAGCAAATGACCCTCCATGCTTTTAAAAAAAAATCATGGACCAATCATATGCTAAGATGCAAATCATTTGTCGATAATATTGATGAGAAGATGAACCAATGGATAAATTTCTGTCTAGAAAATAATCGAGACTGGAATTTTAATTTGTTGCAAAAGAACACTAAAGAAACACACTTTATTTGTAGGCATAATAGACCAAGTTGAACTTAAGGACCTCCTAAGTGTCTAAATATCCTAACATCTCCTATTAAGAACAACTTGGGATATGATTGAAGTATTTTCAAATGTGACACAATAGGAGAAGGGGGGATGCATTGGAGTATATCCCTCGTTAATAACAACTTCCTAAACTCCTAACATAGATCGAAGCTTGGAAACTTCACTTCTATATGAGTCTTTGTGAAAATGTCTACAACTTGATCATTTGTATGACGATAGACAACTTAAACGATGCAATACTACATAAGCTTTCTAATGAATTGCATGCATTTGTTGCACTAATATTGAACTAAAACTTTATAAAGATGAATGACACTTTAATTATCTCACCAAAGTGTGGTTGGATGTTGTTGTTGAAATTCAAACTCTGAAAGGATCTGTAGAAGCCAAAGGGATTCTTAACTTGCAATATATATGGCACAATACTTTAATTCTCTTGAAGAAAAATTAAGGAACACCATTTCTTACAAGTCCAAGTGACAAGTCGAGAACGAAGACTGAAAACATAACCTACAATAAACTTCCATAAGGGTCACAATCACAATTCAAAATCAATGAAACCAACCAACAAAGATCACGTCTCCATTAAACTATATGTAACTTAAATTAAATTATACCCCAATGGCTCTCATGGGTGTTTGCATATATTGGGAAATAATACCAACACTAAGGGAAATATCAAGATATGTATCAACCAAATACAAAAGGCTACCAACTAACGACACAAAGAGGCATTTACTTTGGGTGTGGTAAAAGTGACAACAATTTTGACTCCAGACTGAGAGGGATATGCAACCAATTTATAATATTCCATGTGAAAGTGACAAAGAAGGTCATATGCATACTTAAACTAGGAAAGGGAAATGCATTCCTCGATTTACAAGACTTTAAGGACAATAAAACAATGAAAATCCCATAGGTTTGTCATTGCAAATTTATTCTTAAGATTGGATTTCAGATGGATTAAAAGTTTGGGGTCACTATCAATAGGTATAAGGTCATCAACATAGAGAACATGTATTATGAGATGGTTACCCACTTTCTTGGTATAGACATTGGGATCAAAATGGCATTCAAAATATGATTTCAAGAATAAAACTTACCATTTTATCATACCAATCTCGAGGGGCTTACTTAAATCCATAGACATATTTCTAAGGTGAAAAATAAGATTGGACCCATTTTAAATATAACCAAGAGGTTGTTTCATGTCAATTTGTTCTTGCAAGTTCCCATGCAAAAAATGTGTATTTAACATCCCTCTAACGGCTCCCATTGATATGACGTTTCAAGGGATAGAAAAAGGAATATGGAATTCATTTTGGCTACAAGGGAAAAGGTTTTAGTATAGCCAATGCCTTCTTCTGAGAAAATACTTTGGAAACTAATTGGGTATTATGTCTTTCAACACATCCATCTATTGCAAACTTAGTTCTACACACCCATTTACATTAGGCAAGTTTCCATTGTTTTGGAAGAGGTACAAGATCCCAAGTATAGTTCCATGCAATGTTGCATCCCAATCTTTATGGCAAGAAGCTTCTTTAAATATTTATAGGTAAAAAGTATTTAAAATTTGAACCAAAAGGGAGGAGGCTTATTGGAACTGTGAATGAATATGACACTAATATGAAGGATCATTTGTAATATCACCAACTACTTCTCATTGTATGAATCCATCTCAGAAGTTGTGGTGCTTATGAAGGTTTATGTTCAATGGAATCAACTGGAGGGTCAATAGATGGAGGTAGAATTTCATGCTCGTTGTCATTAGTTATAAGAAGAAACTAAAATAGGAGAACCAACCGAAAATTGGGAATATAAGATGGCACATTCACCAAAGATGGCTCATACATCAAAGATGGTACAAACACTGAATGAGGTTGAGATATATTCATCAAACTTGACCTCTCCCCTATTAATATATTTTTTGAATGAAGTTGAAGAAGTCTACAACCTTTTACATTTTTAGAGTATCCAACATAAATGCAATTAAAAAACTCACTCTTAAGCTATAATGCTTTCCTTTTCTTATTAATAATGGGAGTCCATGCTTCACTACCAAATACATGAAAGTGGCTTACATCTAGTTAAATGTTACTCCATGCTTCTTCCAATGTTATACATTTTAAGGCCTATGTGGGTCTGTGATTTACTATGTAACTGGCATAATTAATGACTTCCACCCATAAATAAGGACTTGATTCTTTACATGATCATATAATTTGCCACTTATTTTTATGTGCAATTATTTTTCTTAGTGAAACCATTTTGCTGTGGTGTGTACATAATAGTATGTTGCATATGAATGTTGTGTGTAGTGAAGTAAGTTGTAATTCTTTTATTAACATATTCACCCTCATTTTTTGTTCTTAACTTCTGAAGGTGATGTTTAGATTGTTTTTCTACATAGGCCTTATGGCCCAAAAATATATATATAAAATTCACTCATATGATAAGATGTTATAGAAAAACTAGAAGCAAAAAATGCATGTCCATGAGACAAAGCGTTAGAAGAAGAATGATTGAGATTGATGTTGTTTTTATTTATTATTACTTTTCAGGCTTCCATATTATTAAAACATTTAGACTCCATATGACCATCTCACCCACAAAAATGACAATGTTTATTCACTCTCTTTACTTCCAATTTAATATCTTTATTACCATTGGGAGTAGGAGTTGGTTAAAAGGCTTTGGGACCCTTGATTTGTTTGTTGTTGCAAGGATGTTGTATTGTTGAATGCTTGTGAGCTTTCTTCTATTGTACTACTAATACTTTGTTAAATGTACCTGTAGTGTTTATCAATCCAAGGTGCAAAAGTTTATCTTGATTTCTAATCAAGAATGGCAAAATGCTTCAAATAAGGGAATTTTGTAAGTAATCCCTTGACTAATAATTGATTCTCTAGTGGTGTAAAAAGTCGATACAAAAATATAATGGATAATTCCAAGCTTAACAATAGTAGCATATATAAGTTTGTTAACTTCCTTATTTATCTTACATTCTACAAGTAAAAGTATAAGTGTGTTAAACTTATATAGAAAATTCTCAATGCAAGAGAAATCACCATGATTTAAATCATTTAAGTGATTTTTGAGCTAGTGGGATCAATCATTATGTTTACTAATGAAGTCATTGTGACATGAATTCAAGATGGAATGTGATGTGATGCTTTTGTGGGGGTGCCAAAGATTGTAATAGTGAAACTTTCCCGAAGAATAAGAAGATTAGCCTTTCGTGGATGTTTCCCTATCTTGGGGTTTTACCACATAAAATATGTTATCTCTTCTTTCTTTATTGTATAATGCATCTTATGTTTATTGATTGAGTCTCATGATTGTATTGATAGGAGATTATACTAGTTAGATTCTTGTTGTATGTTAATGCCTATTTATTAATTCTAACAATAATATTGTCAAAAAAAAATCAAAGAAATGTTTCTAGTCATGAGCTCAGGTGAGGTCCTAGTCCTAATCTCAAGTAAGACCTCGATCTCGAGCTTTGTAGCTAAATGAACGAAGAAAATTTACACAGAAAATAAAATCATCCTTACAAAAGGAAACCCATTGGGCACTTCCCTTTATTTTAAGGATAGTACCCAGGGTAAATTGATGGCGCCTAAGTTCCAAGCACCTTGCCTTGAGGGAATTGAAGAAATTCGAATTCGTGACTTCCCCTACATCAGGGGTCAAAATATCACATTTAGCTCATGACCACTTAAGCTAACCATTAGAGATCACTAAACACACACACACACACACACACACACACACAATGCAATTTTAGTTGGGGAAACTATGTACTAGGCACTTCTCTTCATTTTAAGGATGGTACCCAGGGTAAATTAGTGGTGCCTAAGCTCCAAGCACCTCTCCCTTAGGAGATTTAAAGAGATTCGAACTCGTAACCTCTCCTACATTAGGGTGCAAGGTCTCACGTCTAGCTCATGACCACTTGAGCTAACCATCAGAGCTCACTAAATGGAATATAGAAACTAAATATTCTAATTAACATTACAAAACTATGTAGAATATAAACTAAATATTGCACCTCATAGAGAATCTAAATGGAAATATAAAAGATTTACATACAAAAATAATATGCAAGTATATTAATGTCACTAGTCATACAAGTCATAATCATCAATAAATAAAAATCATGATATTATTGGGTTTATTCCCATGATTATCATAAACAATAATACTAAATATTATTGTGGAGGAACGAGATGTAAAAGTCCATGTCCACCCCAAGCATATACCTACATAATAATAGATGCATGGTAGTTGGAAGAAAAATAAATATATATAATTTTGAGAATTGCACACTTCATTACATTGTTTCATAAACATATCTCACAAATATGCATGTTGCCTCACAACCATTTGATCTAATAACTTCACTATGAAACTTCCCTCTACATCCTTATTTGTTTCCTTCTCCTCGATTTATTTATGTTGTGCCATTGTGGGGCCTTAGTAGTTTAGTACAATCCCTATTAAATTGGAACAATGTGCCACATTGCAGTTTGATCCTCACTAAAAAATTCATAAGTAATGATGTGGATAAGTTTTTGAAACATGGTAAGCATCTGTATCCTTGCAATATCACATAATGCATGATTTACAAATTTCTAATATTATTAGGGTATTAATGAAATAATTATTCTCCATGGCACAAGTTTAGGTGAACAACTATGGATAGATCATATATAGCTTATCAACAATTGATTCACTGGGAGAAAACATATCATAAAGTGGGATTTGAACCCATCCAGGGAGGATAACAACTTTTCCTCACAACCATTGGAGCTATACCCAACTTTTCTTCAAAACAACTATTTTTTAGGTATATTTTTGGTTTGGTTTTGCCTATTTTGTGTTTTGTCTATCAATGGGTTTTTTCCCATTCTAATCTAATATTGATAAGGGATTAGGGTTGTAATCTAACTTGGGTAAACAAATTAGACTTTTAGATGTTGTGAAATACCTAAAACTATGGTGAATATTCAAGTTAGAGGTGCGACTCTAAGTTAAGTTAGTTTTACCAAGTAAAGGTTTCCCTCGTAAATATTTGTGTTCTTTGTGTGTGGGATTATTTTTCTTTATATTTTTTTTAGGACTTGTATGCATTGCTTCACTTGTATATGTCTAAAACTTTCATATTTGTATTAAAAATCCAATTCTACTTACAAAATTTAAGCCAACCACTATTGTTTATGTCCCTTACTTATATTTTATTTTATTTTTTAATAGAATTAAAATGAACTAATGATTCAAATATTGATGTTTTTTATACGTTTTGTATAGTATGACAACAAACTAAGGCAAGGCACTGGATGTTGAACAAAAATTTGAACATTTCTCTATCATATGATTAATTAATGTAAGTCTTTTGTTGCTTATGTGATATGCTTAATTAATGTAAGTATTTTGTTGCTTATGGGTGAAAACACCAAGTTGGCATACACTTTTTGCCTATTTTTTGACAAAAAAATGCAAAATTTTATGTTTTTCAACTTAAACCCTTTGGAGATTAACGGATTGAGCTCTGCATGAAAAAACGAATTGAGATATGCATGCAGGAAAGCGCGCGTGGAATTTTGTAGGTGAACGCGAGCATGGGCTTGTGCCCTAGGTAAGTTTGGGATTGATCCCCCTCAGATCCAAGCCCAGAGGAACGCATGAGGACTCTTGACGCGACCTTCAGGGATCTCGTGTCATCCACGCCTCCTCCTCCGCCTTCAGTGTTTGATGCAGGTGATGGATTTGTTAAGCGTGTCAATGCTCCAATAATTTAGATCATACTGGCTGATTCAAGGCTGAAATCCCTCGCTCTAAGAGAGGGGTTTGATCGGACAGTTTACACGTATTTGGCCATCGCCAAAAACAATGGATTTCTGGGTTAAAAATAACTAGATTCCATTGATCTCTGGGGGCCTGCAGCATTGATTCTACGGAAAGGGCTTCTTCACCTTTTTGTTCGAAAACAAGGAAGACAGGGACCTGATTTTCAGAAGTGGGCCTTACTTCATGGGCCCTTGGGGGTTATACCTAAATTAATGGAGTTTGTCTTTCGATCCAGAAAAGGATGTGCCTTTTGCAGTTCCATTTTGGGTTCGCCTCCCACATCTCTCGTTACACTACTGGAATGATGAAACCCTACAAGCAATAGGAAACTCTCTTGCCAAATACATTGAAAAAACAGAACCGAAAGGCCCTCTCTTCTCTTGCGCAAGGATCTGTGTAGAGGTCGATCTAGAAAAGGGGCTACTTGAAATTGTAATCCTATGCATGGATGGATGGGAGCATGCACAAAAGGTTGATTATGAGAAACTGTCGTCTAAATGTAAGAAATGTTGATGTAATTGTAACTTCAAAATGTATTCACTTATATTTCTTATGTATTGTAACCCGATGTTTATTCCGGGATGTAATTGTGTCATGTCATGCCCCGATGTTCCTATCGGGAGGATCTATAATGTAAACAAATCATGTCAAGTCATTGTGGGTAACCCTCCTATTGTCTAAGGGTTAAAGTCCCTGCAGTTCCGGGGCACTAGGGTTATTAGACTCTCCTAGAGAGGTCAGCCCTAGTAGGGTTTTAGTCATGTCGGGAATTAGTATAAATAGAGAGTTGGCTTCTGTATTTATCATACACTCATCCACACTTAGTTGTAGCACATAGCTGAGGAAGAGAAAGACACTGGGGAAAGGAAGAAAGAGGTTACTGCTGTCGAGAGATCATATTACTGTTTTGGGGTTTTACTTTTGGTGCTGATTCTATCTCTAAGGAAGTTGCGGGGTTTTCTCCATTTATGGTTTCCCTGAGGAAAAACATTGTGTTCATTGTCTCTTGTGTTTGATTGTTGTGCTTGTTGTTCTCTTAGTTAAAGATCCTAATGTTATGCTAGCTTAACGTTAAAAATCTAACAAGAAATGCCACGAGTATGGCCATTTTGTCAAAAACTACCGTAAAGCAGTGCAAGAAAACCCTGAAAAAACTTAAGAAGAAGGTTGGAACCAAGTGAAAAAAGGAAGGAAAATGGAATCCTCAAACCTTCAGCCAAAGGATCCACAGTCAGAGAAAGGGAAAGCACCAGTGCAAGGAGAAAAGGAGGTCACAAAAAGAAATAATTTCAATTTTTTTAATGTAGAAAAAGGTGAAATCATCATGAATGAAGTGGCTCTAGTTGAAGACATTTCAGAACCCAACGACACCTTAGAAGGCATCAATACCCCTTCCTCATCTCCCAGGTAAGATCAGATCGATACAACAATTGAGGACTCCCCCACTTCTGGAGGATCTTGGGTAGAAAGGGTAAAACAAAGCAAAGTCTCCTCATTTGCACTCTCTCTTGACTCTTCTTCAAATGGGTCACAAGATATTCTCGAACCAGTCCCAAATGCCAAAGGAAGAAAGTCACAAAGATACCATAGAGAGAAGGAAGTAGAGAGATAACTAGAACTCGAAATGAAGCAGAGCATTGAAGAAATAAAGCTCCTTCAAAACCCCAAACATAGAGGGAAAGCGGATGGAAAGTTTAGAAGTAGTGAAAACTGTCTCTTGGAATTGCAAAGGGTCGGGAGGAAGCAACAAAGTGGAAGCAATAAAAGACATCATCAAATCTGAAAGGCCAGACATCCTACTTATCCAAGAGACAAAAATGAGTGATGTGGAAGTTTTGGAGCTTTCACATCGCTTTTGGACAAACAGCCAAGGAAACACTATAAGCTCTAAAGGTGCCTCGAAAGGAATAACGACCTTTTTCTCAAGTAAGTATGTTATAAAAAATGTTAAGGAAAATCAAAACTGACTCCTCGCCAAGTTTCAGGAAAAAGATGGCTCAAATGTTAATTATGTATGCAATGTGTATGGTCCAACACATTACAGAGATAAGCAATCATTCTGGAACAACCTCGTGACTCTAAAAGAGGATTTGAAAGGGAAAGTTCTCATAGTTGTCGGTGATTTCAATGCTACCAAAGCACAATCAGAGAAAAGAGGGGGCTCTAGAATAAGATATCACTATGGGAAAAACATGGAGGAATTGATATTTGAGCTGGATCTATTAGATCCTCCATTAAAAATGGAAAGTATACTTGGATTAATAGAAGGCTGGGTGTGGGATACATTGTGGCCAGGCTTGACCGTTTCTTGGTAAGCACTTTGTTCCTACAAAAAGATCTCATTCCCGCTTCCTTTGCTTTACCATTTGCGTCCTCAAATCAAAAGCCTTCTCCTTGGTGCTCTCCACCCCTACAAACCTTGGCCCCATTCCCTTTCACTTTAACTCATCTTGGCTTCATGAGGAAAAAGTCATGGGCTTAAATAAAAATTCTTGGATCTTGTCTTGCATTGGTTCTCCTAGCTTCATTTGGGAGAGCAAGCTAAGAAAGGTACACTATGAGATGAAAGAATGGGTGAAAACGAAGTATAAAAGTCCTAGCAGTAGGAAAATGCAGCTGCAATATGGACTAGAAGCGCTGCAATCCAAGATGGAGAATGAGGAAATTACTCCTCTTCTTACCATCCAAGAAAAAGACTTGAATATTAAGATCATCAACGCAACTAGAGGTGAGGAAGAGGAATGGAGGATAAAGTCCAGGAAGCTTTGGTTAAAAGTTGGGGATAGTAACACAAATTAATTCCACAAACAAACAAAAGCAAGGCTCAGCTCCAGCATCATCAAAGAATTAAAGGATAAAGACGAAAAAAGGACGGTGGAGTAGGATGAGATTAAGACCCACATTTTTCAACACTTCAGAGACCTCTACATGTACAAGGATGAGATCGATCCCATATTAGCGCAAGCTAACCTCCTCTCCGAAATACCTTCCCTTATTTTAGAACAAGATAACAAGTATCTATCAAAATCCATAATGGATTTCAAGATCAAAGATGTCATTTGGTCATTGCATGTTGACAAGGGTCGCAAGACAGATGGTTTCACCACCAATTTTTATAGAGCAGCTCATAAAGGAAGATTTGAAAAAAAAAAGATGAATTGGACGAGGAAGAAGGACAAGGTTGGGGGGGCCACCAACTCTTCTTTTCTTACCTTGATACCAAAAGAAAAAAAACCATGACAATAAACTGCTTCAGGCCTATTTCACTTTGTAATACCTCTTACAAAATCCTGTAAAAAATACTGGCCATAAGAATGAAGAAAATCATGGGAAGGCTAATCTCAGATACACTAGGAGGATTTGTTATTGGGAGTCAAATACTTGACAACATCATTGTTTTCTAGGAAGTAATTCACCCCAGCATAGAACACAAGCAGCAAGGTATGGTTGTAAAGCTTGATATGGCTAATGCTTTTGATCGAGTAAATCACTTCTTTCTGTTTGAAATCATGTCAAACTTTTGGTTTTTATATAAAGTTCATTAGATGGATTAAGACTTGCATTAGCAGCCCTGGATTGCTCCGCTAGTAAATGGTAGGCCAACCAAGTTCTTTCAAGCCACCAGGGGCATCCTCTAAGATTTCCCATTGTCTCCATATCTCTACCTCCTGGTCGTGGACTTTCTGGTAGAAAGCTGCAGCAACAACAAGACAATGGGGACCTCAAAGGTTTGAAAATTGTAAGAGGAGTCAGATCTACAAATCATGCACAATCACCGATGACACAAGTTTTCTTCGGGGCTCATCCATGGTCATAGCAGAAAGGTTCAAGAGAGTTCTCTCCACCTTCCTCAAAGCATCGAATGGTAAGATCAATGCTGCTAAATCAAAAGCTTATGGATGGAATTGCCTACCTGGAACCATGGCGAGGATATCAAGAATCCTTGGATTCTAGGGACTAACAGTCTGGAATTCATTCAGTTATTTGGGAATTCCCATATTCAAAGGGAAAAAAAGAAGATAGATTGGCATGGTCTGATTGACAAAATAAAAATAAAAAATCAATTCTTGGGGAACCAGATGGCTCAACCCAACAGGAAAATTAGTTGTTATAAAAGTCATCCTCTCTGCCTTTCGAATATATCTATGCTTAATATCTTTCACCCATAATCAAATTATACAGGAAATCAATAGAGAGATCCATAAATTTCTCTAGCAAGGAGGAAAGGCTACCAACACAAAAAAAATCAATCTAATTGGTTGGAGAAAACGCTTGGTGGAAAAAGGCCCTGCAAAAAAAATACACTGCAGACAACAGAAGAAACTGTGATGAGAATATGACTATGAGCAGAGATAGGTCTCCAATTTGGGATCTCTGTAAAAAATCACCATACATCATCCACGAGAATATTTATTGGATAGCGGGAAATGGAAAAAGAATCAAAATATGGCATGATAAACTTGGAACAAATTCCCTGACTAAGTTTTGCCAGGAATTAAATGAGCTGAAGACTTGGCTTGATGGAAGTAACATCAACACTCTACATGATTTATTAGACTGGACAAACAGTGGGAGATGGAAAGGGTGGAAGACCCTTGAACTCTTAGTGCACCTACAAACTGACTATAGAGCACTCCTCTCGCTTCTGCATGGGCATGCACCAATACACAAAAACATAATAGATAGTCATGGATGGGGAAAGACCAATTTATACACAATGAAAGAAGGCTATCGTATAGTTTATAGAAATAAGAACAGGTACATAAAAGGTAGCATATGGAGTAAAATATGGAGCAATAATGGTTTTCCAAAGATCAACGTATTTTTCTATATCCTTGCACATCGTAAAACTCTCACATCTAAGAGGTTGAGGAAGAGAGGGATCGTAGGGCCAATACGTTGCATCCTGTGTAAAGAGGCGGAGGAAAGCTTGGAGCACGTTTTCACTGAATGTAAATTCACACATGAATTCTGGAGCAATGTGCTCAAAGATTTAAATATGAATATTACAATGCCAACAGGCTAGAACAATATATTATTCAGCTATAAATATTACTATCAAGGCTCCTTCAACAAAAAACCGGACTTTTAAGCAGCATATTGCATATTATGTTTTGTCATATTACATTTTTTTATACAAGGGACATGGTGAATTTGGTTTTACATATTACTCTTATTTTTACAAAGGGAAATATTGTGAATTTGGTTACGCTTTCATGTCATATTGCAATTGGTATCATTAATTGTACAATTTTATATCCAACATATTACTATGATTTCAGGGTTTTGGCATTGGAGTTTAGGTTTTCAATTCTTTCATCATGGGAAACCAAAAGAAAAGTGCAACAAAATATGATCGCAACAGAACTGATGGAGAGGCTAGAAAGAAAGAAAACGTAAAAACATGAGAAAGTTTAGAGAAAAAAGAGCATTGGAAAGAAATATGGAGGCACATGGCAGTGCCAAAGAAGTGAAAAATGTGGAGGCACATGGCGGTGATGAAGGAATGCAAAATGTCGAGGAACACGTTGATGAAAGAAATGAAGAACATGGAGGTGATGATGAAATGACAAATGTGGAACAAACAATGGGGAACGTTGATATGGAGACCGTGATTGGTGAGTAAATATTTTTTAATGTTTATAAAATTGTATTGAATACTTGAGTATATAATTGATTTGAAAGTTCGCAATCTTATAAATTTATATATTTTCATGCATGGTCAACATCCAACCTACAACATCCTACCATACCTATGAATTTACAAAGATTAATTGGAAGTTGAAACAATATCGTGATCATACAACTCAATATAGAGCAAAAAAGATACTCAAAAATTATCTTGAAGGTATTTCTGTCATGGAAAAAGCTCAATTGTTACATAGACTGTTAAAGAAAAATTGTCTAAAAGATGCAATTAAATTATTGGGCATTAAAAGTGTCAAAGAGGTTAAAAAAATGAGATGGTATCAAAAAATATGACCTCGGTCCTTACTGCACTTGCAAGGAAACGATCTTGTGATTAAAAGTTTGCTCATAAAACATTGCTAACAGGGGTTGTGGCAAAAAACAATGCAACTGATCGTTTGTTGGCCATGACTGCAAGAACTTTAAAAAAATCAAGAATAAGTTTATGGAAGCATAAAAACATTAGGGATTAATTAGATGAAGATGATGAAGTTGCATGTTGGGCTTATATATGTAGGCAACCTTATCAAGATAGACTTCCAGATAATGTGAGGGACAAGGTGAAAGAGTTTTGGCATTTAAACTTTCATGTATTACCAAATGAAAAGGATGTGGTGTGGCATCATGTATCTACAGGAAACTATGAAACTCATGCCAAACACATAACAAAGGTCACTAAAGTGGAAATGCTCAAAATTTTTATGGAGAGTAATGTTGATGTGAAGATTTCCCTTAGCACATTTGTGAAGCTTAAACCATGGTATGTCAGGACCATTGTTGTTCGCGACACATGTTGTTATTTTTTTTGTTGGTTAAGTGCCCCATGACTTGTTGGGTGAACCTTTTGTCTGAGAAACCACGATCCATGGGCATCTAAGCTGTGAAAATCACCTGGGGATCGAACCCAACCTGGCCACACCAACCCTTAGCATGGTTGGATTTAAATGTCTCCTTCCAGGAGCAGCGGGTTTTGATCCTGGGCCGCCAAGCAAACAAAACCCCTCTCGATCGTTTGCTCTACCAGAATTTCACGACACATGTTATTATTGATACCATGTAGAATTTGAATTATATTACGAGACATTTTATAATTTTGGCATACAGTGTTGGCCAAATGACACCCCTACTTTGAGTGTTCATGAATTTGTATCTAAAATATTATGTGCATGAGAGAATGATCAAGCATTCTATAAGAAACAATTCTTCGATGGAAGAAAATGTGAAGAATGTTCTCATTTGCCTCTTTTTGATGTTAAATACCCCATTGATCCAAATGATCCTCAATTGTCAAATCACGTTGTGAAACATAAGAGATATGAATATGTTGATTATACTCATGTTACAGATTCAACGACAACATCAAGAAAGATTGAGTTAGTTGCTTCTGATATCTCTATGACATGTTTTATGGAGTTATTGAGGGAGAAAATATATAGATATATCAAACACTCTCATACAACATGATAGCAATACTTACAGTTCAAGCAATCACGAACTGTATTTCCAAAAGGAACAATATTATTAATTGTTGATTTTGCTTAAAATTACAGTTTCACTCCACAAAAGGAGATATAAAGTGAGTATTATCATTTAGACCAAGCATCTATACTTGTGCATATTTTGTACAGACATGCAAAGCTTAATGACGATGGTTCTAATAGCAATGAAAATAATCATGAAGTGATTAAAGAGTACAATTTTACATTAGTGATGATCGTACACATGATACATGTTTTGTCCAACATTGTTTTAATATGTTTTATAACGAACTATCAAGAGGAGGGGTCACTTTTAAAGAGCATTGGGTGTGGTCAGATGGTTGTGTTGGTCATCTTAAATTGGCACGCTCATTCTTATGGTTGTATCACATTCATAATAAACCAAACTATGGTCAGATGGTTGTATGGTCAGATGGTTGTGTTGGTCAGATGGTTGTGTTGCAATCCCTTACACTCCATTAGGAGTAAAAAAATGGCAAATATACATGCAATTGAGAAACGAAAATAATATTGCTTTTGTCTTGCATGCATTGATGATGTAGAGTCCTTCGATGAGTGCCAAAACCAAACTAACAAGTTTATCAAACCATGGATACACCAAGAATCGACACCATTTCCCCCATTTAGAAATATCACAGATGAAGAGCGTGATAATGAAGTGGTTGTGATTGACAAGGATTGTGATCGTGTTTCCAATTTGGTTGGAGAAGGTGATGTATTTGATGTCATTGCACCAGTAGATAATCCATAAAAAGTGCATTATTATTTATTGAGATGCACTAGGTTGAAAAGAATGTTGTTGCAAGAATTTAAAGTTCCATCAAATTATGCGTATGCAGTCGGTTCAATGGTTTTAATGGGACATTTCTTTGCTGAAATAAGGAAATGTAATGACCATATTATTTTTCAAGACTACGAGCCAAATGTTATATGTGCTCAGTACAATCATTTAGTCATAGCGACCCGGTTGCAATTGAAACTAGTGAAGACTAGGAAAAAGACCAAGAATCGCCCATGGAAATCGTCGATAGAAGATCATAATGCCATTCTTGAAAAAATGGGCCACTAGCACATTTTATATGAATCAAGAACACATTGGTATCTAAATAAGATTGTTTTCTTTGGTTCTAGTGTTCGAACATAGAATTGTTATATAAATTGGACTTTATAGTTTATGGACTTTATATTGGACTATATTTAAAGACAATGAACATGTACCATTCTCCATTGTTGGTCTATGATTGAATGCAAACTTTTGTTTTTGTGTCATTCCTTAAGGTTGATTGACTACAATGCATACATGCTTTCTTTCTTTCCAATTTTCTCTCTTTTCTTACACTTTTTATATTAATGAATAGAAATTGTTCTGGATATGTTTTTGTTCATAGTTTGAATTTACATTGTTCTTCAATGATGCAATCAATATTTCAATTCTATGGATTTCACATGCCTTTCCAGCAAGATCTACATTTTATGCATGCAATAACTTTTTGTTTTCTTTTAATTTATATAATGTGCTTGGGTGCAATAGTTGTATACTAGATAGAAAATATTAGTATTTTGAAATGTGGGGGTTTTCTTCTGCCTCCAAAAGTCACTTTTGGGGCCGATTTTAGCTTGGGAGGTGGTCAATATTGCAATATCATTAGGGCACAAAGGAATCAAACCTCCAACCTCTTGCTTGTAAAGCAGGTGCTCTTCCATTGAGCTAGAACCCTTTCACGTGCACACTTGCTATGGTGGTTGGAGCTAAAGATTTGGTGCACAGTGAGTATGTCAACACTACTCTTAATATTTGGTGCACAATGAGTATGCCAACACTACTCCATGAAAGGATGTATGGAAAGATGCACTAAGCCTAGAAAATTTCTCCTTAATGGATATTTAGCTCAACGATGAGATACACTACCTTGCATCACAAAACATAATTTTCATCTCTTTCATCATTGCAAAATTTGGGTTGGTTTTGTTTCCATTCACTTAGTTTGTACATGAAGGGAGAAATTTTGTTTTCATAATTCCGAGATGAATGTACAAAAAAATTTCAAAACCAAATAATCCCTAGTAGGATTATTGTTGCTACCTCTACTTCCACGTGTACCGTAATGTACATGTTGTTGTTGTGCATGCCACATGGCATGTGTACTATACCTTAGCGTTGGTTAGTGGTAGTCTGTTTCCCTTCACAGAATCCTATAGCATCCCTTACCATCTGTAACTGAGCATGTCGATGTTGATGCCTATGATCTACTAACAACTGATGCTGCCAATCATAACCATTAAAGAGGGTTGTAGAAGACTGTTGTTTCTACCTGTGACCACTGACAGGGTGCTTCTTATCAATTAGGCCACCACCGAGAGTGCTAATACAACCCTATACCACCACCGAGACCTATTGTATGTTGCTACTACTAACTGTGGGCTATGAGGAGCCCTAACCGCCACCCCATGGTCTGTTGCTGCTGCTACCGTGGGTTGTGAGCAACCCTAGCAGCCACCACAATTGTTATGTGCACTTGCTAGAGCCCTAACAGAGCTCGGGGGTATAAGAGACAACCCTAACCGGGATTAGGTGCATAGAGGGTGACCTTAGCAGGTCATCTGTGAGCTGCAGAATCTCCAACAAGAGCTAGGGTGCACAGTAGATAATCCCTAGCAAGGCTCGAGGGTGTTGTAATAGACCCTAGTTGGGTTAGGGTCACAGGGAATGTACCAGTGAGGATAAAGGAAAGAGTTTTAGTGTTTTCGTGAGGTTGCTAACTGTGGCTGTTGTTGCCTTAGACATCATGAACCTGCTAACTGTTGCTCTTGCTTCCCTAGCATGATTGTTGTGTGCCTTTTGTTATGAGTTGTAGGAACTATGCGGCTACTACTCTTTATCACAAATATAATCCTCCACCACCGTGACTGTAGGATGACAAGAGGAACCCCAAGCAAGTATAAAATCTGCCAATGTTGAAGAAAGAAAGAAAAACACCATCCACTGAAATGATCTCAGTCAACCTCAGCTGCGATTTTGTTGGAGACTCCAGTCAACGAGTGTAGGAGCAGTCTAGTGTGTGTCAAGATGATTTTCAGTTGTCCTTTATTTATAGTCCATCAAACATTTGAGTTGGTCCCACATAATTAGGAGTTGACATTAGGGTTTAATTCTTTTTCACCTTTGACCTTTTGACTTTTAATCTTTTGTGGTACAAAGGTCTTCTTGGTGTTTTGACTTGAGCCACTTGGTCCTTCTCTTGATGGTCTCATGGACCAAGAACATAGTGAAACAAAGACCAAATTTTCATAAACAAATATGTAGATAAATATTTCATATTGACCATTGACAAGATAAAGTACACAAAAATAACATTAATTCAGAATTGAGATCTAAGCAAAACAACATTAGAACTAAATCATTTGAGAATCCCATGCATACTTTTCATTATTAATAAATTTTAACAACTACATCATATATACGGTGTTTATAGTTTCTACATCATGCCATCTTGCTGACTAACTTCATCCTTAGTTCTACTTTTGGAATGATTGGGTTTCTACTTTCTTAAGCGGTCCTTACCATGTTGTGGTAAGTTAAAATTTTAAAAACCGGTAGGAAATAACTATTATCTCACAAAAAGAGTAAGACAATCCATTTGAATAAAAGCCACACTATCAAAACTTGGGGAAAAACAACTTCTAGGAAGGCTCAAAAGGAAAGACAATCTACCTCTCTCCAAAAACTGCATTGCCATGGAATGTGACTTTGTTAGACTAGCACACAACTGAAGAACTACCTATATTGGAACTGTTGGAAGGTGTAGTTGCAATAAATATAATTTCTCTATGCTGTTCATTTGTTGTCATGTATCCCAAAGTATTTCCTAAAATATTCATGAATGGACTATTTCCTTTGATGTTGTCATCGAAGGAAGACTTTTTATTGTTATCCATAGCACCTGCACTAGCTAAAGTTGTATCTTTAGACTTGGACTCAAGTGAATTTCCTCCCATAGCTACAGTGTTCTGAACATTTGGAGTAAGCTGGAGCTTGCATTGCAACATATGGTCAAGTATAACCAGTAAAGCAATCACCCACTTAAGAACAACAACTTTTTCCCCTATTGGGTTATTTGGAATAAAATTTGTTAATAAGTCCAATGTGACACAAACAAGTCCATTCTATGACTCCTATTTCTCTTGTACTACTGCTTCACTCAAAACTAATCCCAAAATATGAGAAATAGTTGATAATGGATTAGTGTCTTTTTCATATCCCTCCACCTTACAAAGCTTTATCTCTTGAATGGGAAAGGAAACAACTCTCAGATAATATTGGCCTTTATTTTGGCTGCACAATGTCACAATCAAATTAGTCATGGAAAAGTCAATGTCATATGTACTTTGCAACAGATTTATACACATGATTAGGATATCCTCAATGGGAGGATTTTCTAGAGGCTTCTCTCCATAAGAAGCCTATGTTCCTTTTTCATTGGCATTGTCCTTGGGAGCCTCTGAATTACCCAGTGATATGGAAAGAGCTTGGGAGATTCTATAATCTTCTTGTGGTGGTTCCTCGTGATGCCTGAAGATCCACTCCATAGCCAATTCAACTCTATTTGTTTCAACACACCTCAATGCGTCCTCTTCCCTAGACCTTGGAAATCCCATGTCAACCATCATAGAAATGGCAAACTGATTAGGTGGATGAACCCTTAAATGTTGACCCGTGCTTCCACGAATACCATTTATGCTTCATTTGGCATCACCATGGCAGAGTATACATGGGTAATAATGGAAACCACAGTGGTAATCAAAGATGGACTACAAGGATAAAACATTGGATTGTTCCAGATAGGTATAACAACATAGAGAACCTGAGTTTGTAGTGTGCAGACAAAAACCCTTGGGTGACTTGGAACACTGAAGGATCCTCCAACAACTATTTGCACTAACAATTGTGATGTAGAAGGAACAATTAACAACAAATAATAATTCATGAGGCATTCCAAGAGCCTGGAATAGCTCTGTAATGTCTCTAAAAACCAAGGGGAATGCTCTATCTTTGTAATGTCCCTATCCGAATGCTCGTAGCTTACCATGCTTACAAAATTTAGCCTAAATCTCATATAATTGATTCCTATAATTATTCCTATCAGTTCCTAAATTGGTGTAACAACTTTCTAAATTTAGAATTTCAAGAGTATCATATATATGACTCATCAAACTGATGGCTATATACATGCAGCCTATTCTCAAATACCCTCTCGAGTCATCCCAATGATTTAGGGATTTGTTTCATGAATCATATTACATTAACATGGACACTTGTACTCAAATTAAAAAACCTTCTAACACTATAAACTTACTAACTATGAGAAAATCACATATTTTACAAAGGATTTTACATTCAATCCCACATCGGCATAGTGTCATGGTCTTAGTACATGATCAAGCTTTATAGTTTTAGTTTGAGAGAAAATGCTCTTGCATCACATATGGGCACCCCATCCCCAAAATGCCCATGTTGGGAGGCCCCATAAAAATACCCAATCATAACAGTATCATGAGAAATGGGCACTAGAATGTTCCTTGGTGCTTTAACCTTGACTTTCCTATGTTAATCAATAAAAATCCCATAAATAACAAAACTCTCCCTATGTTGAAAGGAACATTTTCAAATAGAAGCATATTATAGTGTCTCAATACACCCGAGATAAATAATAGAGGGAGAAATGAACGTTTTGATTCGGAATTGAACCAGTAATGGAGACAATCATCAAATGTGCCTTGTGTTGAGTTTTTAGGGTTAGAGGAGATTTTAACCCAAGTAATAAAGTTTAATGCATGAACATATAAAATCGGATTCAGAATAGTATTGCTTAATAAAATTTGAACTGTAATAAAAAACAAACATAATTTTCATCTCTTTCAACTTAACGCTCCATTAGTCATTGTGTTAAAGTTGGTCCTCGAGAATCATCAGATTCCATGTATAGTAACAACATGATAAAATAATGTACATTAGATATCAGTAGTGAATAATCATAACCAATATTTGAATCAACCTTATACTAAGATATTTCAGATTTGCTTGTCACTGAAGGGATAAGTCAACTAGGAAAATAATTTACATACCTTGAGAGAGAGCCTAAGAGGGTTAAGGTAGAAGCATACTGACCCATAATTCTTAGTCAACAAGCACAGTCATACCCAGAACAATCATGCTGACAAAGGATGATGAGTAAGGATGCAGACACATAGTGCAGAGACACACATTCATACTTTGCACAATCATGCTGAAAAAAACATTGTCCACACATAAATTGAAACTCATGGTCATGCTAGGGAAGACCCCATAGTCCACACAAGAAAACATGCTCACGGTCATGCTAGGGAAGAATCCACAGTCCACCAAGAAACAACCTCATGGTCACGTTGTGGAAGAACCCACTGTCTACCATGAAACAATCTCACGTCACGTTGTGGAAGAACCCAGTGTCCACCAAGAAACAGGCTCACGGTCACGTTGTGGAAGAACCCACAAACCACTAAGAAATAGGCTCACAGTGACGCTATGGAAGAACCCACGGTCCACCAAGAAGCAGGCTCATGGTCATGCTGTGGAAGAACCCACAGTCCACTAAGAAATAAGATCACAGGGTGAACAAACCACAGTCCACACATCTCACTATCATGCCGTGGAAGACCCCACAGTAAAAACATAAAATAACATGGTCCAAGATAAAACCATAAGATAAAAAAGGGTTCAAAGGTTTTATTAATAAAACCATAAAGTGTTTTATTAATAAAACCATAAAGTAGAAAATATGACTTAGGATAAAACCCATAAGGTAAGAGTCAAAGGTGAACACACAATAATAGTGCTAGGACCAAGTAAGATAAAGGACCACGATTCAAAAAAGTTTGACCACTATGGATAGGTAAATGACAACTTGCATAAGGTGGAATCATGAGACTAAGCAAATAAGACAAAAATAATTAAATTAATGTCTAAGGTAGCTAACTATGGGTTGATTATTCTAACACCCCCCCTTAAGCCTGAATTACGAGTAATATATCAGAAAATTATAGGGCCTAGCAACAAGGCTTAGTCACCCTTTACATACTGCATGTCCATACAACCAAGGAAAGAGGCAAAAACCACATGGGAAAATCCTCCCTTAAACATGGACTGTAAAACAAAATTTGGAAATCTTGTCTTCACTCATGCTTCACAGCATGATCAGCAATCCCCAATAGTTATTTGAGATTGCTGAAGGTCTTCTCACAAAATGATTTGGTGAAGATATCAGCTACTTATTCTGAAGATGAACAAAAGAGTAGGTGAATGGTGCCATCATGCACAAGCTCTATGATGTAGTGCATATGGATCTCAGTGTGTTTGGTTCTCTACTTCTAAACTGGATCATTGCATATTCGAATGGTACTCTGGTTATCACAGTAGATGGTAGTTGAGTACTCTGATTCAAAACCACACCCTCCAAGTAAACCCTGCAACCATAAACATTGAGTTGTTGCATTAACAACTCTTCTGTACTCTGCTTCTGTAGATGAGAGTGCAATGGCACTCTGTTTCTTGCTTGACCAGCTGATTGGCCCTTCTGCAAGCATGAACACATATCCTGATGTGGAATTTATGTCTGTGCTATCACCTGCCCAATCACTTTCAGTAAATCCAATCAAATCAAGATCAGATTTTGCTTTATAGAAGATCCCATGTGTCCTTGTTCCCTGAACAAAGTTAAGGATCCTTTTGGCTGCTTTCTAATGGATCTCATGAGGATGATCCATGTATCTAGAAGCCACACTTACTGCATAAGAAATATCAGGTCTATTATGTGTAAGATACAACAAACATCCAATCAATTGCCTATACAGTGTATTGTTTACCATAGGTTAAGAATCAACTTCTTCCAGCTTCACTCCTGAAAGGAAAGAAGTCTTGCTTGGTTTGCAGTCCTTCATTCTGAATTTGTTCAGCAAATCCAAGGCATACTTGGACTGGTGCACCTTGATTCCAGCTTTGGTTTGAGCAATCTCAAGCCCCAAGAATTGGCTTAAGAGCCCTAAATCTGTCATGGAGAAGGCTTGGTTCATTGCACCCTTCAAGGAAGCAATCTCATCCTTTGAGCTTCCTGTAATGAGGAGGTCATCAACATATAACACAATGATCATTAATGAACCATTAATTAACTTCAAATAGACATTTGGATCTGATTTGTACCGAAAAAAATTCAGTGATAGCAAGAAGCTATCAATCTTGGCATACCAAGGCCTGGGGGCTTGCTTTAGCCCATACAATGACTTTCTCAACCTGCACACAAGAGAAGGGTTGGTAGAAAATCCTTGAGGCTTCTGCATACATATCTCTTCAGTGAGATCTCCATTCAGGAAGGCACATTTTACATCCATGTGATGTACCTCCCATTGCTTTCAGGCTGCAATGGCTAAGGCTAGCCTGATGGAGTCCATCTTTGCCACTGGTGCAAAGGTCTCATTGTAATCTATGCCTTGAACCTGTGAGTAGCCCTTGGCTACCAATCTATCCTTGTACTTCAGAGGTGAACCATCAGTAGAAAATTTGGTCTTGTAGACCCACTTACACTGAACTAACCTCCTCCCTGGGGGAAGATCCACTAGCTCCCATGTGTTGCTCTTCTAGAGTGAGTTGAACTCTTCCTTCATGGCTATTTGCCATCTTGGATCTCCTGCTGCTTCTTCATATGTTTGAGGATCTGATTCCACCATTAGATAGCATTTCTCAGCAAACATAGGATCCTTCATGCATAGACCACTCTCAAATTGAGATCTAGTCCTCCTTGGGTCATTGGGATCCCCAGCTAGCTCTCCTGCTGCATGTAGTGTCTTGGCTGCCCATTTTGGCCTTGTAGGGCTGTTAGGGTCTGTAATAAACTCATCACTATTAGACATATCAGAATCAGCATGTTCAACAAACTCTTCACTTACTTTCAGAGGTTCGGGTGATGAAGAGGCTTCTCCAACTTCCACTGCTGCAAGGGGTTCTTCTTGAAACTGAACACACCTTTCAATAAAGGCTTTGTTTGTGCTCAAATTTATAAGCTTGTACCCTTTTGAATCTTCAGAGTACCCAACAAATAGACACTCTTGGCTTTGGGGCTGCAAAGCCTTCCTCTTTTCTTTTGGAATTCTAGCCCAAGCCCTTGAGCCAAAAATCCTGAAATGGGTCACATCTGGCTTGTGCCCACTCCATGCTTCGAAAGGAGTCATACCATCAAGCTGTTTATGAGGCACCCTATTCTGGATATAGGCTGCACAGTTTATAGCTTCAGCCTAGTACTTTGGTGGCAAATTTTTGGCCTCCATCATGCATGTTGCCATCTCCTTTAGTGATCTGTTCTTCCTCTCAGCAACACCATTCTGCTGTGGTGTGTAAGGGATAGAATGCTGCATCTGAATACCTACACCTGCACAATAATTAATAAACTTAGACTTGAAATACTCACCACCATTGTCAGATCTGAGGACCTTGAGTTTCCTCCCATACTAGTTTTCAACCAAAGCTTTAAAGACTTTGAAGAGGCCAAAAACTTCAGACTTGTGTTTCAGGAAGTAAACCCAGCAATACCTAGAAAATTCATCTATGAAAGTCAATGCATATTTGGCCTGACTCATGGACATATGAGGAAATGGGCCAACAACATCACTGTGGATCAACTCGAGGGGTGCAGAGGTTCTCTCATGACTAGCTCTCTCAAATTTATGCTCTGGGTGTTTTCCTAGGATACAACCTTGGCAGACTCCTTTGGAAAATTTTATCTTGGGCAACCCTATGACCATCTCTTTTTCACTAAGATCAGAAAGATACTTGTAATTTAGGTGGCCAAATATTTCATCCCAAAGCTTGCTTTCCTCATTAGCATGAATCATAAGAGCAGAGGGGTTTGAGTAGGGTAGGAAGTGTGAGAACATGTATACCTTTTGAGCATGATTTGCAACTCCTTTTGCAATGACTTTACCACTTGAGATCTCTGTGATCTCAACTTCATCAGGGGAGATTATGACTTTCTTTGGAGACCCAGTGTGAGTCATCTGGTACACTGATAAGAGGTTGGAGGCAAGACCAGGCACATACAACACATTGCTGAACTGACCATGATCAAGATCAATCCTCCATTTTCCCAAACTTTCAGTGAGAGAGTCATCTCCCAGTACTATAGGTGGTCCTTTCGACATGTCAAGTGAGGAGAATGCCTCCTTGGTCGAAACCATGTGTCCTGAAGCTCCAGAATCGATGATGAAACTAGGTGAGCTTGATGTGCCAGCAACCAATGCATGAACTTTCTCTCTGTCTTCTGAACTTGATCCTCCTTCTCTCTTCTTTGAGCTGTCTAGAAGGGAGATGCCATTCTTCTCCAGGAGTTGGGTCAGCATGTCTATTTGCTTCTTCATACAAGAGCTTTCAGTGTGATTGCCCTTATTGCAGTATGCGCACTTGCTCATTTCTCCTTTATTCTTCTTCTTCTGGTAGTTCTTCTTGGAACCTTGTGGCTCCTCCGGAGACTTGTTCTTGTCTCTCTTTTTCTCAGGTGGATTTTTAGCTTTCTTTTTGCTTTTTGAATCCACCTTCGAATCTCCAGCAACCAGAGCTTGGTCTTTGGATGGTTTGATGGTGCCCATCATCACCAGCTTGTCTTGTTCTTGTGTGAGAGATTCCATGAAATCTGCAAGGCTAGGCATCTTCCAAGTTCGAGCTATCAGTTTTGTGGCATAGAAGGTCGAAACAAACACTGAATAGTCAGGGCCAAGCTTTGAGAGTATGTCCAAGACCAGCTGATCATCCTTCTTTTCGATCCCACATTGCTTCAGCTGCAAAACCAGTGCTTTGAACTTGGAGAAATAGAGTTACAGGGATTCAAAGCTATTTGGACTCAAGGAGATCAGTTCATTCTTGATTTGATGTCCCCTCATCTCATATGTCTTTCCAAAAATATCAATAAGCTTCTCCCATACTTCATTCGGTGATGTCAATCCATCAAGATGGAAAAGAAGGTCTTTGGAAATACTCAGACACAAGAGACCATAGGCCTCATCCCTCCTGTTGTGCCATTTTATCTTCTCTGCAGCTGCATTGGGCTCTGCTTCGATTGCCATAGTCACCCTATAGAGGCCTTTCCCTCTCAACAGTATCTCCATCTCTGCTTTCCATTCAAAGAAATTAAAAGGAGTCAAGATGATCTTCTGAGATTGATCCATAGCTCAAAAATTGTCCCGGCTGTCAGTAGAAGGCTCCCAGTCACTGATGTCGAACCTGCAAAACAATTTTGAAGGAGAGAAATCAATCTACAATGGCTCTGATACCATGTGGAAATTGAACCCAGTGATAGAACAATTTTACTCACAACAATTATCAATTGATCATGCAAAATCACTCACAAAAGAGACTGAATAATGAGCTGAACACTAAACTGTATTGAATAAGTGTACAATAGCCAACCCTGTAATAACATAGGCTGCTGTATTAAATAATTACATCAGGGATTCGAATGCATGAGGAGCAATTCGAATCTAGTCAAAAGCAGGCTTACTAAAACTAAGCAAATCCCCCATAGGTGCAAAAATCTGCTTCCAAATCAGTCATGGAGCTCACGAATTGGAAAAAGCACTTAGGAAAGCTAAAGAGTGATGGAATGAAAACTCATACATGCTTTTCATAGGAGAAAAGAGTGGAGGATGTGGAGGACAAAAAACTAGCTCACCTCACCTAGTCAAACTTTCCCAATTGCCTTAAAGCACTGAAAAAGCAGGCAACAAAGCAGAAAAAACAGAAGGGCGCCTAGGAGACCAGGAATAAAGCAGAATTGATTCCTTGAGGTTTCCCAAGCGCTACATGAGTCAAAATAGGAAAGTTTGACCACTATGGATAGGTAAAAGACAACTTGCATAAGTTGGAATCATGAGACTAGGCAAATAAGACAAAAATAATTAAATTAATGTCTAAGGTAGCTAACTATGGGTTGATTATTCTAACAAGATGATCATATAATTTGCCACTTATTTTTATGTACAATTATTTTTCTTAGCGAAACCATTTTGCTGTGGTGTGTACATAATAGTATGTTGCATATGAATGTTGTGTGTAGTGAAGTAAGTTGTAATTCTTTTATTAACATATTCACCCTCATTTTTTGTTCTTAACTTCTGAAGGTGATGTTTAGATTGTTTTTCTACATAGGCCTTATGGCCCAAAAATATATATAAAAAATTCACTCATATGATAAGATGTTATAGAAAAACTAGAAGCAAAAAATGCATGTCCATGAGACAAAGTGTTAGAAGAAGAATGATCGAGATTGATGTTGTTTTTATTTACTATTAATTTTAAGGCTTCCATATTATTAAAACATTTAGACTCCATATGACCATCTCACCCACAAAAATGACAATGTCTATTCACTCTCTTTACTTCCAATTTGGTATCTTTATTACCATTGGGAGTAGGAGTTGGTTAAAAGGCTTTGGGACCCTTGCTTTGTTTGTTGTTGCAAGGATGTTGTATTGCTGAATGCTTGTGAGCTTTCTTCTATTGTACTGCTAATACTTTGTTAAATGTACATGTAGTGTTTATCAATCCAAGGTGCAAAAGTTTATCTTGCTTTCTAATCAAGAATGACAAAATGCTTCAAATAAGGGAATTTTGTAACTAACCCCTTGAGTAATAATTGATTCTCCAGTGGTGTAAAAAGCCGATACAAAAATATAATAGATAATGCCAAGCTTAACAATAGTAGCATATATAAGTTTGTTAACTTCCTTATTTATCTTAAATTCTACAAGTAAAAGTATAAGTGTGTTAAATTTATATAGAAAATTCTCAATGCAAGAGAAATCACCATGATTTAAATCATTTAAGTGATTTTTGAGCTAGTGGGATCAATCATTATGTTTACTAATCAAGTCATTGTGACATGAACTCAAGATGGAATGTGATGTGATGCTTTTTTGGGGGTGCCAAAGAATGTAATAGTGAAATTTTCCCGAAGAATAAGAAGATTAGCCTTTCGTGGATGTTTCCCTATTTGGGGTTTTACCACATAAAATATGTAATCTCTTCTTTCTTTATTGTATATTGCATCTTATGTTTATTGATTGAGTCTCATGCTTGTATTGATAGGAGATTATACTAGTTAGATTCTTGTTGTATGTTAATGCATATTTATTAATTCTAACAATAATATTGTCAAAAAAAATCAAAGAAATTTTTCTAGTCATGAGCTTAGGTTAGGTCCTAGTCCTAATCTCAATTAAGACCTCAATCTTGAGCTTTGTAGCTAAATGAACGAAGAAAATTTACACAGAAAATAAAATCATCCTTACAAAAGGAAACCCATTGGGCACTTCCCTTTATTTTAAGGATAGTACCTAGGGTAAATTGATGGCGCCTAAGTTCCAAGCACCTTGCCTTGAGGGAATTGAAGAAATTCGAATTCGTGACTTCCCCTACATCAGGGGTCAAAATATCACATTTAGGTCATGACCACTTAAGCTAACCATTAGAGATCACTAAACACACACACACACACACACACACATAATGCAATTTTAGTTGGGGAAACTATGCACTAGGCACTTCTCTTCATTTTAAGGATGGTACCCAGGGTAAATTAGTGGTGCCTAAGCTCCAAGCATCTCTCCCTTATGAGATTTAAAGAGATTTGAACTCGTAACCTCTCCTACATTAGGGTACAAGGTCTCACGTCTAGCTCATGACCACTTGAGCTAACCATTAGAGCTCACTAAATGGAATATAGAAACTAAATATTCTAATTAACATTACAAAACTATGTAGAATATAAACTAAATATTGCACCTCATAGAGAATCTAAATGGAAATATAAAATATTTACATACAAAAATAATATGCAAGTATATTAATGTCACTAGTCATACAAGTCATAATCATAAATAAATAACAATCATGATATTATTGGGTTTATTCCCATGACTATCATAAAATGTAATACTAAATATTATTGTGGAGGAACGAGATGTAAAAGTTCATGTCCATCCCAAGCATATACGTACATAAATATAGATGCATGGTAGTTGGAAGAATAATAAATATATATAATTTTGAGAATTGCACACTTCATTACATTGTTTCATAAACATATCTCACAAATATGCATGTTGCCTCACAACCATTTGATCTAATAACTTCACTATGAAACTTCCCTCTACATCCTTATTTGTTTCCTTCTCCTCGATTGATTTATGTTGTGCCATTGTGGGGCCTTAGTAGTTTAGTACAATCCCTATCAAATTGGAACAACGTGCCACATTGCAGTTTGATCCTCACTAAAAAATTCATAAGTAATGATGTGGATAAGTTTTTGAAACATGGTAAGCATCCGTATCCTTGCAATATCACATAATGCATGATTTACAAATTTCTAATATTATTAGGGTATTAATGAAATAATTATTCTCCATGGCACAAGTCCAGTCTAGGTGAACAACTATGGATAGATCATATATAGCTTATCAACAATTGATTCACTGGGAGAAAACAAATCATAAAGTGGGATTTGAACCCATCCAGGGAGGATAACAACTTTTCCTCACAACCATTGGAGCTATACCCAACTTTTCTTTAGAACAACTATTTTTTAGGTAAATTTTTGGTTTGGTTTTGCCTATTTTGTGTTTTGTCTATCAATGGGTTTTTCCCCATTCTAATCTAATATTGATAAGGGATTGGGGTTGTAATCTAACTTGGGTAAACAAATTAGACTTTTAGATGTTGTGAAATACCTAAAACTATGGTGAATATTCAAGTTAGAGGTGCGACTCTAAGTTAAGTTAGTTTTACCAAGTAAAGGTTTCCCTCATAAATATTTGGGTTCTTTGTGTGTGGGATTATTTTTCTTTATATTTTTCTTAGGACTTGTATGCATTGCTTCACTTGTATATGTCTAAAACTTTCATATTTGTATTAAAAATCCAATTCTACTTACAAAATTTAAGCCAACCACTATTGTTTATGTCCCTTACTTATATTTTATTTTATTTTTTAATATAATTAAAATGAACTAATGATTCAAATATTGATGTTTTTTACATGTTTTGTATAGTATGAGAACAAACTAAGGCAAGGCACTAGATGTTGAACAAAAATTTGAACATTCCTCTATGATATGCTTAATTGATGTAAGTCTTTTGTTGCTTATGTGATATGCTTAATTAATGTAAGTATTTTGTTGGCTATGGGTGAAAAAACCAAGTTGGCATACACTTTTTGCCTATTTTTTGACAAAAAATGCAAAATTTTATGTTTTTCAACTTAAACCCTTTGGAGATTAACAGATCGAGCTCTGCATGAAAAAACTAATCGAGATATGCATGCAGGAAAGCGCGCGTGGGATTTTTTAGGTGAACGCGAGCATGGGCTTGTGCCCTAGGTAAGTTTGGGATTGATCCCCCCTCGGATCCAAGCCCATTGGAACGCATGAGGACTCTTGACACGACCTTCAGGGATCTCGTGTCATCCACGCCTCCTCCTCCGCCTTCGGTGTTTATTGCAGGTGATGGATTTGTTAAGCATGTCAATGCTCCAATAATTCAGATCATACTGGCTGATTCAAGGCTGAAATCCCTTGCTCTGAGTGAGAGGGGTTTGATCAGAAAATTTACATGTATTTGGCCATCGCCAAAAACAATGGATTTTTGGGTTAAAAAAAATGGATGCCATTGATCTCTGGGGGCCTGCAACATTGATTCTACGGAAAGGGCTTCTTCACCTTTTTGTTTGAAAACAAGGACAACAGGGACCTGATTTTCAAAAGTGGGCCTTACTTCATGGGCCCTTGGGAGTTATACCTAAATTCATGGAGTTTATCTTTCGATCCAAAAAAGGATGTGCCTTCTGCAGTTCCATTTTGGGTTTTCCTCCCACATCTCTCGTTACACTGCTAGAATGATGAAACCCTACAAGCAATAGGAAACTCTCTTGCCAAATACATTGAAAAAATAGAACCGAAAGGCCCTCTCTTCTCTTGCGCAAGGATCTGTGTAGAGGTTGATCTAGAAAAGGGGCTACTTGAAATTGTAATCCTATGCATGGATGGATGGGAGCATGAGCAAAAGGTTGATTATGAGAAACTATCGTTTAAATGTAAGAAATGCCATGAGTATGGCCATTTTGTCAAAAACTACCCTAAAGCAGTGCAAGAAAACCCTGAAAAAACTTGAGAAGAAGGTTGGAAACAAGTCAAAAAAGGAAGGAAAATGGAATCCTCAAACCTTCAGCCATAGGATCCATAGTCAGAGAAAGGGAAAGCACCAGTGTAAGGAGAAAAGAGGTCACAAAAAGAAACAATTTCAATTTTTTTAATGTAGAAAAAGGTGAAATCATCATGAATTAAGTGGCTCTAGTTGAAGACATTTCAGAACCAAACAACACCTTAGAAGGCATCAATATCCATTCCTCATCTCCCAGATAAGATCAGATCGATACAACAATTGAGGACTCTCCCATGCCTGGAGGATCTTGGGCAGAAAGGGTAAAACAAAGCAAAGTCTCCTCATTTGCACTCTCTCCTGACTCTTCTTCAAATGGGTCACAAGATATTCTCAAACCAGTCCCGAACACCAAAGGAAGAAAGTCACAAACATACCACATAGAGAAGGAAGTAGAGAGATAATTGGAACTCGGAATGAAGCGGAGCATTGAAGAAATAAAGCTCCTTCAAAACCCCAAACATAGAGGGAAAGCGGATGGAAAGTTTAGAAGTAGTGAAAACTGTCTCTTGGAATTGCAAAGGGTTGGGCGGAACCAACAAAGTGGAAGAATAAAGGACATCATCAAATCTGAAAGGCCAGACATCCTACTTATCCAAGACACAAAAATAAGTGATGTGAAAGTTTTGGAGCTTTCAAATCGCTTTTGGACAAACAGCCAGGGAAACACTATAAGCTCTAAAGGTGCCTAAGGAGGAATAACAACCTTTTTCTCAAGTAAGTATGTTATAAAAAATGTTAAGGAAAATCAAAACTGGCTCCTCGCCAAGTTTCGGGAAAAAGATGACTCAAATGTTAATTATGTATGCAATGTGTATGGTCCAACACATTACAGAGATAAGCAATCATTCTGGAATAACCTTGCGACTCTAAAAGAGGATTTGAAAGGGAAAGTTCTCATAATTGTCGGTGATTTCAATGCTACCAAAGCACAATTAGAGAAAAGAGGGGGCTCTAGAATAAGATATCCCTATGGGAAAAACATGGAGGACTTGATATCTGAGCTTGATCTATTAGATCCTCCATTAAAAATGGAAAGTATACTTGGATTAATAGAAGGCTGGGTGTGGGATACATTGCGGCCAAGCTTGACCGTTTCTTGGTAAGCAATTCGTTCCTACAAAAAGATCTCATTCCCGCTTCCTTTGCTTTACCATCTGCATCCTCAAATCACAAGGCGATCTCCTTGGTGCTCTCCACCCCTACAAACCTTGGCCCCATTCCCTTTCGCTTTAACTCCTCTTGGCTTCATGAGGAAAAAGTCATGGGCTTAAATAAAAATGCTTGGATCTTGTCTTGCGTTGGTTCTCCTAGCTTCATTTGGGAGAGCAAGCTAAGAAAGGTACACTATGAGATGAAAGAATGGGTGAAAACGGAGTATAAAAGTCCTGGCAGTAGGAAAATGCAGCTGCAATATGGACTAGAAGCCTTGCAAACCAAGATGGAGAATGAGGAAATTACCCCTTTTCTTACCATCCAAGAAAAAGACTTGAATATTACGATCATCGACGTAGCTAGAGGTGAGGAAGAGGAAAGGAGGATAAAGTCCAGGAAGCTTTGGTTAAAAGGTGGGGATAGTAACACAAATTACTTGCACAAACAAACAAAATCAAGGCTCAACTCCAGCATGATCAAAGAATTAAAGGATAAAGACAAAAAAAGGATGGTGGAGCAGGATGAGATTAAGACCAACGTTTTTCAACACTTCATAGACCTCTACATGGACAAGGATGAGACCGATCCCATATTAGCGCAAGTTAACCTCCTCTCCGAAATAACTTCCCTTATTTTAGAACAGGATAACAAGTATCTAACAAAATCCATAATGGATTTCTAGATCAAAGATGTCATTTGGTCATTGCAAGTTGACAAGGCTCCTGGGACATATGGTTTCACCATCAATTTTTATAGAGCAGCTCATAAAGGAAGATCTGGAAAAAAAAGCTGAATTGGACGAGGAAGAAGGACAACATTGGGGGCATGTTGGGGGGGGCACCAACTCTTCTTTTCTTACCTTGATACCAAAAGAAAAAAAAACCATGACAATAAACTGCTTCAGGCCTATTTCACTTTGTAATACCTCTTACAAAATCTTGTAAAAAATACTGGCCATAAGAGTGAAGAAAATCATGGGAAGGCTAATCTCATATGCACTAGGAGGATTTGTTGTTGGGCGTCATATACTTGACAACATCATTGTTGTCTAGGAAGCAATTCAACCCAGCATAGAACACAAGCAACAAGGTATGGTTGTAAATCTTGATATGGCTAACGCTTTTGATCGAGTAAATCACTTCTTTCTGTTCGAAATCATGTCAAACTTTTGGTTTTTCTATAAAGTTCATTAGATGGATTAAGACTTCCATTAGCATCCCTGGATTGCTCCAATAGTAAATGGTAGGCCAACAAAGTTCTTTCAAGCCACCAGGGGCACCCTCCAAGACTTCCCATTGTCTGCATATCTCTACCTCCTAGTCGTGGACTCTCTAAGCAGAAAGCTACAACAACAACAAGACAATGGGGACCTCAAAGGTTTGAAAATTGTAAGAGGAGTCAGATCTGCAAATCATGCACAATCACCGATGACACAATTTTTTCTTGGGGGCACATCCATGGTCATAGCAGAAAGGTTTAAGAGAGTTCTCTCCACCTTCCTCAAAGCATCGAATGGTAAGATCAATGATGCTAAATCAAAAGCTTATGGATGGAATTGCCTACCTAGAACCATGGAGAGGATATCAAGAATCCTTGGATTCTAGGGACTAACAGTCTGGAATTCATTCAGTTATTTGGGCATTCCCATATTCAAAGGGAAAAAAAGAAGACAGATTGGCATGGTCTGATTGACAAAATAAAAATAAAAAACCAATTCTTGGGGAACCAGATGGCTCAACCCAGCAGGAAAATTAGTTCTTATAAAAGTCGTCCTCTCTACCTTTCGGATATATTTATGCTCAATATCTTTCACCCCTAATAAATTTATACAGGAAATCAATAGAGAGATCTAGAAATTTCTCTAGTAAGGTGGAAAGGCTACCAACACAAAAAAATTCAATCTGATTCGTTGGAGAAAATGCTTGGTGGAAAAAGGCCCTGCAAAAAAAATACATGGTAGATAGCAGAAGAAACTGTGATGAGAATATGAATATGAGCAAAGCTAGGTATCCAATTTGGGATCTCTGCAAAAAAGCACCATACATCATCCACGAGAATATTTATTGGATAGCGGGAAATGGAAAAAGAATCAAAACATGGCATGATAAACTTGGAACAAATTCCCCAACTAAGTTTTGCCAGGAATTAAATGAGCTGAAGACTTGGCTCGATGGAAGCAACATCAACACTCTACATGATTTATTAGACTGGACAAACAGTGGGAGATGGAAAGGGTGGAAGAGCCTTGAACTCTTAGTGCACCTGTAAACTGACTATAGAGCACTCCTCTCGCTTCTGCACGGGCATGCACCAATACACAAAAACATAACAGATAGTCATGGCTGAGGAAAGACCAATTTATACACAATGAAAGAAGGCTATCATATGGTTTATAGAAATAAGAATAGGTACATTAAAGGTATCATATGGAGTAAAATATGGAGCAATAATGGTTTTCCAAAGATCAACGTATTTTTCTGTATCCTTGCACATCGTAAAACTCTCACATCTAAGAATTTGAGGAAGAGAGGGATCGTAGGGCCAATACATTGCATCCTATGTAAAGAGGCGAAGGAAATCTTGGAGCACGTTTTCATTGAATGTAAATTCACGCATGAAGTCTGGAGCAATGTGCTCAGAGATTTAAATATGAATATTACAATGCCAACAGACTGGAACACTATATTCTTTAGCTGTAAATATTACTATCAAGGCTCCTTCAACAAAAAACCAAACTTTTCTAGATCGTGGGAATCTCTTCCAAGATTTATTTGATAGGAATTTGGACTACAAGGAACAAGGAAATCTTTGAAGGAATAAACTCAAGCACTAATAAGTTTTCTGCCTTGGCAAAGGACCTTTGGGTGGACTCTTTATCCACTAGAGGAATGAAAAGCATAAACAAGGAACCTCTAATAGTTGAAGAAAGAGCATGGATGGCTGACCTTCTTTGGCATCCTTCCCCTCGTTCCTGGTTAATCCCACAAAGAAGCCGAGACTTTCGAGCTAGCAGATAAGGATGAGCAATGAATAATTTCAAAATTGGTGGATAAATATAGGAAGCTGTTCTTTTTTCTTTGACGGTGCCTCGAAAGGAAATCCAGGGCTAGCAGGTGCATGTGGAGTAATCTTTGACTCCAAGGGGAACAAGCAAAAAGAATACGCCTGGGGCATAGGGAGAACAACGAATAATGGAGCGGAATGGCTCACTTTAATTAAAGGGTTGGAGCTGGCCAGAGATATGGGGATTGAGGAAATGAGTGTCATTGGAGATTCCCTAATGACGTCATTGGAGATTCCCTAATTTTCATTAGGGAAGCAAGAAGTATCTCTAGAAATCGAAAGAGTCCATCCTCCAAGATGCATCGCCTCCTCTTCTGTCTAGTCAAGGAATTTAAAACAAATATCTTCCTTCATGTCTTGAAAGGCCAAAAACATCAGGCAGATAGCATGGCTAATAAATGGGTTGGCTTGCGTTGCAGTGTTTTAGAGAAGGATAATGTCATTCTTCAAAACATTTGTATCCCTTAACTCTGATTTGTTTATGCAATGTATTGTTTCTGCATATTGTTGCTTGGGAAATTTTTAAGGAGGTATAGCTTCCACATTTTAGGCATTTTTCATTATAGCTACAAGCTAGAGAAGGATGAACAAGGTGTAACGGATGATGTCCTATTTTGGGAGCAATCCTATATGTATTATGTAACCTCCTTCTTTTATATATATAAAAACAACTCAACCGTTTCTGTTAAAAAAAAACTTAAACCCTTTCAAACCCATATCCCCTTTAGGAATTCCACCTTGACATAAACACAAGAGGGTTAGAGAAATCTATTGGCTTCGTACTGATATTTTTTTGAAATTTTTTTATGGACATACTGTAGGACGAATTTCAAGGCCACCAACGACATATAATTTAAATTTTTAGGTTTGGATAATGAATGACCGATATGCCCTTCATATTTTTTAGAGATGGATATTCATTTTACATAAACCAAATGTACGTTCATAATATACACAAGTTGTACTTTTCTATGGACTATATGTTGAGGATTTTCAAACCTAAACACTATTTTTTATTATTTTTCGAAATAACATATGTTTAAACAATCGTTGCTTATTGACACATGTTTGTGTCCTCCCATTTTCTTTCAAATGTGACTCTTATCATATAAATTAAAACCGCCATTTTGAAGAGGGCAATGCAAGGAACATCCCTGTGAGTTTTTACATTTTTGTTTGTTGTCAATGTGATGATCTTGAATTTTCATTGTGACTAATTTTAGCTCACTAAATTTTGTAATGATACAGTTTAGAAAAAATAGAAATCGTTAATGAAATTCACAAATTCTTATACTATGAGAAAGTAGATTCAATGAAGAATCTATTGGTATAACTTTGACAGGTAATTCTCATATTTTGCAGTGTTTCCACAATGAGAAAGTGACCAATTTCAGAAAACTACAAAAATATTTGTTGTATTCGTTGACCCGAAAATCTTGGCTGAGAAATATATAAATTTCTTGGACAAGAAGTATTTAGCTCGAAAAGTAACCCAAGCTTAAATCAAATACTCTCGAGAGAGGTGTTTTAAATTTTCGGCTGAAAGAATAAAACAACTCTCAGGCGAGAGTTTTAATACATAAAGCCCTGAGAAGCTTTTAGGGGCCAACCTATTAAATCCCTGTGATTCCCAACAAGATTCTAAACTTTCTTGCCCCAGAATTATATATATACTCTTCCCTGAAGTATATTTCCATAAAAAATCACCTTTGGATCTTGACAGTTCGCATATTTACAGTGCGAGTTATAAGGTTTTTTTTTTGGGTTATGGATGTTTTAAGGCTTTTATATTCAATTTCTTTACAAAGGGTGTAGTTGCTTATTTTTTCTTTATAAATGAAAATAATATATTCTTGGTTTTGGCATATATTACTCTTCTTTTTTATTTTTTAGATTGTAATATTGGTTTTGGCATATTACACTTTTTTTTTTATAGATTGTGAAATTGTTTTGGCATATTAATGATTTTTTTATTTATTATAAAATTGGTTATAGCATATTAATATTTGTGTTTTTTAGATAAAAACAAATTTGGTTTTGGCATATTAATTTTTTTTAAGGAGCATATTGCATATTATGTTTTGTCATATTACATTTTTTTATACAAGGGACATGGTGAATTTGGTTTTAGCATATTACTCTTATTTTTACAAAGGGAAATATTGTGAAATTGGTTATGCTTTCATGTCATATTGCAATTGGTATCATTAATTGTACAATTTTATATCCAACATATTACTATGATTTCAGGGTTTTGGCATTGGAGTTTAGGTTTTCAATTCTTTCATCATGGGAAACCAAAAGAAACATGCAACAAAACATGATCGCAACAAAACTGATGGAGAGGCTAGAAAGAAAGAAAACGTAAAAACATGAGAAAGTTTAGAGAAAAAAGAGCATTGGAAAGAAATGTGGAGGCACATGGCAGTGCCGAAGAAGTGAAAAATGTGGAGGCACATGGCGGTGATGAAGGAATGCAAAATGTCGAGGAACACATTGATGAAAGAAATGAAGAACATGGAGGTGAAGAGGAAATGACAAATGTGGAACAAACGATGGGGAACGTTGATATGGAGACCATGATTGGTGAGTAAATATTTTTTAATGTTTATAAAATTGTATTGAATACTTGAGTATATAATTGATTTGAAAGTTCATAATCTTATAAATTTATATATTTTCATGCATGGTCAACATCCTACCATACCTATGAATTTACAAAGATTAATTGGAATTTGAAACAATATCATCATTGATGAAATTTTTTTGGAGAATATGGATTTAGGTAAAATTGAAAAATTGGGACCTCCGATGCGTGATCATACAACTCAATATAGAGCAAAAAAGATACTCAAAAATTATCTTGAAGGTATTTATGTCATGGCAAAAGCTCAATTGTTACATAGATTGTTAAATAAAAATTGTCTAAAAGATGCAATTAAATTATTGGGCATTAAAAGTGTCAAAGAGGTTAAAAAAATGAGATGGTATCAAAAAATTTGACCTCGGTCCTTACCACACTTACAAGGAAATGATCTTGTGATTTAAAGTTTGCTCGTAAAACATTGCTAACAAGGGTTGTGGCAAAAAACAATACAACTGATCGTTTGTTGGCCATGACTGCAAGAACTTTAAAAAAATCAAGAAAAAGTTTATGGAAGCATAAAAACATTAGGGTTTAATTAGATGAAGATGATGAAGTTGCATGTTGGGCTTATATATGTAGGCAACCTTATCAAGATATACTTCCAGATAATGTGAGGGACAAGGTGAAAGAGTTTTGGCATTTAAACTTTCATGTATTACCAAATGAAAAGGATGCGGCGTGGCATCATATATCTACAGGAAACTATGAAACTCATGCCAAACACATAACAAAGGTCACTAAAGTGGAAATGCTCAATTTTTTTATGGAGAGTAATGTTGATGTGAAGATTTCCTTTAGCACATTTGTGAATCTTAAACCATGGTATGTCAGGCCCATTGTTGTTCGCGACACATGTTATTTTTTTTTGTTGGTTAAGTGCCCTGTGACTTGTTGGGCGAACCTTTTGTCTGAGAAACCATGATCCATGGGCATCTAAGCTAACAAAATCACCTAGGGATCGCACCCGGCTTGGCCGCACCAACCCTTAGCATGGTTGGATTTAAATGTTGCCTTCCAGGAGCAGCGGGTTTTGATCCTGGGCTGCCAAGCAAACGAATCCCCTCTCGATCGTTTGCTCTACCGGAATTTGATGACACATTTTGTTATTGATACCATGTAGAATGTGAATTATATTATGAGACATTTAATAATTTTGGCATACAGCGTTGGCCATATGACACCCCTACTTCTAGTGTTCGTGAATTTGTATATAAAATATTATGTGCATGAGAGAACGCTCAAGCATTCTATAAGAAACAATTCGTCGGTGGAAGAAAATGTGAAGAATGTTCTCATTTACCTCTTTTTGATGTTAAATAGCCCATTGATCCAAATGATCCTCAATTGTCAAATCACGTTGTGAAACAGAAGAGATATGAATATGTTGATTATACTCATGTTACATATTCAACGACAACATCAATAAAGATTGAGTTAGTTGCTTCTGATATCTCTCTGACATGTTTTATGGAGTCATTCAGGGAGAAAATATATAGATATATCAAACACTCTCATACAACATGATGGCAAGACTTACAGTTCAAGCAATCACGAACTGTATTTCCAAAAGGAACAATATTATCAATTGTTGATTTTGCTTAAAATTACAGTTTCACTCCACAAAAGGAGATATAAAGTGAGTATTATCATTTAGACCAGGTATCTATACTTGTGCATATTTTGTACAGACATGCAGAGCTTAATGACAATGGTTCTAATAGCGATGAAAATAATTGTGAAGTGATTAAAGAGTACCATTTTTACATTAGTGGTGATCGTACACATGATACATGTTTTGTCCAACACTGTTTTAATATGTTTTATAACGAACTATCAAGATGAGGGGTCACTTTTAAAGAACATTGGGTGTGGTCAGATGATTGTGTTTGTCATCTTAAATTGGCACGCTCATTCTTATGGTTGTATCACATTCATAATAAAAATAATGTTTGCCAAACATGGAGTTTTTTTAAAACGGGACATGGAAAAGGAGAACATGGTGGCATTGGGGTTTGCATAAAACGCTCACTTAGGAGATATCAAATAAATCACTCCGCTTCTCGCCTCACAAATTCAAACGATGTTGTTAATTGTTGCAAGAAAAATTTAAGCCATGAATTTAATGAAAGGATGACTAATGCGAGAAGGTATGTAATTGTTTCGATGACCCTTAATGTTTACAAATGTAGTTATTTACTATGTTTATATGTAGATGAGTATTTTTATTTAAATTATTTTTAAAAAGTTCAATAAATTGTTTTTAAATGTGAAATTTGATTTGCACAAGTTATGATTTTTTCTTGAACGAGTTCTTCTAAAATATTGCAATGGTTGATGTTGACATATCAATCCCATATAATTGTGTTGCAATCCCTTACACTCCATTAGGAGTAAAAAAATGGCAAATATACACGCAATTGAGAACTGGAAATAATCTTGCTTTTGTCTTGCATGCATTGATGATGTAGAGTCCTTCGATGAGTGCCAAAACCAAACTAACAAGTTTATCAAACTATGGATACACCAAGAATCGACACCATTGCCCTCATTTAGAAATATCACAGATGCAGAGCGTGATAATGAAGTGGTTGTGATTGACAAGGATTGTGATCGTGTTTCCAATTTGGTTGGAGAAGGTGATGTATTTGATGTCATTTCACCAGTAGATAATCCATAAAAGGTGCATTATTATTTATCGAGATGCACTAGGTCGAAAAGCACGTTGTTGCAAGAATTTAAAGTTCCATCAAATTATGCATATGCAGTGGGTTTAATGGTTTTAATGGGACATTTCTCTGCTGAAATAAGGAAATGTAATTACCATATTCTTTTTCAAGACTACGAGCCAGATGTTATATGTGCTCAATACAATCATTTAGTCATAGCGACCCAGTTGCAATTGAAACTAGTGAAGACTAGGAAAAAGACCAAGAATCACCAATGGAAATTGTCGATAGAAGATCATAATGGCATTCTTGAAAAAATGGGCCACTAGCACATTTTATATGAATCAAGAACACATTGGTATCTAAATAAGATTGTTTTCTTTGGTTCTAGTGTTCGAACATAGAATTGTTATATAAATTGGACTTTATAGTTTATGGACTTTATATTGGACTTTATTTAAAGACAATGAACATGTACCATTCTCCATTGTTGGTATATGATTGAATGCAAACTTTTGTTTTTGTGCCATTCCTTAAGGTTGATTGACTACAATGCATACATGCTTTCTTTCTTTCCAATTTTCTCTCTTTTCTTACACTTTTTATATTAATGAATAGAAATTGTTCTGGATATGTTTTTGTTCATAGTTTGAATTTACATTGTTCTTCAATGATGCAATCAGTATTTCAATTTTATGGATTTCACATGTCTTTCCAGCAATACATACATTTTATGCATGCAATAACTTTTTGTTTGCTTTTAATTTATATAATGTGCTTGGGTGCAATAGTTGTATACTAGATAGAAAATATTAGTATTTTGAAATGTGGGTGCTTTCTTCCGCCTCCAAAAGTCACTTTTGGGGGTGGTTTTAGCTTGGGAGGTGGTCAATATTGCAATATCATTAGGGCACAAAGGAATCAAACCTCCAACCTCCTACTTGTAAAGCATGTGCTCTTCCATTGAGCTAGAACCCTTTCACGTGCACACTTGCTATGGTGGTTGGAGTTAAAGATTTGGTGCACAGTGAGTATGTCAACACTACTCTTAATATTTGGTGCATAATGAGTATGGCAACACTACTCCATGAAGGGATGTATGGCAGGATGCACTAAGCCTAGAAAATTTCTCCTTGATGGATATTTAGCTCAACCATGAGATACACTACCTCACATCACAAAACATAATTTTCATCTCTTTCATCATTGCAAAATTTGGGTTGGTTTTGTTTCCATTCACTTAGTTTGTACATGAAGGGAGAAATTTTGTTCTCATAATTTCGAGATGAATGTACAAAAAAATTTCAAAACCAAATAAGCCCTAGTATGATTATTGTTGTTGCCTCTACTTCCATGTGTATCTTAATGTACATGTTGTTGTTGTGCATGCCACATGGCATGTGTATTGTACCTTAGCATTGGTCAATGGTAGTCTGTTTCCCTTCATGGAATCCTGTAGCATCCCTAACCATCTATAACTGAGCATGTCGATGTTGATGCCTATGATCTGCTAACAACTGATGCTGCCAATCATAACCATTAAATAGGGTTGTAGAAGACTGTTGTTTCTACCTGTGACCACCGGCAGGGTTCTTCTTATCAATTAGGCCACCACCGAGAGTGCTGCTACAACCCTAGACCACCACCAAGACCTGTTGTATGTTACTACTACTAACTGTGGGATGTGAGGAGCCCTAACAGCCACCCCGTGGTCTATTTCTACTGCTACGGTGGGTTGTGAGCAACCCTAGCAGCCACCACGATTGTTGTGTGCACCTGCTGGAGCCCTAACAGAGCTCGGGGGTATAAGAGACAAACCTAACGGAGATTAGGTGCATAGATGGTGACCTTAGCAGGTCATTTGTGAGATGTAGAATCTCCAACAAGAGCTAGGGTGCACAGTAGATAATCCCTAGCAGGGCTTGAGGGTGTTGTAATAGACCCTAGTTGGGTTAGGGTCACATGGAATGTACCAGCGAAGATAAAGGAAAGAGTTTTAGTGTTTTTGTGAGGTTGTTAACTGTGGCTATTGCTGTCTTAGACATCATGAACCTGCTAACTGTTGCTCCTGCTTCCCTAGCATGATCGTTGTGTGCCTTTGGTATGAGTTGTAGGAACTATGCGGCTACTACTCTTTATCACAAATATAATCCTCCACCACCGTGACTGTAGGATGACAAGAGGAATCCCAAGCAAGTATAAAAGCTGCCAATGTTGAAGAAAGAAAGAAAAACACCATCCACTGAAATAATCTAAGTCAACCTCAGCTGCGATTTGGTTGGAGACTTCAGTCAACGAGTGTAGGAGCAGTCCAGTGTGTGTCAAGATGATTTTCAATTGTCCTTTATTTATAGTCCATCAAACATTTGAGTTGGTCCCACATAATTAGGAGTTGACATTAGGGTTTAATTATTTTTCACCTTAGACCCTTTGACTTTTAATCTTTTGTGGTACAAAGGTCTTCTTGGTGTTTTGACTTGAGCCACTTGGTCCTTCTCTTGATGGTCTCATGGACCAAGAACATAGTGAAACAAAGACAAAATTTTCATAAACAAATATGTAGATAAATATTTCATATTGACCATTGACAAGACAAAGTACACAAGAATAACATTAATTCAGAATTGAGATCTAAGCAAAACAACATCAGAACTAAATAGTTTAAGAATCCCATGCATACTTTTCATTATTAATAACTTTTAACAACTACATCATAGATACAATGTTTATAGTTTCTAGATCATGCCATCTTGCTGACTGACTTCATCCTTAGTTCTACTTTTGGAATGATTGGGTTTCTACTTTTTTCAGCGGTCCTTACCATGTTGTGGAAAGTTAAAAATTTAAGAACCAGTAGGAAATAACTATTATCTCACAAAAAGCGTAAGAAAATCCATTTGAATAAAAGCCACACTATCAAATCTTGGGAAAAAACAACTTCTAGGAAGGCTCAAAAGGAAAGACAATCTACCTCTCTCCAGAAACTGTATTGCCATGGAATATGACTTTGTTAGTCTAGCACACAATTGAAGAACTACCTATATTGGAACTGTTGGAAGGTGTAGTCGCAATAAATATAATTTCTCTATGTTGTTCATTTGTTGTCATGTATCTTAAAGGATTTCCTAAAATCTTCATGAATGGACTATTTCCTTTGATGTTGTCATCGAAGGAAGCCTTTTTATTGTTATCCATAGCACCCGCACTAGCTAAAGTTGTATCTTTATACTTGGACTCAAGTGAATTTCCTCCCATAGCTACAATGTTCCGAACATCTGGAGTAAGTTGGAGCTTGCATTGCAACATATGGTAAAGTATAACCAGTAAAGCAGTCACCCACTTAAGAACTGCAACTTTTTCCGCTGTCGGGTTATTTGGCATAAAATTTGTTAATAAGTCCAATGTGACACAAACAAGTCCATTCTATGACTCCTATTTCTCTTGTACTACTCTCTTCACTCAAAACTAATGCCAAAATATGAGAAATAGTTGATAATGGACTAGAGTCTTTTTCATATCCCTCCACCTCACAAAGCTTTATCTCTTGAATGGGAAAGGAAACAACTCTCAAACGGTACTGGCCTTTATTTTGGCTGCACAATTTCACAATCAAATCAGTCATGGAAAAATCAATGTCATATGTACTTTGCAACAGATTTATACACATGGTTAGGATATCCTCAATGGGAGGATTTTCTAGAGGCTTCTCTCCATAAGAATCCTATGTTCCTTTTTCATTGGCATTATCCTTGGGAGCCTCTGAATTACCCAGTGATAGGGAAAGAGATTGGGCAATTTTATAATCTTCTTGTGGTGGCTCCTTGTGATGACTGAAGATCCACTCCATAGCCAATTCAACACTATTTGTTTCAACACACCTCAATGTGTCCTCTTTCCTAGACCTTGGAAATCGCATGTCAACCATCATAGAAATGGCAAACTCATTAGGTGGATGAACCCTTAAATGCTGACCCGTGCTTCCACGAATACCATTTATGCTTCATTTGGCATCACATGGCAGAGTATACATGGGTAATAATGGAAAACATAGTGGTAATCAAAGATGGAATGCAAGGACAAAACATTGGATTGTTCCAGATAGGTAGAACAACATAGAGAACCTGAGCTTGTAGTGTGCAGAAAAAAACCCTTGGGTCACTTGGAACATTGAAAGATACTCTAATAACTAGTTGCACTAACAATTGTGATGTAGAAGGAACAATTAACAACAAAAAGAATTCATGAGGTATTCCAAGAGCCTTGAATAGCTCTGTAATGTCTCTAAAAACCAAGGGGAATGCTCTAGCTTTATAATGTCCCTATCTGAATGCTCATAGCTTACCATGCTTACAAAATTGAGCCTAAATCTCATATAATTGATTCCTATAATTATTCCTATCAGTTGCTAAATTGGTGTAACAACTTTCTAAATTTAGAATTTCAAGTCTATCATATCTATGACTCATCAAACTGATGGCTATATACATGCATCCTATTCTCAAATACCCTCCTGAGTCATCCCAATGATTCAGGGATTTGTTTCATGAATCATATTACATTAACATGGACACTTGTCCTCAAATAAAAAAACCTTCTAACACTATAAACTTACTAACTATGAGAAAATCACATATTTTACAAAGGATTTTACATTCAATCCCACATCGTCATAGTGTCATGGTCTTAGTACATGACCAAGCTTTAGAGTTTTAGTTTGAGAGAAAATGCTCTTGCATCACATATGGGCACTCCATCCCCACAATGCCCATGTTGGGAGGCCCCATAAAAATACCCAATCATAACAGTATCATGAGAAATGGGCACTGGAATGTTCCTTGGTGCTTTAACCTCGACTTTCCTATGATAATCAATAAAAGTCCCATAAATAACAAAACTGTCCCTATGTTGAAAGGAACATTTTCAAATAGAAGCATATTATAGTGTCGCAATATACCCGAGATAAAGAATAGAGGGAGAAATGAATGTTTTGATTCGGAATTGAACCAGTGATGGAGACAATCATCAAATGTGCCTTGTGTTGAATTTTTAGGGTTAGCGGAGCTTTTAACCCAAGTAATAAAATTTAATGCATGAACATATAAACTCGAATTCATAATAGTATTGCTTAATAAAATTTGAACTATAATAAAAAAACAAACATAATTTTCATCTCTTTCAACTTAACGCTCCATGAGTCGTTGTATTAAAGTTGGTCCTCGAGAATCATCAAATTCCATGTATAGTAACAACATGATAAAATAATGTACATTAGATATCAGTAGTGAATAATCATAACCAATATTTGAATCAACCTTATACTAAGATATTTCAGATTTGATCTTGTCATTGAAGGGATAAGTCAACTAGGAAAATAATTTACGTACCTTGAGAGAGAGCCTAAGAGGGTTAAGGCAAAATAATACTGACCCATAATTCTTAGTCAACAAGCACAGTCATACCCAGAACAGTCATGCTCACAAAGGATGATGAGTAAGGATGCAGACACATAGTGCAGAGACACACATTCATACTTTGCACAGTCATGCTGGAAAAAAACACAGTCCACACATAAAGTGAAACTCATGGTCATGCTGGGGAAGACCCCATAGTCCACACAATAAAATAGGCTCATGGTCATGCTAGGGAAGAATCCACAGTCCACCAAGAAACAACCTCATGGTCACGTTGTGGAAGAACCCACTGTCTACCATGAAACAAGCTCACGTCATGTTGCATAAGAACCCACTATCCACCAAGAAATAGTCTCATGGTCACGTTGTGTAAGAACCCATGATCCACCAAGAAACAAGATCACAGGTTGAACAAACCACAGTCCACAGATCTCACTGTCACGTCGTGGAAGACCCCACAGTCAAAACATAAAATAATGTTAAATTAAATAACATAATATAATATGGTCCAAGATAAAACCATAAGATAAAAAAGGTTTTATTAGTAAAACCATAAAGTAGAAAATATGACTTAGGATAAAACCCATAAGGTAAGGGTCAAAGGTGCACACACAATAATAGTGTTAGGACCAAGTAAGATAAGGGACCACGATTCAACCAAGGGGTTCACAATAAAACAACACATAACCACAAGAAAAGGTGAACCATAAAGGTGGACAAAAAAACTCCTTTAGAGGACCAACAAGATCAGTAATTGTTTTGTCTCTCTCAAGGTACATTGTTTTATATTTTTGTGTCATCACTATATAAGGGGAATATCCAAACCAGATGATATGATCCTTTGGTACTCAATACTGCTCCTAAGGGTTAGGTTCTAGTGACATCATCAAGGGGTGACCAGTACCTTGAGAATCAACCTAGTAGTAACGATTAGGAGAGAGGACATCACACGTCATCATATTCCATTCTCAAAGAATGGATCTCATCCCTAGGTTGAGTTTGTGTCCTAGACTGAAACAAACTGACCAGGTTCCTCCATTCTCCTAGAGAATGGCTCTCAGTGCATAAAATTGTACATACATCATATGAAACCTTGATCTACTCTTCATATGGCCTGATCTTCTCTACTTGGCCATCTTCCTCCTTATCCGAATCCCCGTAGATTACCATGCCTACAAAATAGATTCCTATAATTCATCCTATCAGTTCCTAAATTGGTGTAACAACTTTCTAAATTTAGAATTTCAAGCATAATACTTAAAGGTTTAAGATTGTGAATGGCTTCCTTTGTGCAGCGAATGACTTAAGTGAACGGTCCCGTATATGACTCACCAAACTAATGGCTATATACATGTAGCCTATTCTCAAATACCCTCTTGAGTCATCCCAATGATTCAGATATTTGTTGCATGACTCATATTACATTAACATGGGCACTTTTCCTCAAATCAAAAACCTTCTAACACTAGAAACTTACTAACTATGAGAAAATCGTATATTTTACAAAGGATTTTACATTCAATCCCACATTGGCATAGTGTCATGGTATTAGAACCTGACCAAGATTTAGAGTTTTGGTTTGATAGCAAATGCTCTTGCATCACATATGGGCACTCCATCCCCACAATGCCCATGTTGGGAGGCCCCATCAAAATACCCAATAGCAATAGTATCATGAGAAATGGACACTGAAATGTTCCTTGGTGCTTTAACCTCGGCTTTCCTATGATAATTAATAAACATCCCATAAATAACAAAAATAACTCTCCCTATGTTGAAAGGAACATTTTCAAATAGAAGCATATTATAGTGTCTCAATACACCCCGAATAAAGAATAGAGGGAGAAATTAACATTTTGATTCAGAATTGAACCAATAATGGAGGCAATAATCAAATGTGCCTTGTGTTGAATTTTTAGGGTTAGAGGATTTTTTAACCTAAGTAGTAAACTTTAATGCATGAACATATAAACTCATATTCAAAATAGTATTGCTTAATAAAATTTGAACTGTAATAAAAAACAAACATAATTTTCATCTCTTTCAACATAACGCTCTATTAATCACCGCATTAAAGTTGGTCCTCGAGAATCATCAAATGCCATGTACAATAACAACATGATAAAATAACTTATAGTAGATATCCGTAGTAAAGAACCATAACCAATATTTGAATCAGCCTTATACTCAGATATTTCAGATTTGATCTTGTCACCAAAGGGACAAGTCAACTAGGAAAACAATTTACGTACCTTGAGACAGAGCCTAAGAGGATTAAGGAAGAAACATATTGACCTAGACTTCTTAGTCAACAAGCACAGTCATACCCAGAACAATCCTGCTCACAATGGTTAAAGGAGATTTTAACCTAAGTATTAAACTTTAATGCATGAACAAATAAACTTAGCTTCATAATAGTATTGCTAAATAAAATTTGAATTGTAATAAAAAACAAACATAATTTTCATCTCTTTCAACATAACGCTCCATTAGTTATTTCATTAAATTTGGTCCTCGAGAATCATCAAATTCCATGTACATTAACAACATGATAAAATAATGTACAGTAGATATCAAGAGTAAAGAATCATAACCAATATTTGAATCAACCTTATACTCAGATATTTCATATTTGATCTTGTCATCGAAGGGACAAGTCAACTAGGAAAACAATTTACGTACCTTGAGAGAGAGCCTAAGAGGGTTAAGGCAGAAGCATACTGACCCGGACTTCTTAGTCCACAAGCATAGTCATACCTAGAACAATCATGCTGACAAAGGTTAGAGGATTTTTTAACCTGAGTAGTAAAATTTAATGCATGAACATATAAACTCAACTTCAAAATAGTATTGCTTAATAAATTTTGAACTGTAATAAAAAACAAACATAATTTTCATCTCTTTCAACTTAACGCTCCATTAGTCACTGCGTTAAAGTTGGTCCTCAAGAATCATCAAATGTCATGTACAGTAACAACATGATAAAATATTGTATAGTAGATATCATGAGTAAAGAATCATGACCAATATTTCAATCACCCTTATAATAAGATATTTAAGACTTGATTTTGTCACCGAAGAGACAAGTCAACTAGCCAAACAATTTATGTACCTTGAGAGAGAGCCTAAGAGGGTTAAGGAAGAAGCATATTGGCCCAGACTTCTTAGTCAACAAGCACAATCATACCCAGAACAGTCATGCTGACAAAGGTTAGAGGAGTTTTTAACCTAAGTAGTAAAGTTTAATGCATGAACATACAAACTCAACTTCATAATAGTACTACTTAATCAAATTTGAACTATAATAAAAAAACAAACATATTTTTCATCTCTTTCAAATTAACGCTCCATTAGTCACTGCGTTAAAGTTGGTCCTCGTGAATCATCAAATTCCATGTACAATAACAACATGATAAAAAAAACGTACAGTAGATATCAACAATAAAGAATTATAACCAATATTTGAATAAGCCTTATACTTAGATATTTTAAATTTGATCTTGTCGCATGGAAGAGGTCAAGTGAGGAGCTGTAGGAAAATCGCGTGGAGCACCAGGCATGGTCACACAGAGGGAGAAAGCCTGGTCATGATGGTGCAAGTCGCGTGGAGCAGTGACAAGGGTAAGATAACCCAGTCATGCTAGAGAAAGACCACAATCACGTTATATGATCATGTTGCTCATAAGCATGTGAGGATGGATCACATGGATATACTTTATAATGTTAAGATAGGGTATCATAGGTCAAAACATAAAATAACATGGTCCAAGATAAAATCGTAAGAATAAAAAGGCCCAAAGGTTTTATTAATAAAACCATTAATAAAAACATAAAGTGTTTTATTAATAAAACCATAAAGTAGAAAATATGACTTAGGACAAAACCCATAAGGTAAGGTTCAAAGGTGGACACACAATAAGAGTTCTAGGAACAAGTAAGATAAAAGGACCATGATTAAACCAAGGGGTTCATAGTAAAACAACACATACCCACAAGATATGTTGAACCATAAAAGGTGGACAAAACAACTCCTTTATAGGACCAACAAGACCAATAATTCTTTTCTCTCTCTCAAGGTACATTGTTTTATATATATTTTTTCATCACTGTATAAGGGGAAGATCCAAACCGAATGGTACGATCCTTTGGTCCTCAATACTACTTCTAAGGGTTAGGAATTGGTGACATTATTAAGGGGTAGATTTAGCATTTGGGCATACTATATAAATTTGAATAAATTTATAGACATGAGATTTGGATAATAAAAACATATATATATATATACAAAAAAGATTTAATTTGTAACATGTGTACATTCTAGCTCATATTGTAAATGTGTCTTGTGTGAGTTCAATTATTAAACCTTAGTTACGTACCAAATCTGTGTGTCGATTTTATTGAGCCTTGACACACTTATACATGTCTCTACAATATGCTGCATACTTCTCGAACTCTGATCGACTCATAAATATCAAGGCATCATCTGAATAGTCATCAAATGAGTTGTCATACATATTGGTTGAAGATGCCATATTATTTAAGCCAATTTCTACCCCTATCAATGCATCCATAACATGCTCTTTTATATGTGCCCTCACCCTACTTGCCACTTCGGATGTCATTTGAAACTCCTCTGGAAAAGAAATGACTCTAGGTTGTGGAACTACTAAGCGAGGCCTCGGTCCACTATATTCAACATCACGCAGTACATCAGGACGTTCATATGTACGACATTTTCCAGCACCGTAGAAAGGTGATCCTGTATTTGTATAGTCAGGGTCCATGCGCAATCGAAACTTTGCAATTAGCATCTTGACAAAATATTAAGGGATCTCATCGTTATTTGGGAAATTCCCATATGCATAGAGGAAACTCAAATAAATATGTTGTGCAATATTTGGATAATTGAATCTTGCAATCGTTAGACATCTATTGTCTTCAAGCCGCAAGTCAAATAATGAAAAGACCATTTCTTTTGTGACAATGTTTTTTATTTCTTTGAACTTGTGGCGACCCATCACCGCCATTCACCTCCTATGCATCATGTCATAAAAAATATGGGTTGATGGTCTAACCCAAACATAACTCTCAATTAAACAGTTCAGATTGCGCAAAACAATCTAGAGACTCTGTTGACAACCGATAGAAATAGTAGAACTCTCGAGTTCACCCTGCAATCTCACCGAATGTTCCCTCATCTCTTCCACAATAAGCATTGAGATCTTGTCTTCCCAAGGAATATCATCGAGAACATCTTTAGGATGAGTGTGGAGAGGGTCATATGTTCATTGTGGGCATACCCATGCCCTCGACGACCTCTCCTTGTATTACGAGATGGATTAGGAGCACGAAGAACAAACCCTATAAGAAGTAAAACGCGTGCAAGTATTGGAATGTATATAACTTTTCAATCGAAGTATACATATTTAAATAAGATGTGTTCATTAAAAGTACTTGTTGGAGCCTCTGCCTCAACATGTACAATATGCGTACTAGAAACTAACTCTTCTATCCCATCAGTGTCCTCAGAATGTGTATAAGCCCCTGTAAAAAACAATAAATTGGAAATCACATGTAAGTTTAAGAAAAATAGCATATTTTTTCATAAATAAAACACCCATGTCCAATAATAATTATGGTCGGAATTTACATAAACATTCTTCTTCTGGTGGTGGGCTCTCTGAGCTAGTAGTATCTGCAACATAAGGCACTTAATGCATGTGTACAAAAATAATCAAGTCATATGCATGTAACATTTTAAAGAAATCAAAGACATTTAACTTGTACTGTAAAAATATAAATAACATTAAAAATTACCTGTGCGTGTCCTTTGTGCCCGTCCACTAGCCCCTGTCAAAAACAATAAAATGACAAACACTTATAAGTAAGCCTAAATACCATAATTTCTCACAAATTAAACACACATGTCAAACAAGATTTATGAACTTAGATTTCACCTTTACCATGTATATCTTATGTTGGCCTGCTTGTGGTAGGCGTATCAATAGAGTAAGGCACTGAATGCATGTGCACAAAAATAATCAGGTCATATGCATGTAACGTTTTAAATAAATCAAAGACATTTAACTTGTACTATAAAAATATAAATAACATTGCAAATTACCTTTGTGTGACTTTCGTGCCCGTCCACTAGCCCTTGTAAAAAAAACAATAAATTGACAAACACTTATGAGTAAGAGAAATATCACAATTTCTCACAAATTAAACACACATGTCAAACAAGATTTATGAACTTAGATTTCACCTTTAACACGTATATCTTGCACTCGGCTGCTTGCGGTAGGCGTATCAATAGAGTAAGGCAATGAATGCATGTGCACACAAATAATCAAGTCATATGCATGCAATGTTTTAAATAAATCCAAGGCATTTAACTTGTACTATAAAAGGATAAATAACATTAAAAATAACCTATGCATGGCCTTCGTGCCCGTCCACTAGCCCCTGTAAAAAACAATAAATTGACAAACACTTATAAGTAAGAGAAATATCATATTTTTTCACAAATTAAACACACATTTCAAACAAGATTTATGAACTTAGATTTCACCTTTACCATGTATATCTTGCATTGGCATGCTTTTGGTAAGCGTATCAACAAAGTACAACATTGAATGCATGTGCACACAAATAATCAAGTCATATGCATGTAACATTTTAAAAAAGTTAATTGTATTTAACTTGTACTAAAAAATGATAAATATCATTAGAATGTACATATGAGTGTCATGTGTCCAATAGACCCATCAGAAGTGTGTCTGCCATGGTCAAAACCACTAACTATGCACAACAAGATCTTAGAAAAGTGTGCAAAAGAATATTATCCACAAATTTAAAAAATGCCAAATTTAACATAAATAACTTCAGATCTATATTGACATTAAACATTTGAAATATGTAACCTAGATTTAAACATTTTGAAGTTAACAGTCAAATGCACCTGATAGTGGACCCGTGATGTGTCCAATACACCCATCTGAATGGCGTATATGATTTTCGGTACCACTACAAACATGTCTAGATGTCACTAGACGATCCATGTGTCCTTATTAAGAATAAAAAGGATTAGGATAACTCTATGAAATCATAAGACAATGATTGAGATCAACAGTAACTCTATGTATCAACAGTGTTGCTACAACAAGGTTAATGTGGGAATGAAAATCAGATAACATGCAAGAAATGACCCCTTTAGGGAATGCCACCAGTTGTTATAACAATAAATTAGTTGTGTGTGTCTAATTATCCCTTAGGGTGTGTTGGCTCAAATAAATATACCATATATTTCAACATTTAATTGTCAACCCAGGAAGGTAAGCTTAGAGGCACTGACACAATATGTACAGGAATGGAGAAATACTACCTTGCTGACAAACGTTTCAAATCTTCACATTGTCTAGTTAAGGAAATGCTTATGTTGTTCTAATTATAATGAATTTCTCAACACTCCACGTGAGATAATGTAACTGAAACAAGCTTTGACTACCATTACTTTAATCTTATATTCCATCCACTAATTCAAACTTGTAGAAATTAATCCACCAGTTTCCCTTCTTAGCCATTATTTTATCATATCTATATTTGGGCTATCATAAGCATGTGGAATAGAAAATACCAAGTTTTCAACTCAATCTAGAACCCATTGTTCTGTATTCCACAAGATAACTTAACTTGCTACCTTGCTATTAAACCAATTCTTTCTCAAAGCCAATCTTGAATGTCAAGTAGCTATTCAAATGGAAATGGTGACAGGCCAATAAAAAGTCTTCATAATCTCAAAGCTTAATCACTTCATCCAAATGAATTGAAAACAACACATAACTCACTTTGCTATGAAATGAAAACTAGATTCGGGAAATTAAAACCACTCAAGCTTCCAACCGTGCATTCACCACTCTTTTATTGTTGTAATCAAATGAAAACTTAAGAATCCTAAGGATAACTGGAATCAAATTACTAGAAATCAATTAAAACTTTTGAAGTAAATCTATAGTACTCTTCTACCATATATTACGATGCACTGTAATCCTGGGAAGGGGGACCTTCCCATCCAAGTTGCATTGATAGATTTAATATTAACTAATCAACTCATGCCAATAAATTATCATTGTGACCAACCATATATATAAAAACCAAAAGAAGCAATGTGTTTCTATTTTATTTTGTCAGCAAACAATCTATTACCTTCTTCTATATGGATCATGTTCTATTCTCTACACTATCTATCATCTATTCCCCCACCCCCTTCTTATTAGAACTTGTGCCTTTTTATACACTAAGAATCCAAGCTTGTGTCTATAACCAACAAGTTCTGAGATAAATATATAATTTATTACATAATCTACGTTGATTTCAAAGCATGCTAGAAATAGAAAATCTTTTCTTGAAATAGTTTCAACAATCTACGCTTTTAGTGGAGAAGATAAAGATATCTTTGACCGCCTTAATGTCATGACACAAAGTGTCATGAGATAAGGCAATAAATTAATGTAACTGTTCTTTGCTCAGAACAGGGCATGCATTGGCCACTCTTCTTAGCACCCATATCTTTGAAGATTTCCACGAATCCATCAACCTAGGATCATCCCATTTCTTGTTGCATTGGTATTGGAAAACCAACGTTGGTACATGTATCCATATTTTTAATTATAAATGAGATTTTTGCATTAAAATCTCTTCAAAACCATTTAAAAACAAGAGAATACTTAAAGACAAGTTTTAGGCTTTAAAATCTCGATCAGGACATGGTTTGGATCAAAGTTCTTCATACATGATAATCATAGGAATGTCAAAAGGATAACGAAGGTTCAAAATTTAATCAAATATGAGGCCTAACATTCCCCCTAACCCAATCATTGTAATATGGTGTTGCCTCTATATCCTAAATTGAACCTGGTTCATAACGACTAGCCACCATTTTGGATAACAAATGCAACTAAGCAAACTGCAAAAAATTGCTATCCAAGTAAATATGCAGAAAACTGCTATCCACAAATGCTCTTTAAATTCAAGAAACATTCCCTTTAGAAGATCTGTCTGGCACCAATTATGCTAATCTGGTATTGATCTGGAACTGATCTGGTACTAGTCTGATATTTTTGTCTTACTTTTGGGTTGAAAAGGTTCTATAATCCCTAGACAACCTCTCCTTTAATGGATCAAATCTAAAGACCTTATTTGTAAATAGTTTATCGACATATGCAAGTCTTTACCCAAATAATATGCTGATAATCCATCTACATACATTCCTACACCTCTTGTATCATAATTTAGAAATATGTTTACCAACGATAGGGAGTAGGAAATGAGATTAACATAATAATATTTTTGATGGCTTATGAAAAACTTGGCATCCTATTAAAACAAATATTTCAAATCCTTTAAGTGATTCGAAATGTGAAGTAGGAAGCACTGGTATAGTAAGACAATGATGAATAAAGGAAAAATTTTAACAAATCATAAAAACAGAGGCTTGATTATAACATGTCTTTGGCAATCAGGGATAACCAGAATGAGGAAGATTTGGATAGGCTTGAAATGGTTTAGATACAGGAGTATACTTGTCCATAATTTTCTTCTTGTATTTAATTAAGTCAAGACTTAAAAATGTATACCTCAACAATGTTGTTTACCTGTACTAGTGGATTGAAGTGGAGACCACAACTTTGTGCTTCCTTCAAGAAACTAGATTAACTGTTGGAACCCTAGTATGCTAGTTGTAGAATCATTGGTACATAAATGATAGTGTAGAACCTCTAGTAACCCTTGATATGATCTTCATAGAAAAACATGAACTTCCAGTATCCCTATTCTATGGTACCCTCTACCTAGCATCCCTAATCTCCTTCGGCCATCCTTTGGCAAACCCTAAACAACCTACATCAGTCCTATGTTTTCCCCATCCTCCTCAACCCTAGTACATTCCTATATCATATAAGTACATTTTTCCACCCAAAAATCACAGCTTGAAACTTGTTTTGGGAATTTACCACCACCATCCTTTGATGTTACTTATGTCTTGCAGAAGGAGAATGAGTAGGAAATGCAACAAATAGGGTCATAGTTAGGATTAGGGAGATTCATTTGAAGGTGAAGGAGCAGTGTGAGGAGTTAAGAGAAGTAAAATATTTGTGATTACTAGCATAGGACTGACCACAAATTTTGTGTTGGAGATAAATTTAGGTTCTATCTCTATATAGAGTTATTGTAGGGGCAACCAAGAAGTTGAAGTCATCGAGAGACAAGCATTCAAAATCATTACACAGGTAAATGACAACATCCAAACTAAGCTTACCTTCATACATATGGATGTATTCAGTGGGAAACGTGGAGAACTTGTGCTTGTAATGTCGTTGTGGCCTTAATTAAGTAATATGTACATTGTTGTTTTTAATAATCTATTCTAAGATTTGATGTTCTAGGTTTTCATAATAACTTAGAGAGATAGGGTTTGGAGGGTAAGCCTACATTCCCCATAAAAATAGAGTGTTAGTCATATAAAATGACTATACTCTAGTCTCATAAGTAGAAGAAAGGAAATCCTTTTGTGGAAAGATGAGATTTTAAAATTTTCAAAGATAAGAGAACATAGTTTGATCCTTTTTCCATTTTTCCCCTCCTTTTTTCATTCATGGCCACTTCTGCGCCCTGCCTAGAATAACTAGACCTACTATTTTAGTAAGTAGGCTCCTCCTATTACTACTAGATTTTCATTTGGGATAAGAGTCCTAATAAATATTCTAAATAACCCACATACCACTCAAAATTATACTAAAAATATACTAAAGATAACCCACATACCACTCAAAATTATACTAAAATGTTGATGTGCTCAAGGCATTTCAGAAGATGGGTTGGATGGATTTCTTCATCAAATTGAATGGATATAGTGATGACCTAACCCTATAATTTTCTATGAATATGAGGAAGGTCATTGAAGAAAAATGCATGAAACTGGTAAAGGGGGTGGTTATCACTCTAATTGAGGATGTTTTCAGCATAGTTATAGGTCTACCTCTATTCCAGTTTAGTGGGATTCACATACTAAATCAAGACCCATCGAGCCACATCCAAGTTAGATGGAACACACCACATAGGTGAGAGAACAAACTGAGTCAAGATCTATCGGATATCATCCAAGTTAGGAGAAACCACACTATGTAGGAAAACACATCGGAACAATATCTTCGAACGAGACCTAGGTAGCGTCGTACTGACCTTATTAGGAAGAGACCAAAACTAGGCCTCTGGCTTGAATTGGCTTCCTCGAACACACTATGCAAACTATTAGAAATGCTATCCAAACCAATAAAAGGGAAAAAACTAGAACAAATATGACAGAGAGCTAACAGTCAAGGACAAAAGGAATTTATTTACATCTCATGATACCTATGAAGAAAATAAGAATGGTGTTAAGAGGGAAATGAAGAAATAAGAAAATAACTGAATTCAAAAAAAATAAACGTGTTGAATGCAGATCTGTTAAAATATACATGATATATAACTTTCAAAGAAATTTAGCTATGTAGCTAACTTACTGTAAATTAAGTTGCTGGTGATTCCAAAATCGATGTAAAAATTTTAAACTCTTTGCTTCTTGATGTAGCCTTCCACTCTTATAAGCTGCAGGTTCTATATGGAAAAGAGACGTGCGATCATTGCCTAGGAGTTTGCGGGGCACAAAATCTGCTGACGGGGTTTCAGGAGCGTCGGATTGATGCTACGCTGACTCTATTCCATTCAAATATCAAATTTACATAGGGTTATGTGTTTCCTTAACAAGCACTGGTCGCATGAATTAAGAAAACCCTGGTAATCCGACTCATGCTCAAATAACTGATGGGCGGGTCTACAATCAGCAATGTGTTGGGCACGTGCCCCTCCAAGGGTTTCAACAAAGACAAACATAGACTGGCGGGGGCGGTTTGTGGTATTGGTCGCAGGTATTAAGAAAACCTTGTTAATCCCACTCAGGCTCAAATAACCGTTGGGTAGGTCTACAGTCAGAAGTGTGTTGGGCGCGTGCCCCTCCAAGGCTTTCAACAAAGAAAAACACAGACTGGCTGGGGCGGTCTGTGGTTTATATAACAAATACACTCTCGGGTGAGAATTTAAAAGGAATCTAAACTCTCGACCAAGAGATATGTTCGAGAGTTTCATACGAATAATTCGACCATACTCTCAGATGAGAAACTTAATTTTTCTCGGTCGAAATATTTTTGAAACATAACTAAACTCTCGACCAAGAAAATGTTAACCATAGTTAAATTCTCGCCCGAAAACTATTAGAATTCTTGACCGAGAAAATATGTTGACTTTTTTTCTAGGTGGAGAAATTGGAAATTATACCCAAAAATACCCCATTCTCAAAAAATTGTATAACAACTTCGCGTTTATATCAGGATGATATCATCAACAAACAAAACATGAGTAAGCTATATTTGATCACCAAAAGTGAGCGCTGCTAGCTCCCCATGGTATTGAGTTGTAAGGATAGACCTAAGCTTCCTGCCACAATAAGGAAAAGAAGTGGAGCTAAAGGACAACCTTGTCGAATGCCCCAACTAGGCCTGAAGAATTCTGAATCAGATCCATTAATGAGAAAATAAAAATATACTGATGAAAGACTCCCCATCACCCAAGAAATGAATGGAACAACAAAACCCATATGGGACAAAACAACCCTTAAATACATCCAGTTAACCCTATCATAAGCCTTCGATAAATCAATTTTTATCACGACAGCTTTAAGTTTCTTGATTTTGATAGTATGCATACCTTATTGAATAACATCCACAACCTCATGGATCTAGTGACTAGAAGGAAACCAAACTGTTCTCCAAATATGCAATTACTTAAAACCTTCTTAATTCTTGTGGATAAGACTTTCCTAATTATCTTATAAATGCAATTAGACGACGAAATAGGTCTAAAATCCTCAAAAACCTTTGGAGAATCAATTTTAAGTATTAAGGCTATAAAAGTTGAGTTGAACATTGTTGGGATCTTTCCACTCAATCTTGATTCTTCAATAACCTGCAATAAGTCTTGAGCTACCACATTAAAAAGCCCAATAAAAAATTCTACTAAAATCCCATCCAAACCAAGGCTTTTATCTTTTTTAAATTGGGCCAATATCGCTTGAAGTTCATTTAGGGTCACTTGTTCCATTAACTCTTCAATGACAGATGATGAAAAATTCTAAGCAATGTTCATAATCTCATGTAAGGATAAGTTCCTTTCATCCTTGAAGAGATCATCACTCTTTGGTGGTTAGGAACTCATGTTATTTCAAGGAGCAATGCACATACATAAATGAGGTGAGAGCGGAGGAGCGGGCGACTTGGAGCTGGTAGGGGACGATGGTGTATCCTATATGCCTCTATGGAGATACCTGCATACTAGATGTTGTGCGGTGTATTTTTCTCGGTATTCACAGTGGTTGTTGATATTTCTGAGGGTTTCTGCGACTTGGGGTAGCGGTATTTGATTGGATACTATCGTTTTTCTTGGGTATCTATTTGATGGCAGTTATTTTTTAACTGACACACTGGTTGTCTTGGATTTTATCTTCCTTCGATTCACTCTGGGTGGGTGGATTGGTCTCCGGGACACTTCTTAGGAGAGCAGGTATTTATGTCATCTGACTCACTATCCCTTGCTCCAGTAAGGATATTGTCAGTGCTTCCTTGGTTGTCCATATCTGGATGTGGCGCTTCTACCTGTTTTTATTGCTCCTTCCCTTTACCGGTTCCTTTTGTATATGGTGCTGTGGTCTATATACTTTTTTATGTATTTAGTTTCCCCTAGATTAGCTTGGGTCGACTTCGTTTCTGAGAGGTGGATACTCTCTGGGTTGCCTGTTCGTTTCTGACCAGTGGTATCATACAATACTACTTGGTTTCTTGTTCCTAGATTTTTGAATTTATCATTTATGATGGGGGAGCGGTTGTTGCTTTGTCTTTATTATCCTTTGGTGCGCATGGTCTTTGAGTACTTGGATCATTGATGGTGGTTGATCGCATTATTTATTAGACGTCTGATCTATTGACACCATATTTTTTTGTATCGGGGGGCATGCATCAGATCCGTTGGTTTTATCTGAAAGGTGGCATTACTATCTACCGGTTGATCAGCTGGCACATACTTTCATACATTAATGTTGGCTGGGACATAAATGAGATGACTATTGCTTAATTAATGATGGGAACAGATGTATCTTTCTCTCAACTTGGTGATCCCAATGATGAGATCGTCTGGAAGGATGCTGGCCTTTTTATTTCAGATGATGCGTTAAGACATAAATTTGGCCTCGGTGGGTGTGATGACCATGGGGTTACGAATCCATGCGGTTATTATCCTGGTGATGGTTCTCTGCCCGGGTCTTCCTTGCCTGTCGATCCCCCTATTGAACGTGATATTCTGGCAATTATCGATGATTGTCATGCTGCAGACATATACCAGCCTGTTGATAGTATATCGTCTGGTCCACAATGTCATGATATACTGAAGAAGCCGACTGGTGGGCGGGATTCTGTTAAACCCTGGAAGCCGAAGAAGAGGGGGCCGAGAATGGTCCTGGGAGATGATATTGGATTAATTGATTTGACCAAGATGTCTATGACAACTTTGGTTGGCAAGTTCAGCTACTGGTCTTGTTCCGGACATGATGTGGAAACCTTTGTGCGTGAACAATGGCTCCATTTATTGTCATACATGCCAGAGATTTATAAGTTGTCCAGGGGATGGTATTGTTTTATGTTTAAAAGTTTGGCGGACTCGGAGGCTATCCTATCACGGACTTGGTTACGTGGTATGGGCAGTCTGATGCTCAAACGATGGTGCCACCTCTTCAACCCTGAGAAGGAGGTTTTACTTGTGCGTCACCTTTGGGTACATATTTCGAATTGCCCCCTCTTCATGTGGAATCTGGATGCTTTCACGTCCATTGGTAACCATCTGGGCCGTTTTCTGCATGTGGAGCCATCCCTTCTGGCGGGACTGGATTGGCGCATTGGAAAGATTTTGGTGGAGATTGACATTTCGCAGGGTCTTGTGGCTGAATTGGCCATCGATTGGAGGGGCAATACTTTTGAGATTGAATTGGACTATTGGGGGCTTCCGTTTAGATGCTCTACCTGCAACAAGGTGGGTCATCTAAAGGCTCAGTGCACTGGCCGTCCTATTACACAGATGGATAGCCCCGGCTTATTATCTAGTGATTCATCATGTGAGTTGCCGTCAGCTTCTGAATTACCGCTTCAGCAGACTTTGACTATGGACATTTCCAACCTATCCTCTGCGGATCTCTCTCTGATTGGTACGTTAAATACTTACTCACCTTCTCTGATTGCCTCTTTAACCTTGGAGGAATTTTCTCGTTTAAAAGTCTTGGTTCTGAATGATAAACATGTCTTCCGGACCGGTTTATTTATGGTTGGAAGAACTACTTGTGGAAATCCTCCTGGAGTGGTGACCGGGGATTGCCCACCATCCATAGACTCACTGGATCCCTTGTGCAATAGGTCCTGTCCTGGGGTATTAGATGATCCTCATCCTCACCCATCATCTGAGGATTCTTGCCCACTGGTGGGGAGGGCGGAGAACAGTTTGGATATGGGCTCACCTATTATGGGATATATGGGGACCTTTGCACAGCCTGTCGAGTCTGTTTCCTTCTCAGATGTGGCCCCCTCCAATAGAGATATTCTACAGTCCTCGAAGCTTCCGGTCTACAAGGGGGGACGGGTCATTATTACTGAACCATCTTCTGCGGTTACATCTTTCTCGGGGTCAGCTGAGACCACCATTATTGATACCAATGGGGGTATCTGTGGGGGTTTGGACCCGAAATTCTCACCATTGAAGACCCGGAATGCCAGGAAGATGAAAGGAAAATTATCTGATCCTACTCTTTTGACACCTCCACCTTCACATACCCCTCGGGCCCTTAGAGAGCAGAAGGCCCTTGCACGGAGTTTAAAATGATCATTCTCTCTTTGAATATTCGTGGGGTTGGGGGTGCCCGTAAATTGCTAGCCCTCCGTAGGATATGTGAGATTGTTCGACCGGATGTTATTTTATTACAGGAAACGATGGTAGCAGCCGTTAAGGCTATTGATGTGATTACAAAAGTTGTTGGATGTTGGCATATGAGTGCTGTGGATGCTTCTGGACTATCCGGGGGATTGCTGACTGCATGGAATCCCTATAAAGCAGATTTTGCTGTTTATAAGTCCGATGCGGGCATTCTTTTACATGGAAGGTTCAAGAATGGTGTTCAGCAGAATAAGATTCTGAATTGTTATGGACCATATTCTGAACGAATTCCCTTCTGGAATCATTTACATGATGGTGGATTATTGAAGGAAAAAGGTTTAATCATCGGGGGTGACCTTAATTTTACCTTATCTGCTGGTGAGACTTGGGGTTGCACGCGTTTGGATCCTGATGCAGATTATTTTTATGACCTTTTTCGGGAGGATGGCCTGATTGATGTGGAGCCATCTGTCATCAGTCCGACTTGGCAGAATGGTAGGGGGGGAACGGCGGGTATTGGAAAACGTTTGGACCGTTTCCTTGTGGAGGCGGATTTTCTGGATCATATGCACTCTTATAGATCATGGGTCGTAATGTCAAAGATATCAGATCATTTTCCAATTGTTCTACAATGGGAAATGGAAGGAGAACTTATTCAATATCCTTTCAAATTCAACTCGACTTGGCTGTCTATGGTGGATTTCGATCAGTTCGTGAGGACGTCGTGGTTGTCATTGGTAGTGGATGTTAATCTCTCTCCTATGCGGAAATTGGTTCAGAAACTACGACTCCTTAAAGCGGAGGTGAAGACGTGGGAGAAGCTCCGCAAGGCCCACGATTTGGAATTGTTGGTTACTATTGAACAGGAAATAGCTAATATTCTGATGGACTATCCGGCGGGTATACATGATTTGGAGGTTAGTACTCGGCTAAAAGGCCTATCTGATACTCAGCACTCCATACTGAAACGATTTGAGGAGACGGCTCACCAAAAGAGTAGGTTAAACTGGATTGAGAATGGAGATTGCAATACCCGATTTTATCATCATTATGCCACTGCACGCAGGAACCATAATCACATCTGGGATATGGTTGAGGATGACGGGGCTATTATTTCCCAACAGGGGGACCTTGAACAGGCGGCATATACATACTTTAAAAATGTATATAAACGGCAGGATAATCTTTCTATTGTCTCACAGATGGAACTTATTTTGAGATACCCGAGGATGTTTGAGGAACTGGAGGGTCAGAGGCTATATTCTCCTGTTACTTTGAATGAGATTCATGCGACCCTGAAGGCATTTGATCTATCTAAGAGTCCTGGTCCTGATGGATGGACTGTAGAATTTTTCCTCCAATTTTTTGACCTGGTGGGTCCGGAGCTACTGTCTATGGTGGAGGAGACTCGGTTACTGGGCAAGGTAAGTGGTGCTTTGAACTCTACTTTCGTGGCATTGATACCAAAATCGGACAAGCCTACATCATTTGCGGGTTATCGGCCGATCTCTCTGTGCAACCTGATTTATAAAATCATTTCNCATTTTTTTGACCTAGTGGGTCCGGAGCTACTGTCTATGGTGGAGGAGACTCGGTTACTGGGCAAGGTAAGTGGCGCTTTGAACTCTACTTTCGTGGCATTGATACCAAAATCGGACAAGCCTACATCATTTGCGGGTTATCGGTCGATCTCTCTGTGCAACCTGATTTATAAAATCATTTCTAAGATTATTGCCAATCGGCTGAAGCGAGGATTGTCCTTGGGGATATCAGAGGAACAGTTTGGATTCTTGGAAGATCGTCAGATTACAGATGCTATCGCCATTGCACAGGAGACTATTCATAGCATTAAGGTCAAGCACAAGAAAGCTCTGGTTTTAAAATTAGATCTTATCAAAGCATATGATCGGGTGGACTGGGGTTTTTTGAGATTGGTTTTACTACAGATTGGTATACCCCTTCAAACCACTGACTGGATTATGGGTTGTGTGGTTTCGGCCAATTATGCTATCCTGGTCAATGGTAGCCCCACCCCTTTCTTCTCGGCTTCTAGGGGCCTTCGTCAGGGGTGCCCGATGTCGCCATTATTATTTCTTCTTATTGCTGAGGGTTTCAGTCGGATGATTAAGGCATTATCTGCACAGGGTGATATTATGGGTATTGAGGTGGCAACTGGCATATATATCACCCATTTATTATTTGTGGACGATATTCTACTATTTGGTGGGGGTACCATTCGCGAATGGATGCCTTTTAAATATGCTCTGGATATTTTCTGTGGAGCTACGGGAATGTGTGTTAGTCCGGACAAGTCACAG
>LPNX010636036.1:0-16722 GCA_001517045.1 Pseudotsuga menziesii
CTTGCACATGGTGGGACTCATGGACTAGGCAAATAAGACAAAATAAATGAAATAATGTCTAAGTGGGTAAATACTATGGGTTGATTATTCTAACAATGATTTTTATAATATTATTTTTCTATTGTTGTGACAATGTATAAAAGTTCTTTTCTATCAACAACGATTCTCTCTAATCCCAAGCTTCACAACCCAAAATTGAAATCATTTGGTGAATCAATTGACAATCGATTTTAGCATTAAGGGTCTGTGTTGCCATAAGGGTTTATTATGTAACATTTGTAATAGTGCATTGTTTTAGGGTTTTCTATTTGCCATGCCATATTTCTTTTAAAATTGGGTTTGTTGAAACTCTCATATATTTTCCAATGCTTTTCACTATATTGGTTGGTTGTAAAATGTGTCCTAAGATTGTAATCAAAAGGAATTTGGTGAGTATAGGAATTGCATTGCCTCTTCAAGAGGGGATGTTTTATTGGTGTGTTATTTAAGTGCTAATTGGTTATCTTGGATTCATTATCATTGAAAATATTTGTTTGTGTAGAATGTGATGAATTAACATACAAAAATAATGATTATCAAGTTACTATAGATACATAAGGGCTTACCTTGTAATAGTCCTTCAAGTATTTCAAATGCATTTATTTAGTGCAAAAATGACTTGAAGGACTAGTACAGGGTAAGCCATTATGGATCTATATTAAATTGTTAATAATTACTTTGTATGCTTGAATAATGCAAAATTTATTTGAATATCATCATTATCAAGAAATAACAACTTCTTAAAGGGTGTTAGCTCAATGGTAGAGCACCTGGCTAATTGTAGGCAGGAGGTTGGTGGTTCGATTCCTCCATATCCTATCATAAATTTATGACTACATAAATGAATAAATTCACATATATACGACTATTAGTAGCTAATTTCCTGTATCTAGTCGTATTTAGCTTGGTCATTAATATGTTATCATCTAGTAGTTTATTTCGTTGCATATTTGGTCATTAATTGTTGCAATCAGTGACTAAATCAATGACTAATAAGTCAATATATTATTGACTAGGTCAAATACGACTAAGTTAGTCAAGCTATAAGATAGTGGAAATTAGCTACTATTAGTCGTCAACTCAGAAATAGTCGTTTATAGTCGGATTATAGTCATTTTTTTAGTCATTAATTTCTCATTTTCTCCTACTGGAGTATAGGGTCGTAGCAATGGATCACATAGAATATGATGCAACAACATATTGTGGAGTTAACCAACAAAAAAACTGGTGTGGTGTGATGTTATACTAAACAACTATTCCCAAACAAATATCCTGTACAACTTTTAAAGGAATGTATATGGCAATAATCATGATACCGCTACTACATCTTGGAAAGGTAATTTTTTAATTTTTTCTATCATTCTATATGTTATATTTGAAAAGTATAAGGTAATTTTTTAATATCAAAATTTTACTTCATAACCAGTTACATACATAGGTTCCAAAAAATAGTGAAGTATAAACCCTCGATGGTATGGCATGAACGCTGGAAAAGTGGAGAAGAACGTCAGATATTCGACATCTATACATACAAAAAAATATAAAGATCGATGACATTTTTTTTTCGGTGGTATGGCATGAACGACGAAAAAGTGGGGAAGAACGTCAGATATCCAACATCTATACTTAAAAAAAATACCGATGACATTTTCCATCAGTGGTATGCATGAATGCCAAAAAAGTGGGGAGGAATGATGGATATCTGACATCTATACGTAAAAAAAAAAGAAGAGAAATTCCAATGACATTTTCCATTGGTGATATGACATGATCATAGAATATCATCGGATATCCACAAAATAGTTGTGTGGAAGTATGCCCGGCACGGGGCGACTGGAATCGAAGAGGTGAGTGCACCACGGGAGACCACAAGGCAGACAAGGGTAATCATGAACCTCACCGTGAGTGAAGGAGGATTTGGGAGAAAGAAAATTCAAGGGAAATGGAAGAAGAGTACATTAGATCATACTTCCCAACCTGGGAACTTGTAGTGAATTTGGGTTTTGTACAGGAGGTACAAACCGAAGCAGCCATGGAGTCTTATATGCCCCATGCAATATTTGTGGAAAGTACATCAATCCAGTTCAGATCATGTGGGATGACGTTAATTTGGACCTGGGTGAGAGTTGAGGCGGAGGCTGGAGATTTAGAGCATGCCAACATGATTGTTTTCATTATGAAGAAGAGAGACTTGGATGATGAGATAGATCATTCCTGTAGTATATACGGGAACCAAGAAATAGGAAAGGGACATTTCCAACTTATCTTTGACTTCATTCATCTCAAGAAAGAAATTCAGAGCTGCGAGAGCCTCCAAGCTAATTGGACCCTCTACAAACACGCCGATAACATGGACTCCACCAATGAGACCGAGCCTCGCTTCCCTCAACATGGACTGGTAGCCCTAGGACATAGACTAAGGAGAGTTAAATATGATGTGGATATTCAAAAAATCCAGCTTCATCGAATCAAAGGAGAAGTGAGGGAACTTTTTGAGTAGGTTGCAGAGGACCTCCATGAAGTGAGATTGATTCATAGGGAGAAAAAAGATGTTGAGGAATCTTGATGTCAGGAGAAATCCCACGTCATCTAAGAGCTAACGGATAGATTGACTCACGCCAAGATTCAAGTAGTAACTGTGAACTTCAAAGCTTGAGTGCAGAATGAATTGGAAGTCAACCATAACTTTGTTGATGGAATGGGTTCTAGTACCTCTCTAGGGAAATAAACAAGTCTTTATGTTTTTTTGTTTACTACTGGGACAATATGTGTATACATTTTGGAATATATCTAGTAGGAACTTAGATTCTCCTTTTGTTTACCACTATGAATGCTATGAATAAGACAATGTTAGTAGCATAAGTTACAACTTTTCTTTAGCATAAGAAGACAATGTATTTTTTGTATATATGCATATATAATATTTTTTGTTGTCATCCAATATTGTATTTGAATTTTTTGAAATTTTTTCATGTTTATTTCCATATTAGTTTCAATACAACTTAGCTTTCATATTGTGTTATTCCTTTTCATTTTTCTTTTCTTTTTTAGTGGTTCATTGCTAACCATGTCTTCATCACATTATATGAAAACCACTAAATCTATTTTAACAAAATATTGTAATCCCTCTTAAATCTCAAACATCTTAAATGAGTACATCATTGTTATGTAATGCAAGTATTTGGCACTACATTTCCTCTCAAATCCACTTGCAAAGTGATGTTGAACTTTGTATTTCAGCATTAATTCGAATGGTACTAATTTCTTGGAACATAAAATGTTTGAGTATGATAAGAATGGATTCCAACATAATATGAGATATCTCAATATATTGTGACCTTATACTTCCTGAGATAGATCTGAATTTTGATCATAGTGTTCCTTGTCACCATTTGGTTTCTATTGTTGCAAGTATTCATTTAATTCATTCTTGGCACACCAAAGCAAAATTTGTTTGGTAAATTATTTCATAAATTAAATATGAGTATGATTACTTAATAAAACTATCACTATATTTCATGGGGAAGGAATCTAAGGTAGAAATGATACAAATTGTCTCTTTGTTACCTTTTAGATAGGTTTTCATTACTACACTCTTGGCGATTCTTGTAATCCATATTGGTTGAATACTTCACTTGTAGACTAAGCATTTTGATTTCAGAAGTATATCACCTTGAAAAACATCTCCTCTAGCTAAATATTGTGCAATGCTTTAGATACAACAAATTATCCTTTGGTAAGTTCTAAATGTTATTGGAAGTTTATCTTTGGCACTTAGTCATATAGATCACCGGTGTGAAGATAATCTAAAGTAGGTTTATGATTTTGAAAGTAATACATGAGTAAAATGTTTGATCTATGTTCAATAAATATATGGTCGAATGATTAATTAGAAGGATCTTTGTTTCTCATTATATACTAGCTCTCACAAATTGTTAAATGCTCATGATCCTTGTTAGTATTGAAATGAATGTCATTGGTTTGATCAAATGTTATTTACATTGAGCTAATGGTTGAGAATATAGTTTCTTTGGACTAAATTGAGATTATAGTCAACATCATAGGATCTAATTTGTGGATTAATTAATCAATACTTACAACACAAGATAACTCATTATCAGGTCAATGTTTGTATTTAAAAACAATGGATGACACAAAAACTGTTATTGTACCTTTTAACTGATGGTTTATATTATTTTATGTTAATTCAATCATACTTATGAGAAAACACCTTATATGCTATGTTTTATATTTGTGTCTACTCATACAAGCATACATTAGGATATGTACAATGCTAGGCTATAACACCTAGGAGATTCTACACATAATGGAAGCATTTGAGTGTTATATGATTTCTCATACCAAAGTATGTTTGGTATCTACAATTGTAAAGGGATAGAAGCATAGGTCTCATATTTTCCAAAGTAGCAGATGTACATTTTCCATGATTAATACTAGGATGAATTTTTGATAGGTACATTATCAGAATTAATACTTTGGACCTCATAATTCTATGAACTTCTGAGTACATTCCAATTTCTAGAAGCATAGAGTACCACCCATTATTAAGTGAGAGTATGAGACAAAGAAGAATGAAGAAAACAACGTCAATATGTTTAAAATAAGTTCATTGTTTACTCATACTATTTCAGATGCCTCTTCCATGACTGGCATCCAAGAATCCAAATAACATGCCCTGCTTTGATGCCAACAAATAGTATCAGGCCACTCATAGGTACAAAGAGAACCTAAATTCCTTTGAACTTATTTGAACAATAGAAAAATGATGAGATGAATCATTTTATCATCCCTTTTTTTTTTCTGAATCTATGATGAAATATAATGATATGTATATTTTCGTATTATGAGAAAAAAACCTAAAAATGTGTTTTTCATTTTACCTATGAATAAAAATACAAATCCTAGTAGAAAAACCTAGACGAGAGGATAAAGTGGATATTTATAGTGCAACCACAGTTCTTGAGAATGACCTAAGTATTTTTCCACACAAATAGTTTTCATGATAGTGGTATGAAAACAACAACATAATATGTCTTTTCCAGAGTTCATAAAAAATGTATATGTGCAAACTTCAAGAAGTTCAAGACCAATAGTCAAAGGATCTTTTGGGATAAGGCTTGAATAGGCTAGCACATACAACATAATAAAAAACACATCACCAAGCACATACATGGGTCTCCAATGATTCAGTTAGGTTGGGTTTCTTTTCTCACGGGTTGGCTTGCTCTGCTCATCCTCACTGCAGATGGCCCCAACAAACCTCACTTCTAATCCTTTTGCTTCCAAATACCCTCAAGAAAAGAATATAGGTGATGATTAATGGATGTAAGCACATAGAAAGAAAAAATATTTTTTATCAAATTTTTTGGACCTTTCTCTAACATAGTGAGCCTTATCCTTGAACACCTCAACTTCCACAACCTCATCCTCATGTGGCCTTTTGCAACATATGATTCCAAGCATGTCATACCCCAAGATGCCTAGCCCTAACATGGGATTTTTTTCCCCTTACAATAAAATAAAAGGATTGGGTATTCTTCATCTCTTCCTTGCAAGTCATGACATACTTAGACACTTTGGTTTGGATTGATGGACTTAGAAGGAGAAAACAACCAATTATCAATGATTTTTTCATAGTGGGATTCTTTTGGTGCACCTCCAAGCCTTGAATATAATGAGGTGGGGATGGAAGATGCATCAATATGTATTTTATTAATGTTCAAGGATTAAATGAACTTGGAATAAAATAAACCATGCATCAATATATCTTGAATTCCTTTAGTGGGATAGGTGTGTTTTGATTACAAGACATAAATGTTTTAGGATTCATGTTGTGAGTGAGATTCTATTTTATTTGGACAATACATAAGTGCATTTATTTATTTTATGTCAAAGGATGGGTGGATACCTTGAGCTCTCCTAAATTTGATAAGTAAATTATTGATCGGGGTGTTCATCCATCTCAATGGTTGGTCTGATGATTTGATTAATTTGGAAATCCATCTAATTGGACTATCCAACTTGTATGCCTAAAAACATTTTGGTGAATGGCTATCCCTTTGGAACTAGATATCTAATGGGTAAGTTTAGGGATTTTCTGGCACTACAGGTTATAAACCATGTGGATTAGGATATAAAAATATTTATGATGATGATGATGATGATGATGATGATGAAGATGATGATGAAGATGACGATGATGGTGATGATGAGGAGGAGGAGGAGGAGGAGGAGGAGTTTACGTATATTCGAGTAAAATCTAATAACCATTTATGTGAAAAACAAGGAAACCCAGAACTCCTCAATCGAAATTCAGTAGTTAAGGTATCTGACTAAATGGATATAACCATAATATGAAAGAATATTTTAGGGCTCAGGGCAACCATGTACCCAGAAAGAGTCAATCCCTCAAAGCATTAGATGATAAATATACATAAAGTATTTCAAATTAAAACATATTTACACTATGTCAAATACTTTCCCATCTACGCTTAAATAAGGAGGATTACATTCTTCACTCAAATAAAAATAGTGCATGTCATGGTGGGGAACCGAGAAATTTCATGGGGTTTCATACAAAATTTTCCTTTGAATCGACTCAAGGTACATCTTCTTAAATTTGGGGTTTAAGATGGAAAAATAACAAAGGATAAAAATCTCACTAGTACATACTCTAAAAGGATAAAAATATCACTAGTACACACTCTAAAAAAGATACAAAAATGAGGCAGGGTACTGGGAGAAAAATATTAAACAAAGTTGATCTTAATCATCAATTCAATAGTTTAATTCAAATTCCAAACCATCTATTACATTTAGCATGAACTCCAAGGTAAATTCGAGGAACATATTGGTGTTTTAGGGTAAAGTTTCTTGTAAAATAGAGGAAGACGGTAGGGCTTACCAAAGACATTGTGTCTCATTTTTTGTCTATGTTATTCTTCTCTATTCCTCACAATATTTTCTTAAAATCCCTTTGGGTGATTTCTCATCGCACTGTCCTATCCACGACCAACTCTTTCATATCATGGAAAACCCCTCAGGCTCTACTCTTCATGGAACTGTGATCTTGTTATACCAAAGAATGTGGCTGCTCTATAAATACCCCCACGTCTACTCCTCGTGGAACTATGCTCTTTGTATACCAGAGAATGTGGGTGCTTTGGAAAAACATCAACTTCTACTCCTTGAGGAAATGTTCTCTCCATATACCATAGAATGTGAGTGCTCTAGTAAAACCTCAAACTATAATCCTTGAGGAACTATTCTATTCATATATTCGTATGAATGAACGGATGGGATCATTTCCTCAAAATAATGAAATTATGAAAATATCCTTTTTATGTGCCACAAATTCTATGTAAAGGACGTGTATATAAAAATGGGACCCCATCCATGGCTTACAAGCCCTATAAAAGAGTTTCGTAAGTCCCTAGTTTTTTTGTCTTGAACAATATATTGGTCCCATAATGTGAAATAAGGATCATATCCCTTTATTATAGTATATAATACCTATATAAGGTTCATATGGTGTTCATTCCATGATTTCTTAAAGAAATAGTTATATCTAAATCCCCATGCTTTTCCCCATAAAGCATTCCTATGACCAAGAGACCTATCCTGCACACCAAACAATGAAATGATGTTAATGTTCCACTTGTATCCAAAAGGTTTCCTTTTGTTATAGCTGATTTTACCACACATGGTGGATCACACCTTTATGGCCTTCCCTGTCCCTCTATAGACTCTTTGGAACCCATGGACCATTTTTGTACCTTTGATGTTTCCAATATCATCCCTAAAAACATGCATTATTTGCTATACACAACTTTTAAACCTATTCTCATGTATATACGTGGATATGACCCTCAAACCCGCATACATTGGGATGTGTGTAAAAGGCCAAATAGTTTTGGAGTTTTCCTTGATGTGGATCCGAGTCACTTTTCTTTTGGCCTTCCATATGCCTTGAGATCACTCAGATTTGACCTTCCATTACCCCATTGAAGCACTATATAAGGAACCCTTTGGATACATTGAAAGGGGAGGAATTGAAGAGCAAGAAAACTATAGTCCATTGCTATCAGAGCTTATACTTGAGTCTGCATCCCTTTGTCCCTTGGATCACTTTGTGTTCTTCCCAAGCTTTCCTTTTTATTGTGAGCTTGATATCGAGAGATGGAGGATTGAAGTGGTCGAGGCCTAGGTGGAGCACTCAATTTCTCTGGTTCGCAAATGTGCTGATAGAGGTTGTCACTATTCTAATCTCTAATTTATATTAATAGAAATATCTTTTCCTATCCAATAGTGTGTATTTAAATGAGTATTAAATCCATGGATGCTTTTAAATGATTATATGTTATTGATTGTATATTCTAGAGTAGGTCTAACACAATTATATACCATGCTTGTCTTGTTTGTTGAATGTTGAGAGAGAAAATTGCTAATACAAGAGAGGGTGGAAAATCTCAACGGGGATCTACATCAACCATCCAGAATAAGTTGTGTTTCAATATCCTTTAGTGTTAGATGTTTGGTTTCTATTGCATATGGGAAAGGATTGATTTCTACAGTTACTCTATCTGTTGTGGTACCCCAAGCCATAGGAAATTTTCTCCGTAACACCTTTGTAGGGTCTATGTAGTGGTATAATACCCCATGCAATGCCCATGATTTTTAGAGATAATTAGTATGGCTTAAGACCCTATGATTTTCCCATAAACCATGTCCAAGGAACTCATACCCATCTCTAATATTTAAAACCTATAAAAGGTCTCCATATATGACTTGCAGCTGAAGGCTTCCCTTTATAGGGAATATGTGGATGTGCCTAAAGTATGGCTGGTGAACCCTAAATAAATGATGCAATCCTAAGTTTCTATTTTTTCTCCTTAGACCATGGTTGTGTCCTTGATATATATTCACCATGCAGAAAACATTTAAATGGTTTCCATAGTCCTTTCTAAGTGGTACACTATATAGGAAAATGTGGTGATTTAGGTCCCTTTTCATTGTGCATGAATTATAAAAGAAAATATTAGGTCATAATTTCAAGTATTATTTTCCCAAAACTATGGTAATCCATGACCTTCAAATGGGGTTTGTGTACTACTTGTGGGAAAATAATCCCATATATTATTCCTATTTTGTGTTTGAGGCCCTACATTATTCGAGAGATGATAAATAATTATCGACTGGGGAAAATTTTACAGGATCCTTTTGTGAACTATCTTTTTCAATCTAATTTGGTCGCCTTAAAGGTTCTCTCTAGGATCCCTTATTTCTTTTCTCCCAAACTATGGAAAAAAAGAAATGAAATATTGAATATTTGTATTTAATTAATAAGATATCTATTTCTACACTTTATTCAGGCTTGCTAATATAATTAATTGGATAATTGTATATTTGATTTCTGCCACCAAGGGCCTCTTCATGTTGCTTTTTTTAAGCCATATGGACACATTTACCAGCATTGTGTTGTATCCCATTTGGAAAATGAATCCTTTCATGTTCCAATTTAAAGAAGTAATATTTACATTTATGTTCCACATCATTACGTTCAACATCATGGTTTTATAGATCACAACGGTGATGAAGTTGTAAGTTTCCAATATTTGTGTATATCTTGTTTACATGAAATGAAAATTTTTGGCATGTAAAAATCAAGTGTTTGAACTAATGTAACATTATGATAGATATGATGTGATATTAATAATGGTATTTGTTACATTGAACAGTCTACATGACCCAACCACTCCAGACAACAATCTAATATCTTCAATTGCTCCTTGAAGTGAATACCTTATGAATTGTGGGACTGCGACTTATTTATTTTCTATAGTGGTACTAGGAAGTGAGAAAATACACTTCTTTTAATTGTTTTATTCTTTAGACAAAAGGGATTGGTAGATAAGAAAGTTAGAACTTGAAAATGGGGCATTTGAAATCAAGCATAGATATGAAATTTTTTGCGACCTAATATACTTAGTTACTGATTGGCCTGGGAAATGGAAGTTTCAGAAAAATTCTATGTGATATGAGAAGCTTTCTACTATATAGAATTTGTATATTGGAAAAAAATGATATTGAAGTTACACAGTCACACTTGTATGAAGTGTAATTTTATCTAGTTTGTGTTAAGAAATATATTACTATGTTTGGACGTATTCTTGTCGTGTTTTGGATCGATTGAACCCAAAAGATGGTCAAATATGAAGGAAAATATATCACTATGGGAAGAAGAATATTTCACTAGTTATTGTTTAGGGTTGAAGGAAAGGCGAATAGATCCCACACATAGGTTGATAGTAGATGGTGGATATTTTGTTATTGGTCATAATTTTTTTATAATCGATGGAACGGACCTAAAGTATTCCAACATGCAAAAAAAAATTACAGTTTATTATATCCTTTCTTTAATCCCACCAACTAAAAGAGATCTATTTGACTCAATTAAGGATTTATGGAGTTTACAATGAAAGTTATCCCAAAATGTTTTTTCCATTGACCATCAGAAAAATTTAGAGAAATATGCTATATATTTATCCTTCTAATAGTAGACATAACAAGAATGAATTCCATGAATCGAATCAGTGTTTATTTTTAACTTTTAAAATGAGGAACAAACCAAACAATGCATTGAAATGAGAGGGTACCTTTTGATTTTTGTTGATATGAAATGAGAGCTCGAATGCTCTGATCTATCTTTGATCACAGTTAATTTTCTGCACTCTGGTTAAAATGAAATAGATGGAAAAAGTAGAAGAGGACATAAAACAAACCCCCAAAGCACATAAATAAAAAAAATTACAGTTAATATTTGAGACAATGCATTGAAATGCAAGGATACCTTTTGATTTTTTTATATGAAATGAGAGCTCTAACACTTTGATATGTTGGAGGCCATTGTTAATTTTCATTGATATGTCGCAAGCCACTGTTAATTGTCTAGAATGACATGTCTTCTAGAAAGGTCACAACTCAAGTACAATGAACACACACAAGGTCACATCCCACCACATGATGCATTCAAGAGTCATAGATCATGTTTGAAAAAACATGTTTGGAAGACATTCACTTTGCAAAATTAGTTACTTGACTACAATTGGTTGCATTTATAAATTAGTGTATGCGACAATATGTTCTCATAGTGTACGATATTCATTTTCCTCGCAATATGGTAAAAAACACATAGCATATCACACAACCACAAATACTGTACACTATGAGAATATATCGTGACATACACTGTAATTCACCACTTGCACAAATATTCTTTCTCTGTATCGAGAGACCTCCACCCAATGATTTAATCTTTGTCATGTATATTTGATGAGGTAAAATATAAATAACCAGATTCATTGGATTTACCACTAGTCATTAGTTGCATTCTATCAAAATAGAGTAGAGTTGCATAGAGTTGCATTTTGTCATTGGATTTACCATTAGTTGCATTCTGTCAAACTAACATAGAGTTTCATTTTGTATGTTAGTTTCTAGCCATATGCTCCTATTAATAATACAAATTTTGGGTGTTAATCACTCTGAAGCCTACTTATGATACGTTAATCACTGTGAACCATTTAACAAGAAGTAATTATACCAATATAACCATTAAAATGACCATATTCCTAGTTCTCATTCCTATTAAGATCTTCATAGTGATAAGTATTTCTAAACAATCAATCCAAATTCATTTAAGATAACAATAATATATTAACATTCAATGTAACATTTCCTCTACAGTACATAATTTGCTTATCATATGGTATTAATATAAGTTTTAAGGAACTTGGAAAATAAGACAAAAATACCATCTAGTTAAGAAAACATCTAACCAATACCAATTTTAATCAAGAAACTTTAAGGACTCTCTTTAACAAAATCAAAATCAAGTTCACCAATATCAACATACCAAAAAGTTCTTGATCTAGTTATGGATTACTTGAATGAGATAATTGTTGTAAAGGACAATACACCCTTGTAACCGAGGGTCTGGGGTTAATAAATTAATAATAGACTTGCATACAATCAGCTTTTACAGAAAATGAAATAGGAATAGGAAGAGAGTTTGGCTTACCCGGTTTATGATGGTTGATCCAAGCTTGGTCTTCTCCCGCTTCAATCTTCTCCAAAGATTCTAGGGTTGCTTCTCTTCACCTACAAAGAGCCAATGCTTCAAGAAATATCTCATACATATATATATCATAGGTTAGATGAAATGCATACTAATAACATAATTGACATCATTCATTAACCAATATACATGAGAAAATCACAATACAAATATTGGAAGAAATGATTCTCTTTATTAACTAGCAGTGAATAGGTGATAATACAACCCAGCTTCTGACACAAGGACTCCTCTGCAACCAAGGACACTGAGTTTTGTTGCTCCAAGAATCTGAAGGTATACCACCAGCATAACATTTCTCTTCTAGAATTGATTGATTAGCCCCATCCCAAGGCCTCTATTTATACATTGGGAAATAGAGTGGTTTCAAAGGTTAGGATGGTTGAGACAGTTGGGATAGTTACAGATTAAGGCCCAACTAATATATTATAATCATGATTTATCTTTTTTAATGTTGATTAAGGTACACATGAGTATTTATGTAATTAAGGCGCATGTGATACGCTTGTTTCTCAAAGGAAACTCGTGTGTTCAATGTACACGCAGGTTGCAATGAAAATAGTCACATGTGACACACAAGTTGCAATGCAAATAGGAGCGTGTGCAATCCTAAACTCAGAATAAAATTATATCAAGCTGGTCTAGAGATCATGCATCAATGGTCATGCACATCTATAGTGTTTTGGCCACTTCAATCCTATTTTTCCTTTTGTGTACCAACATAATGGATGCCAGGACTCGAATGGAGAAGTGCCATTTTGGTTGATAACATATGCCCCCTAATGTGTGAGGTCAGAGGGAAGTGATGGCCGAAATACATTACAATATTTATCTTGGAGAACTCAAATGTCAAAGGCAGCAGAGGAAGTACCTGAAACAAATACATATCAATGTCATATACAAAATCATATCTGAGGATTTCATGTTCAATATACTGGAACATTAGCTCCTTTACAATATTTGATTACATCATATGATATGGGTACAAGACCACGTATACTACAAACATGGATAGAAGCCACAATATACAATGATGAGTCTTCAAAAATATGGAGGCTATTTTGTTGAACATAACATAAATCTTGCACAACTTAGGTTATAACTATGAACCTAAGGTATTCATTGAAATCCAAGGGAACTAGTGCAATCCTTACCATGTGAATAGATGTGCTAAAGTCGAACATGGAAAGGATTCAACATATTTTCAATCAATAGGTGAAACTGACAACTGAAGCAAAGGAATTCACCAATAATGGTAGTGAATCCTAAGGTACCATTGTCAAAACTCTAGGTCTTTGTCTTCAGGAAGTGCTCATGAGAAACCATACTGTGATGAGGAAGGAAATAGATCCTCCAATGGATCACAAGAGTGACTAGGAACTGGATGTAGGAAGGTAGAAACAAGTAACACTCAGATAGGATAATGATGGAATCATGATAATATTCAAATGTAGGGATAGATCCTTGAACAGTGAGCATGACATAGAGATGACCCAAGGAAGCTTTTAACTTTGTAGATAGGACAACTAAACTTATCTGTCATGTAGGAGAGATGATTAGATTCCCCATGTATAAAGGACAAGTGGAGGAGTAAGAAAGTCGAACTAGTAGTTGAGCTAAAAGTGTACATTGAGACATGAGTATCGAAAAGTTCAGAGAGTGCTATGTTCAAGCAGAACATGCTGCCACCATTTGAAACCAAAAAGAATACTTCTTCCTTATCTTTCCTGTTAAATTTTAATGAGTCCAGGAAAGTCAACTCAGGACTCTCTTCATTTTTGACAATCTTGAAGAGGGGAGAGAATAATGCTTGATAAGTTCATTGATTCGTGCATTTTACGAGCCTGAACTAGTACATACTCATTGGTGTTTTCATATTTTGAGAGTCTAAAAACTCCGAAGAAGACTCCAAGGGGGTGCTTTTTTGTCCAATTTAGTCTCCTAAGGCTGGAAAAGTATAAAACATACCACAAAAGAACTCTCTTAGCTTTTGAATAAGTAAGGCACACCTTTTTTGTACTTAGTCAGGGAGGTCCAAAAAAGGTTAAATTACCACCTACCCAACGCCACTTCAAAAGCAACATATAGCTTGAGTTTTACGATTGTGAAGGAAAGAAAGATCACTCTAAAAGATCCATTTCGTTACGAGAAATGGAGCTTACAACAGTAAACTCGATGCTTTGTTATTTAGGGTTTATCGAGTATGACAAAGGCATAAAGTGCGCTCAGAATATTTTTCATGTTTAGGTTCATAGCATGAAAAAGATAAAACTAAGCTCATACAGGACGGTCCTTTTTAGTAAATTTAGTCCCTTAGGTCCGAAAAAGCGATAAATCTATACCTGAGAATACTCTTCTCAATTCCAAAGAAAAGAGAGTTTTCTTTTTTTGTATTATTCCACATGGTCCAAAAAAGCGATAAACTACCACCAATGTGGATGCCCATTCACATATTCTTAATGAGCCTGAATGGACAAGTTTACTCGACAGTCAAGTCTATTTTGAGGAGTTAGACCTAGGCCTAAAGGAAATCCATAATGGCGGGGAGCCTTATAAATGGAATAGCTTGTAAAAAGAGACCAAAATGAGGCCCAATTTGGTGTGAAAAATAACTAAGAATGCTCCCCTGAACCTATGACAAATGTGTCATGAGTACCAAAAGACAACAAGGTGTTCTAAACTATAGGCTAAAAACCTACAATTTGAAAATTTTCCTATATCTAGTAAAAAAATAGAAATCGAATATACCATTTCATGTTGTTTACCCAATTCAACAATTTTTACCTCTAACTTCAATTGCTCGAAGTGGACAAACTAGTGGACGGTTTTCGAGTCCGCAAGTGCTAGGTAAGCTAGCTCTCCTTGCTCTTCCATTTCAACCATTTCAATTTTCAATTTTGCGCAAAAATTTGATGTTTAATCCTTCCCTAGGGAGGACATGTGGTACACATGGGTAGGCGACGTACACAGTAACATACACACATTTTACATATGACCTGCCCGAAGGAAACTCGTGTGTCAAACGTGACCTGTCTAAAAGAAATTTGTGTGTACTACGCGACATAGGAAAAGTGAATTTATGGACAAAATCAAATAATTTTGATGAATTTTAATGTTTGATAATGGTTCAATGGGTAGGTTTAACCATGGTTTTGGAGTGGAGGGAGAGGGAACATGAAGATATGGATCGAGACACACTCCATAGTTCCCCCATTGTGCAATAATTATGAAAAGTGGGCTACTAAAGTTCTTCTGCACTTCACCCATGCTGGCCAATATCCGCTTGCTTGAATTTTTGTTTGGCTATTGGGACCATGACCTTGGGGCTTTTGACTTTCAAGGTGAGATCTTGGAGGTGGCTTTGGAAGACATATATTTCATCACGGGTTTGTCTCGACAGAAAATTCCTGTCAACCTCGAAGGTACTGATAGGGGCAGTGACCCCATGAGTGTCCAAGATTAAGTGGACACCTACCACACGCCCGAGAGTCAGAAAAAGGGATGATGCGTCCCTATTGTGCATATTACCAACTTCCCACTGTAGGTACTGGTAAGTACTATAATGAGGGTTGCAGGATCTTCGTCACTTCATCTTACTACGCAGAACCAAATGAGGATTGTTGTAGAGTGTTTACAGGGAACCTTGTTTTATTGATGCTCAGGAATAATCTCGATCATGAAAAACCAACTATCTAACTACAAGAGAGGCCATCACAAGAATTTGGGTTTTCAAGTGTATTAGTGGCCTTGTTTTTTGAGAGAGTGCCTGCAATCAGCCCTGCAGTGCCACTTCCAGAATTCTCTCCTCGTCAGCTTAGAATGACTAGGTGGGGATATATTTTCCTTTGCTAAGGCGGCGGTGGATCAGTTTAGAGCATGTATGATGATGATTTCTACTTTTGGTGGGGGCAGCAGTTGCCAGCACTAGAGCAATTTTCATACGCTAGTTTAGAATTTCGAGGTGACGAATATCTCATCCTCCCTCCAGGAGGAGTATGGGGAGTGCTAGGTATTTTACTTTTTATGTTTTTAAATTTTTATGAATTTTTATCATAAAGATATATACATATGTATAAGAGTTTTTAATCCATTTTAATGTTTTAAATGCAGATATTGGTCATGTTCATCCTGATGGGAATCCTAGGATGTATGTGCAACTAGTGGCAGGGAAATACTAGGTTTTGATGAGGGTACTTGAGGGGAAGCTGGCCAGTCTTACCCACAGGGTCCCAACCATATGAATTGAGTAGATCCCTGCCATCATGCAGGAACTTGTTGTAGGAATTCCACCTACCTAGATATGCCTTATGAGAAGAGTAGCTAGGGCTATACTAGTCTATATAGAAGCCACGGAGGTTGTTGCAATTCAAGAAGCTGAAGAGGCTGGTGATCAAGGTGATCAGGGTGATTAGGGATAGGTCTAGAGGCATTTTATGGATTGCAATCCAAATTTTGTATATTTTTTTATATTTATATAGTTATGACTGGATCTAAGGATCAAAACTCGACCTATATTATGAACATATTTT
>LPNX010636036.1:16901-27797 GCA_001517045.1 Pseudotsuga menziesii
TGAATTTTGATTTTGTGGAATATGATTAAATTAAATGTAATTGAAATTTCTTTCAAGTAATCTAACGTGCAAAAATTGACATAACAAGATAGGGTTTTGCACCTGATAAGCTCAATTGAGGTGGGAGACCACCAATTGAGAGTCAATTCCGACTTTCAACTAAGTGATGCCACGTGACAAGGCATCCCATAAGATCTCAATAATAGCCTTGTATTCAGCCACATTATTGGTAGGAGGACCTAGGAAAGAGCCTCTAGAGGCAAATAGTTGTCCTAAGGGTGAGTAAATGACCCATGCAGCTAAATCCAAGTTGCAAGTGTGACGACTAGCGCCATCTGCAAAACCTATGAACCACTCGGAAGAAATATATAACAACCATCATATGATATAAGAATACAAACCAGCTAACTATTGTACATAAATTTGCATACAATAAAATTAAAATAAAAAGTGTTAAGCCTAAGAATAGTACTTCTTCAGGTAGAGCCCATTTCTAGGCTCATGCAGCTTATTCCCTTCAAAATCAGTTAATTCAATTTTCCCCTTTCTTCAAAAATTTTGACACAATGTAGGGTCCTAACCACATGGACCTGAATTTCCCTGCCCCCAAGGGTTCTTTATCCTGATCCCATAGCAATACAAGCTCCCCTTCAGATAAAATCCAAGGCTTGATCGATTTATCACATTGATTTTTAACCCTATTTTTATGAGTTTCATTTGCTATCAACACATATCTACATTGTTCATCTAGATGTTCCAAATGTAGAAAATGTTGTTCCATTTCATTCGTGTCAAGTAACACATGAATGGTAATTTTTAGTAATGGGATTTCACATTCAACCGGAGTTACTACTTCCACCCCATGAACGAGTTTGAAAGGTGAGAAACTTGTGGTAGTTTTAACATTATTTCGGTATGTCCAAAGTGTAGGATACAACATAATGTGACAATTTGATCGGACTGCATTAATAGTACACTTGAGAATAGTCTTCAAGATATTATTGACTTCCTCAACTTGACCATTCGTTTGTAGGTAGAAAGAAGACAAGTGGTCTTGTTTCAACCCTAGAATAGTAGTCAATTAAATCATCATGCTATTCTAGAAATGATTACCATGGTCAGTGACAATCTCTTTTGGAATACCGAAACAAGCGATAATCTGGTTGAAAATGAAAAAACCTGCAGTTTCTCCATCATCCTTGAATGTGGGCATTGCCTCTACCCACTTCATAAATTAATCAACAGAAACAATGAAGTATTTATGCCCCCCATCCGAGACTGGGTTGCATGTCACATAATCTATCTCCCACTTGGTGAAGGGGCCCACTGTGATGACGGGAAACAATAGAGTAGGATGTGGCCATGTCTTTTTGGTGTAAAGCTGATAAGGATGATAGCGCTTCATGACTTCTACACATTATTTAAAGATCATGGGCCAAAAATAACCAACACGTAAAATATTCTGGGACATTGCTAACCCAGATAAATGACCCCCACATGCTCCTCTATGGGCATCATTTAGGATACTCTTGGCCTCTTCATGGGTAAGGCACCGATGTAAAGCAGAGTCTACCCCTCTACAGTATAAAGTATCCATGATGCGTTGCTCTTCCTGCGAAAAGGTCACAGGACACTTCAGAGTCTAGAGATAGATAAGTATATCTCCGTACCAAGGATCGAAGGTGGAAATAAGAAAAATGTGCTCATCTGGGAATCAGTCTTCTTCAATTGCTAAATCTACTTCCACTAGAAATTCTGCAATAATATTTGCAAAAACTAAGCATTTTTTTTATTTGGCCGATTGAAAATCCAAGTCAAAATCCTGGAGAATGACTATCCATTTGTTGAATTCCTCCCCAACTATGTGTCAGGAAAAAACATACTGAAAGGGATTGACATATTCAACTACTTTCATAGTCCTTAGTAATATGAAATGACGTAACCTCTGCACAACATAAACAGTTGCTAAAGACAACTTTTCAACGTGGGAGTACTGAAGTTCAGGGCCAGCTAAAGCATGGATAAGGTAATAGACAACATGCTCATGGAGATCATCATCTTCATGGACCAGCACTACCCCAATGGTTGACTCAGACACGACTAGATACAATATAAAATTGCAAGAGTAATCCAGCAGAAGTAACAAAGGAGCCGACAACAAAGCTTTCTTCAATGCCGTGAAAGCAAGTTGTGTGGTTTCATCCCATACAAATGGGGTGTCCTACTTCAACAGGAACATGAAACCTTTGGTGATATTGGAATAATTCATGATAAAACATCGAAGGAAGTTAGACTTTCCTTGCAGGATCTGAAGCTTCCTGATGGAACGAGGAGGAGGCATATTTACAATGGCCTCAACTTTCAAAGGATCCACCTAAATACCTTTGTTAGAAACTATGAACCCGATCATCCGACCTGACTCGACACAGAAAACACACTTGTGGGGATTCAAGCATATTTTTTAATGCCTACATCGTTCAAAAATTAAGTATAAGTGATATGGATGATCTATCCTCTTACAAGAATGAGCAAGAAGATCATCTAAGTATGGCTTGACAATAGTCTTGATGTCATGGAAGGAAAAATTCATTGCTTGCTGAAAAGTAGCCCCTGAATTTTTCAACCCAAAGGGAATTTTTTTATACGCAAATGTACCCCAGGGAAAAATGAAATTCGTTTTATGTTGGTCTTCTATCTTGATTTGAATTTGATTGTACCCAAAAAAACCATCCATAAACAAAAAAACCTCACTTCTCGCACAAGAATCAATGATTTGATCTATGAATGGTGTGGGGTAGTTTTCCTTAGGACAAGATTTATTTAAATTGTGAAAGTCGGTACATACATGTATCATCCCTTTCTTTTTATCAATAGGAAAAGGACTGGATACCCACTCCATCAAAGCAATCAAGTAAATGAAACCAGCTTTCAGTAGATTTTCCACTTCAGCCTTAACGACTTCCACTTTACCCAGGTTGACAAATCTAAGTTTTTATCAAACTGGTTTGGCATCAAGATAGGTTTGGATTTCCTGTTCAACTATCGGTGCATCTATTCCTGGAATCTCCTCATATGACCAGGAAAACAGGTCGTGAAACTCCTTAAATAAGGTCATATAGATATCAATCTCATTTGAAGAGCATTTTGCACCAATATATACATTTTCCATGACGTTGGGATTTGAGGAGACATTGATAAGGATAGTAATGGAAATGTTTGCCATATTCCCCTTAGCAAATATTCCCTCCCTTGGTAAGGGATTGATTGGTATATCAGCATCACCTGCGAGTCTCACATGGAACTCTTGATTTTAAATCCTACTTAACTCTGGAAGAAAGTAGGATCTATCGTGAAGATCTTCGCAGATCTTATCTCACCCGCTCATAGATTCCAAAATGGATTGTCTAAAGGAAAAACAATGTCTGAGCAATCATCAGTATACAAAGAGTTCTCTTCCCAAGAAGGAAGATAGGCTTCTTCCGACTCGTTTGAGACTGTAGGAGGAACCATAATGGGATCAATAGTGGTGTTAACGATATCCTGATAAGCTACTTCCACTACCGATAAGGGCACTTCAGGTTTGTAACGGGAAGGAAGGACCCAAGTATTTGTTCTATCGATAATTGTAGCGATAGACTTCCCTACACTAGTAGAACCTAAGTAGTGTATCGGGGCTGGGATATCAAAAGTGCCCATTAACTATGAGTACATACCAACCCCCAAACCCTCATTAGCTAGTCCAACCTCATCAACCAATGGTATAGTGGACTCATTAGTTTCCATACGGCCCTTCCTAGTGAAACTGAGTTGGTCAACGATGACTAAATTTCCTTCGTGTGGAAACACTACCACTCGAAGAATGACTGAGGAGATTGCACACATAGCATAAGTATATCCTCTCCCCAGAAGCAAGTTATAATCCAATGGAGCATCAATCACCTCCACTTCAATAGACACTGCCTTCCCTGCCAACTAAATCTCAAAATCTGGTAGGATAACATGTGGACAGAATGACCTTCTGTCGAAAGTAGTAAGTAAAGTGTTCAAGGGAACTAGCTTTGGAGATCCAATAACCTTCCAGCAAGATAAATACATGACACATGTGGAAGCACCTTTGTCAACAACTGTCCTTCCAATGGTATTTCCACCATGGATGAAATCTACTAACAAAGCCACATGATACGACAAGCGAATATTAACATCAAATAAGTTAAATTTCGCCATAACGCTCGACGAATCCATACTACCTAAGGCTTCTAAGAGTTCCTCTTGCTGGGTGGGACAACTCTATAACACCTCCAATGTTGACATTGCACATGGGGTTTGGGACAAATATTCAACTACAGATCCCTCGCATTGGGATTGTTCAATGCTTTCTTAAAGACACCTTTTGGTATCTTAGGCATTGGTTCGGCAGTCTTCTCGATCGTGAGAGGGTCAGAAGTTTCACCTATAGACTTACTCTTCTCAGGATCCTCCATCTCATAGTTCTTATTTCTATTCTGGAGTAATGTCTCGGATTGCACCATGTTGCTATAATTTTGGTCAGGGGTATTAGTAGTTCCCCCAGCTACATTAGAAACTGAAGCAACGTTCTATCCTTGGGGAAATGGATCCTTCAGGACAGCCAGTTGTTGATTTTTGAGCATCTTATGAGCTTGATCAATAAGAGGCAATTGATGGGTTAGGTGATCTTCCTGGCACAAGTTACAGGTAAATTTCACCTTCTTCTTCTATTTTTTTCATCCATCAGCATTATTATCAAGTATAGGCTTGTTTTGGTTTCCCTCACCTTTCTTCCCCTTTTTCTTTTTCCCACTGAGCTGCTGATTGCCTTTTGTTAGGATTGAGCAAAAACATTTGCATTTTGGGGTGAGGGGGAATCCTTTGCTCCCTTCGCTTGTAACACCCCGTTTTTGACCCCATTTGCATTGAATGTATATGATGTATATATTGTAATTAATCATGGTATGGAGCTAAAGGAAAAATCTCCATCATCGATTTAGCATTTAATGTTCTAGCGATTAAAATCGTTGCCGATGGTATATCATGCTATCCAGCACATATTAATTGTGGCATCATGTAATTATGCATTTTAATTAAAATGAACCCCGACCAGCTCTGTCAATGCAACCATGATGAAAAGGGCATGATTTTCCTAAGGATAGGGAGGGAAATTATTAAACTTTGGGCCAATGGGGAAAAGCCAAGTGTCAGCTGTTAAACCCATTTAGTTGTCACTCACCCTTTCTACTTACTCACCTTCCCTTGTCTCAATCAGTCAACTACCAAATTAAAAATATGTGATGTTAGTTGGGAAGTTGTTGCTGAGTAGTGGTGTGTGGCAAGATTGTTAGTCCTTTCCCACATGCACACTCCACGAGCAAACTCATTCACCCTCACGTGGGCAGGGAAAGCACCATGACTCCATTCTTCATTGTTTTCCTCATGCAAAGAGCTAAGGGGCCATTTTTTTGGCATTCACAATTTTCCCGTGAATGAGCCATTCACGATCTAGGCTATGTGTGTGCATTTTCCATACCGTATTTGTGGTTATGTGTATACATCCCCTTGTCCAGGCTGAGAGTCTAATCTCCTCTTCCAATTTTGGGCTGTTTATTTCTTGTTTCTTCAGTGGTGAGATCGAGGTTGTTGTTTCCCCATGATTTTGGTTTACTATGGGTTCATTTTTGTTTTGGTTTGTTGTGGGTTCTTATTGAGTCGTTTTGGCCATGATATGGCCAAGAACAACTTAGGAATCGGATTTCCCAGTCAGAGCTGTGAATTGCTTGTTTTGTTGTGTGTATGCAGTGGTTGGTCTTTGGACTGTGTTGGAGTGGAAATGAAGGCTTGGTATGCTTGATAAACCTGGTGTGTTTGGGATCCACATAGACAGAGCTAGAGGGATAGCTTTTTTCTCCACAACCCCTAAATAGCACTAGAAAGGAATTCAGGGCCTGAGGGACTGTGTAGAAGAGAAGGGACTGATTCCTTGTGTTGGGTGTGTGTGGGTGTCCTAGAATTCAGGCTAGTTCTAGTGTAGGTGTCCTTAGCTCTTCAGTGAGCCCACCAGCTTAGCATTCAGCTTTTCCCAGCTCCCTGATGGCCTGATAAACCCAACTGTGTTGGCTTGGCTGATTTGTATACCTTTGGCTATGTGTGAGCCTTCTTAGTTCCTTATTCCTTGAGGAATCATGCCCAGCTCAGGGGTAGCAGTATTGCTGAGAGATTAAGGAGCACACGGGCCTATGGTTAGGTGGAACGTTGCAGCGACGTAGCTGGTTGCGGGACAAGTTCTTCATAAGATAAGTATTCTTGTGTTCAATCTCTGCAATCATATTTGATGTTTAATGTATTATGATGAACATGTTGAATGACTGAATGTATTTTTTGCTTCCCCTGTATGTTGAATAATTATGCATCTCTGCATGTTTTACTCCAAATCGTTTCAATTTTTTATGTGTGTATGTTCATGGGGCTAGTTTCTCGGTTAGTTAATGGTTTGGTAGCGTCCTCTTCGCCGGTCAAAGGTTAGGGGACATTAAGTGTGGTATCAGAGCACATGTTACAGCATGGGACTCAATGGGTCATGAAGAATCAGTGATAGAGGCAAGTTACCCTCTACCCAATAGGGAAAAAATGAGAAATCAAAGAAAATGACAGGAAAATTTCAGAAAATTTTCTAAGTTTGAAAATATCAGATGGCTTAGGCTGAAGCTCATCCGATCATCAAATGACTTAGTCAGAAGCTCCTCCGATACACTGGATAACCTAGGTGGAAGTCTAGCCGATAAGAAAAATGTAGCGAGATAAAAACAATTGAAAATTTTTCTAAGTATCGAAATTATCAAAAGGCGTTTGATGAAGCCTACCGATACGTCGACTCAGGTTAGCCGAAGGACTTCTGATGATGCTGGCGGAAAAAAGGATAAGTTGAGAAGAAGATAAAAAGAATTTTTTTGAAATTTTTTCTAAATCTAGGAAATATCAAAAAAAAATTTCGATGTCTCTCGAGAGAAGCTCTCCGAGGCATCTTGGAGGATGTTCGTTGAAGAAGAGCCGAGGTGTCGGCAAGGCTCTCCTGAAGAAATATGAAGCATCGAAAAAGGATAGATGATTGAGCAGTCGATGTGGTGGTGGAAGAAAGAAGAAGATAAGAGTAAAATTTTCCAGAAATTTTTCTAAGGACAGGAAACGTCGGAAGAAATTAAAGGATCGGTCAGCCGATGTGTCGAAAGCTAAAGGAAGATTGGTTCGAAATGTCAGAAGAAATTAGAGGATTGGTTAGCCAATGTGTTGGAAGCTAGAGGAAGATCAGTCCGAAACATCGGAAGAAATTAGAGGATCAGTCAGCCAATGTGTTGGAAGCTAGAGGAATATCAGTCTAACACGTCAGTAAAAAATAGAGGATTGGTCAGTTGATGTGCGTCGGAAGGTAGAGGAAGAAGGATCCGATGTGCATTAGAAGACATATGAGGATCTAACCACTGAGGTATCGAAAGCATATTCAACTAGTGATCCAATACATCAGATGGCTAGTTGGGAAGAGATTCGATATGACAAAAAACAAAATAGAGTTTTTAGTGGGATTTTTCAGCGGTTTTCAGCAGTTTTTCAGTGAGATTTTTAGCAGTTTTTTAGTGATATTTTTAGTAGTTTTCAATGGATTTATAGGGCCAAAAAGGAGGAAAATGGTAGCGATCTTCTGCGCAATCCCCCTTGACCCCCGTCGTCCCCCTGAGATAGTCATTCTTTGAGGAAGAAAATTCTGTGTTTTGGGAAAAATTGTAATTGTATGATTTTTCCAAGAGAAGGTAAGTAATTCTGATTTGTATAAATGTTATACAGCTAACAGTTCTGTTACTAACACGTTTGCATAATCATAGACACCTTCAAGGGCAGTATTCTAGGTAGTGCAGTTTGGTAAAGTAAGTTGTGGTTCAGCCATGAGAACCCATGCCAGATATGATGCTCGGGATTCCTACGAGCATGCACAAGATGCCATGGGAGAAAATGTCTGAGTTGGAAATGATGACATAGAATCTAATGGAAGGATATTCCAAGAGACACCACCAGATATTTCAGCCACCATGAGAAGCTTGATTAAATCCCAGGAAGAGCAGCATCAGTTGAATGCTTCTATGTTGTAGAGTTTGACAGACTTACAAATAAAGATAGACTCTGGACAGGGTACAGTAAAACCAGAAGGCAATAAGAGCAATACCAGGACAAGAATAAGTACTTCTAGTAGATCATCTGACTCAAAAGAATCTAGCGAGGATTCAAGCTCTTATTCTCGTAAGGGAAAGAGAAAGAGGCGCCATAGGGATCGCTCTCGGGATGAATTTAAAAAGGCTAAACCTCCTACATTTGACAGTGAGGTAAAGACTAGACAAGAGGTTGAAGCTTGGATTCTTGAGATAAAGAAGTACTTCCAAGTTTAGGATTATTCAGGAAACATGAAGGCAAGGGTTTCCATATTCAATCTGAATGTAAGGACATCAATTTGGTGGGAGCACTTCAAGCAAGTAAAGAGGATCAGTGAAAGGAGACTTAAGTGGAAATGGTTCAAGAAGTATTTCAAGCAGAAAAACCTCTCTGACAGGTATTATGATGACAAGATTAAGGAGTTCCATGAGTTGATATTGGGACATCAGACCATGGAAGAGTATGCAAATAAGTTCTTGGAATTGTTGCGATATGTCATGTACATCAAAGATGAAAAAGTGAAGGTCCAGCATTTTCTAAGTGAAGGTCCAGTTCTACTCACAGTTACATTACTCCTAGAGTAGTGGATATTTGTTCTTTTAAGAAGGTAAAGCATAGAAAATCTTGGTTAGTAAGGTTAGTGAAGTGGTAGAGAAATCTCTATTGGTCATGAATGGGTTGGCAACTTGAGTAGATCTGAATGTTCTACCACTTGGTTCCTATGATGTTCTCATTGGAATGGATTGGTTAGAAGCTCACAAGGTAAATCTTGACTGTTAAAATAATACTTTCGAATGCATGGATGAAGAAGGGAACCCAATAGTTGTGAAAGGTATTCTAAAGGTGATTTTAGTAAGGGAGGTTTCAGCAATGTAGTTGAAGAAGTTATATAGGAAAGGTTGCCAGCTATATGTAGCTCATATTTTGGAGGCAACAGAGGATGAAACTCCTAGGTTGGAGGACTATCAGGTGTTACAGGAATTCAAGGATGTGTTTCCTGATGAGATTCTAGGGCTTCCTCTAAAGAGGGACATTGATTTCACAATTGAACTTGTGCCAAGTGTTATAGCAGATTTCACCACTCTAGGTGAATCACACTTTGTATGGAATTCCCCTGTCCCGCTGCAGACTCCTTAGACCCTATGGACCACTTTTTGTCCTTTGATGTTTCCTTGATCATCCCTAAAAACACATGAAAAATGCTATACGTGACTTTTAAACCTATAAGCGCGTACATACGCAGGTTTGACCAATATAACTGTGTACATCGGGATGTGTGCATAGTCCAAATCCTTTTGGAGTTTTACTTGACATGGATCTGACTCATTTGACTCCTGGCCTTCCCTATGCCTTGAGATCGCTCAGATTCGAGCTTTCATTACCCCTTTGAAAAGCTATATAAGGAACCCCTTGGTACATTGAAGACATAAGAGAGAATTAAGAGCAAATAAACTATAGTCCATTGTTGTCGGAACTTATGCTTGAGTCTGCATCCCTTTGTCCCTTGGAGCACTTTTGTGTTCTTCCCAAGCTTGCCTTTTGCTTATGAGATTGCTATTAAGAGATGGAGGATTGAAGTGGTGGAGGCCCAAGTGGGGGATTCAGTTTCTCCGGTTCGCAGACGTGCCGTCAGAGGTTGTATCTTGTAATCTCTGATTTATATTAACAGAAATATATTTTCCTGTCCAATGATGTGTATTTGAATGAATATTTTATCCATAGGATTATGTCAAATGATTTTACATTATTGATTATATATGATAGAATAGATCTAACACCATGATATATAGAATGCTTGTATTGTTTACTTGTTGTTGAGGAAGTAATATAGCAATTCAAGCTGAAAATTGGAAAGCTCAATGGGGATCTACTTCAACCATCCGGAATAAGGTACGAGGTCTGATCCTTTAGTGTTAGACATTTAATTTCTATTGCATATTGGAAAGGATTGATTTCTGGAGTCAAGCTGTCCGTTCTAGTACCCCAAGCCATAGGAATTTCTCTCCATAACAGAATTGGCGATTCCGCTGGGGATGTTCCTTGTTTTTATTTGGGGTTAGCGGGCACAATGGGCTTGATATTATTGACTTGCTCTTTTTTTCTCCTTGTTTCTGTGTCACATTTTATAGTATGTTTGTCCATTGACACTCCCCTTCATTGGTTTGGCCTTGGCCTACTTTTTACCATTGCCTTCTTTGTATACACGGATTTTTGGCCAAAAGTCACGTACATACGCAGCTGTTCTTTAAACAGTCACGTACATCCTTCCTTTTGATGAGTTTGATGTTTTGGGAAGTTGCTGGGTGGGTTGTGAGTGTGGCTGGGTCTTCCTTGGGTCTGATGTTGTCTGTTGGATGCTTCTTTTGTGACCAGAGAGCACTTTTTCATTGATTTTTATTTGAAAGTAGCTTTAGTCATTTATCCTTTTTGTTTTTCCATTAGTGCATTACTCTTTTTTGTCTTGGTGTCTTGCTAGGCTTGTATTTTATACTTGTTGTAGAGACTGAGAATTTTAGATGACTTTTATTGCATTTTTCATTCTTTTATATTGAAAAATACAAAGTAGTCGCACTCTTAGTTGCATCTTAGATATGTGTTAGAATAATCAACCCATAGTATTTACCCACTTAGACATTATTTCATTTATTTTGTCTTATTTGCCTAGTCCATGAGTCCCACCATGTGCAA
>LPNX010636036.1:29091-105477 GCA_001517045.1 Pseudotsuga menziesii
TAAGTGTACCAGATGACCCACACTGGGTCTCCTAAGAAAGTCACATTCTCACCAGATGAAGTTGAGATCACATAAATCTCAAGTGGAAGAATCATTGCAAAAGGAGTAGCGAATCATGCTCAAAAGGTATACATGTTTTCACACTTCCTGCCTTACTCAAACCCCTCTGCTCTTCTTATCCATGCTAATGAAGCTAGCAAGATATGGCATGAAAGATTTGGCCATTTAAATTACAAATATTTATCTGATCTTAGTGAGAAATATATGGTCATAGGGTTTCCCAAGATAAAATTTTCCAAAGGTGTATGCCCAGGCTGTATCCTAGGAAAACACCCAGAGCACAAATTTGAGAAAGCCAGCCATGAGAGAACCTCTGCACCCCTTGAGCTGATTCACAGTGATGTTGCTGGCCCATTCCCTCACATGTCCATGAGTCAGGCCAAATATGCATTGACCTTTATTGATGATTTCTCCAGGTATTGTTGGGTTCACTTCATGAAGCACAAGTCAGAATTTTTTGGCCTATTCAAAGTCTTCAAGGCTTTGGTTGAAAACCAGTGTGGAAGAAAAATCAAAGCACTCAGATCTGACAACGGTGGTGAGTATGTCAAGAATGATTTTATTAACTATTGTGCAGATGCAGCATTCTATCCCCTACACACCACAGCAAAATGGTGTTGCAGAGAGGAAGAACAGATCACTGAAGGAGATGGCAACATGCATGATGGAGGCCAAAACTTTGCCACCAAAGTATTGCGCTGAAGCTATCAACTGTGCAGCCTACATTCAGAATATGGTTCCTCACAAATAGTTGGATGGCATGACTCCTTTCAAAGCATGGAGTGGGCACAAGCCAGATGTGACCCATTTCAGGATTTTTGGCTCAAAGGCATGGGCTAGAATCCCGACAGAGAAGAGGAAGGCTTTGCAGCCCCAAAGCCAAGAGTGTCTTTTTGTGGGATACTCTGAAGATTCAAAAGGGTACAATTTGATAAACTTGAGAACAAACAAAGCCTTCATGGAAAGGTGTGTTCAGTTTGAAGAAGAACCCCTTGCAGAAGTGGAGATTGGTGAAGCCTCTTCACCACCTGAACCTCAAGAAGTAAGTGAAAAGTTTGTTGAACATGCTGATTCTGATTTGTCTGATGGAGATGAGTTTATTGCAGACCAAAACATCCCCAAAAGGCCTAAATGGGCAGCCAAGACACTACATGCAGCAGGACAGTTAGCTGGTGATCCCAATGACCCAAGGAGGACTAGATCTCAATTTGAGAGTGGTCTGTGCATGAAGGATCCTGAGTTTGCTGAAAAATGATATTTGATGGTGGAGTCTGATCCTCAAACATATGAAGAAGCAGCATGAGATCCAAGATGGCAAGCTGCCATGAATAAGGAGTTCAACTCGCTACAGAAAAGCAACACATGGGAGCTAGTGGATCTTCCCCCAGGGAGAAAACTAGTACAGTGTAAGTGGGTCTATAAGACCAAATTTGCTGCTGATGGTTCACCACTGAAGTAGAAGGCTATATTGGTAGCTAAAGGCTACTCACAGGTTCATGGCATTGATTACAATGAGACTTTTTCCCCAGTGGCAAAAATGGATTCAATCAGGCTAGCTCTAGCCATTGCAGCATCAAGGCAATGGGAGGTACATCACATGGATGTAAAGTGTGCCTTTATAAATGGTGATCTCACTGAGGAGATATATATGCAGCAGCCCCAAGTTTTTTCTACTGACCATTCTCTTGTGTGCAGGTTGAGAAAGTCATTGTATGGGCTAAAGCAAGCCCCCAGGGCTTGGTATGCCAAGATAGATAGCTTCTTGCTATCTCTGAATTTTGTTCGGTGCAAATCTGATTCGAATGTCTATCTGAAGGTAATTAATGGTTCATTAATGATCATTGTATTATATGTTGATGAGCTCCTCATTACAGGAAGCTCACAGGCTGAAATTGCTTCCCTAAAAGGAGCTATGAACCAAGCCTTCTCCATGACAGATTTGGGGCTCTTAAGTCAGTTTCTGGGGCTTGAGATTGCTCAAACCAAAGCTGGAATCAAGGTGCACCAGTCCAAATATGTATTGGATTTGCTGATCAAATTCAAATTGCAAGATTGCAAAGCAAGCAAAACTCCTTTCCTTTCAGGAGTGAAGCTGGAGGAAGATGATTCTCCACCGATGGTAAACAACACTTTGTATAGACAGTTGATTGGATGTTTATTGTATTTGACACATACTCGACCTGATATTTGTTATGCAGTCAGTGTTGCTTCTAGATTCATGGATCAGCCCCATGAGATCCATTGGAAAGCAGCAAAGAGGATCCTTAGCTTTGTTCAGGGAACAAGGACACATGGGATTCTATATAAGGCCAATTCTGAACTTGAGTTAATTGGTTTTATTGACAGTGATTGGGCAGGTGATAGCACTGACAAGAAGTCCACTTCAAGTTATGTCTTCATGCTTGCAGAAGGGCCAATCAGCTGGTCAAGCAAGAAACAGAGTGCCATTGCACTCTCATCTACAAAAGCTGAGTACAGAGGAGTTGTCAATGCAGCAACTCAGTGTTTATGGTTGCAGGGTTTACTTGGAGAGTGTGGTTTCGAACCCGAGTACTCAACTACCATCTACTGTGATAACCAGAGTACCATTCGAATCTGCAAAGATCCAGTTCAGAAGCAGAGAACCAGACACATTGAGATTCACATGCACTACATCAGAGAGCTTGTGCATGATGGCACCATTCATCTACTCTTCTGTTCTTCTTCAGAACAAGTAGCTGACATCTTCACAAAATCATTTTGTGAGAATACCTTCAGCAATCTCAAATCACTGCTGGGTATTGCTGATCATCCTGTCAAAGCATGAGTGGAGACAAGATTCTACAATTTTGTTTTACAGTCCATGTTTAAGGGAGGATTTTCCCAAGTTGGTTTTGCCTCTTTCCTTGGTTCATATGGACTTGCAGTATGTAAAAGGGTGACTAAGACTTGTTGCTAGGCCCTATATTTTTGATTTATTACTCATAAATTCAGGCTTAAGGGGGGGTGTTAGAATAATCAACCCATAGTATTTACCCACTTAGACATTATTTCATTTATTTTGTCTTATTTGCCTAGTCCATGAGTCCCACCATGTGCAAGTTGTCAATTGCCTATCCATAGAGGTCAAACTTGCCATTATTGACTCATGGAGCACTTTGGAAAGTCTTGGGAATCAAATCTGCTTTATTCCTGTCCTCCTAGGCGCCCTTCTGCTTTTTCTGCTTTGTTGACTGCTTTTCTAGTTTTTAAAGCACATAAGGAAAGCTAGACTAGGTGAGGTGAACTTGTTTTATTCCCCTTTCATCCTCCACTCTTTCCTCCATGCAAGAGCATGTATGAGCTGCCATTTGACCACTCTTTATCTTGCCCATGCATCCTTGCTAATTTGTGGGGTCCTTGATAGATTTGGGATCAGCTTTTTACACCTATGGGGGATTTGCCTATTTTGGGTAAGCCTGCTTTATGCTAGATTTGGATGCTTCCTTATGCATTTGATTTGCTCATGTATTCTATATATTCAGAAGCCTATGTTATTACAGGGTTGGCTATTGTACACTCAGTTAATATAATTTTGTGTTACAGCTCCATATTCAGTCTCCATTGTTGATAATTTGCATGATCAATTGTTAATTGCTGTGAGTGAAATTAATCTACTACAGGCCTGAATTTCTACAATATGGATTTGAGGAGGCACTTGCATTGGATTGACCCATTCATAACAATCTTAGGTATCATGTATAAACTGGCATATAGGTTAGATTCACCACCGTTTTCATTTTTCATGACCTTATGACCATATCACCATGTCCTTAGGTATGAAACCACTCTATTATGTCACGGAACCTTCTTACTGCTTTAGAAGTGTCATGATGTGAGTGGTAGAGCTTCATCTTACATGGGTACCCTAGTTAGCGTCTTATTTGCATTTGGTTCCCATGCCAACATTTTCTCATTTAGGGTGTGGGAGTCCATTGTATATTACTACCATGACATTTCGCAAGAGCCTCATACTCCTCTTGATCTTATGCTGGCCTATTGCCCTCAGGACTCCCTCATGTCAAGTTGTGAATGCATTATCATGAGCTTTGCCTGCCTCATTGAGCTTTATGCCGGCTCCCCTGACATTGTGTTTCAGCCATATAGCCCGAGCTTGTCTCATGTCTAGCCATGCAGAGCCATTTTTTATATCCTTCACAGCTTGATTTCCCTTTTTACCAGGAGGGGATTTTCCCCCGAGTGTCGATATCCTACACATGTATCCTTGCATTGAGCATAGGTATGTTCCACTGCTTGGAACTAGTTTGTTTGCCATTATGACACTCGTCTCCTCCTAGTTTGTAACTATAAAGCTAGTTTATTCTTTTTTCAAGCTTTTCAAATAACTAAAAATGTCCAAAAAAATCAAAAAACAAAAAAGCCAGACAAGGAAAGATGTTATCTATGGTAGCTGTCGAGTCATGTCGCCTTCGAGCAGAGCACTGTATATCACATCCATTGGTTGGGTTATAGTTTGACTTTAGGAGCTATACTCGTTTATCTGAGTTTATCTCCACTGACTGGTTAAGCTTCTAGTCCCCATGGACCCTCTGTTGATGCCTCCTGTGTCACAGGGATGTCCCATTTTGCATATCGAGTCTATTCTACCTTAATTTAGTCACCATACGTTGTTATGCTCTTGTTCGAAGGAAGTTGAAACCTGAGTCGGCCATTCCTCAGTTATCCTGACTTTGCATGTAGGGCATTAAGGCATCCCCCATCATCCAACATGAGGTACTCAACAAAGCTGTATAATGTGGAAGGACTCGATCATAAGGTGCACGAACTAGTAACTGTACCGGGAATGGTCTCCACTGACTGGTTAAGCTTCCAGTCCCCATGGACCCTCTGTTGATGCCTCCTGTGTCACAGGGATGTCCCAGTTTGCATATCGAGTCTATGCTACCTTCATTTAGTCACCATACGTTGTTATGCTCTTGTTCGAAGGAAGTTGAAACATGAGTCGGCCATTCCTCAGTTATCCTGACTTTGCATGTAGGCCATTCCCGGTACAGTTACTAGTTCGTGCACCTTATGATCGAGTCCTTCCACATTATACAGCTTTGTTGAGTACCTCATGTTGGATGATGGGGGATGCCTTAATGCCCTCCTAGTGGATTTCATCCCATCGACTTCAGATCATTTATTCTGGGATTGGAATCTAGAGTCATTTTGAGTGCCTTGAGACTTGCAGTCACCAATGGGAGGTTCTCTCGCCATCGACAGTTTCTTGGGAATACATCAATGTCTCCTGATCAATGGATCCTCTCAAGTGTTCAACCTCAACACATTTATTCAAACTTGTTAGTTTGCACTCTAGTACCTTGATTCCCATTTTCATCATTGGTGGGTGATCTCGCGTCTGTTAACGGTATACATTAATGACCGGTAATCAGACGATGCACTACTATGTTCAACCTCGACACCTCTATTTGCATAGTAGGAAATGTACTCGTAGTGGTTTGTGTATAAGACTTTCTAGATTGGTGGCATCTCTTATATGCTGCCTCCTTGATTGTGCCAGTGTTCATGAGATTTCAGCTCTTGTGACTTGATTCCAGTATATGTCAGACATTTCCAGCCACTATGGAGATCTTGATCTATTATATATCTTCAGCCATTTTGGAGATCATGGTCCTTTGTATATCTTCATCATGGAGATTTTGATCTATGTATATTGTACGTGGCTATGATCACATATGTGACATCATGTATGATGCCTATTCATGGCCATTGTACTCTTATGTATCTGGGACTGCTATATGTACTTGCAGTTATATGCAGAGTTGTATTATTGTACTATGCTGATTGGGTGGATGGTCTTCCATTTGGGATCCTTCATCACTCCACTTCTTGGATGGAACTATAATGTATTTCGGCCATCCTATAACCCCTCTGATCTCATACATTAGGGGGCATCTGTTATAGCGGATTTCACCACTCCAAGTGAATCACACTTTGTATGGCCTTCCCCTGTCCCGCTGCAGACTCCTTATACCCTATGGACCACTTTTTGTCCTTTGATGTTTCCTTGGTCATCCCTAAAAACACATGAAAAATGCTATATGTGACTTTTAAACCTATAAGCACATACATACGTGGGTTTGACCCATATAACCGCGTACATCGGGATGTGTGCATAGTCCAAATCCTTTTGGAGTTTTCCTTGACATGGATCTGACTCATTTGACTCCTGGCCTTCCCTATGCCTTGAGATCGCTCAGATTCAACCTTTCATTACCCCTTTGAAAAGCTATATAAGGAACCCCTTGGTACATTGAAGGCATAAGAGAGAATTAAGAGAAAAGAAACTATAGTCCATTGTTGCCGAAACTTATGCTTGAGTCTGCATCCCTTTGTCCCTTGGAGCACTTTTGTGTTCTTCCCAAGCTTTCCTTTTGCTTGTCATCTTGCTATCGAGAGATGGAGGATTGAAGTGGTGGAGGCCCAAGTGGGGGAATTCAGTTTCTCCGGTTCGTAGACATGCCGTCGGAGGTTGTATCTTGTAATCTCTGATTTATATTAATAGAAATATATTTTCCTCTCCAATGATGTGTATTTGAATGAATATTGTATCCATGGGATTATGTCAAATGCTTTTACATTATTGATTATATATGCTAGAATAGATCTAACACCATGATAAATAGAATGCTTGTATTGTTTACTTGTTGTTGCGGAAGTAATATAGCAATTCAAGCTGAAGATTGGAAAGCTCAATGGGGATCTACTTCAACCGTCTGGAATAAGGTACGAGGTCTGATCCTTTAGTGTTAGATGTTTAATTTCTATTGCATATTGGAAAGGATTGATTTCTGGAGTCAAGCTATCTATTGTGGTACCCCAAGCCATAGGAATTTCTCTCCGTAACACTAAGAGTAGCACCAGTGTCCAAGACATCCTACAGGATGAGTACACTAGAGATTCTAGAACTAAAGATGCAACTGCAAGAGTTGTTGGAAAAGAAGTATATCAGCCTTCAGGCCGAGTGTGTCTTTGTGGGTGTTGGGGATCTGACCTTAAAGGTCCTTATTTTTGGCAACTCCGCGGTTTTGGTGCGAAGCCTGTAAGCAGAGTTGCGGCACAAAATAGTCTTAGGGGTGTCGGGGTTGGGTCGAAGCCCCTATTTTTCTAAATAATCCATGGTTTAAACTCATCGTTTTTAAGGCCATGGTTTAATTGCATGGTATTGTAATAGTGCACTGGTATAAATAGGCACTTTTGTAAAGGAGTGAGGTTAGGCTTTCGAGACTTTTAATGTATGATGATTTGATGCAAAGGAAGAAAGACTTGTTTTAAGGTTTAAGGTTAAGTCCCAGCTGAGTGTGTGGACAACCTCTGTAGTTGAGTGCGCAGAGGTTTTTTGTAAGAAGGTTAAGTCCCAGCTGAGTGCATGGACGACCTCTATAGCTGAGTGCACAGAGAATGTAGGAAGAAAGGTGCTGCAGCTGAGTGCGCAGCTTAGGATTGCTGAGGAGATCTGCAGCTAAGTGTGTATATCAGAACTGTGTGTTTGTAAAACATTGAATACTACCGCAGTTCTGTGGACGTAGCCCCTACACTGGGGGTGAACCATGTATATCTTGTGTCGTGGTGGTTTCTGTTGTTTTGTTTCTATTTTATGCATTTGATAAGTAGGTGAATGATAAAGTGATATATATTGTTAAGTAATAACTTCGTTGTGAATTTCTAGTTAAGGGTTAAGCAAGTAACTGTCTATTTATCTAAACTACGAAGCTAATTAAGTAACTGTCGAAGCTCTGTGTTGTATGATTAATATTTGTTAAGGCTAAAGGTATAGCAATATCCCTCTTCTGCTTGCAGAAACCTGATTCTGCGGCACCCTATTGCTGTTTCGAGTGAGACTGCAACCTGTTCACGGGTTTTTGCCAAAAGGGCCAACACTGTGGGTCTTTTGTTGGTGCGAAGATAAAAGGATAAAACCCGGGTCTGCCCATAGCCCAACAAATTGGTTCCATTTCCAGTTGAACAGTATCTACTCAAGAAGGATTTACGTCGTACCTAGAGGGATATGTTTTGGAGGCCCTCAGTAAAATAAATCAGTGACTGGATTGAAAATACCTATCTGAAATTTGTGGAACAAGAAAATAAAGATCCTCGTTGTAGCTCCGACGACTTCTTGCAAAGGTACATTTTTGCTGATATTTATGAAATTTTCTTTGGTAGTATCCACATAGAATTGCATGAGTGGTTATCCAGGTTGACAGAAAGAAGGACAAACTTCCAAGAATATCAGTCTCCTGCCTAGACCCTAGAAAGAATTAACCTATTGAAAAGAGTGAACAACACGGTATCTAGAGCTGTTGACTTCTGGACAACGCGAACCCTTGAAGCATTTGTGACAGAGTTCACCATCGACACACATATTTATTTCAGCGAAGTAGAAAGATAGTTGTTCAAAGGACCAAGGGGTTAGTACTTGAAATCACTTAGTCTGAAAATTAAAATACTCTTGGCTGAAAAACGCATACTGCTTATTGAATCAGATTGCTAGAATTAGTGCTACTAACCTATGTTTGAAAGTGAAAGTGACTTCAATGAGCAAAGTGGTTTGCTTCGAAGTGGTAAAAGATATAAGAGAACTTTTGGATCCTTTACCCTAGGCCAGAATACCGATTATACCCCTTTAAGCCTAGAAGAGTCTAAATTTGAAGAAACCCCTTTTGTTAGAAACCCTCCTATCACCCCGCAGCGAAGACCTATCATCCCTGAGAACCCGTCGCAGTATGAAAGTAACCCTAGCCCGAGTAGTCCTGTCGTAGATCAGTCTACCTCAGTAAGTCTTCCCCCCCCCTGTTACTAGTTTTTCTCCTCCCTTCCCCCCCCCCCCCCCCCCCCCCCCTCGATCCGCTATGGCCCATGTAAATGATGATATCAAGCTCCCAGTCTTTAGAGGAACTGGATCAGAGGATCTAGAGCAATTTTGGTTCTTCTGCAAAGCTGTTTGGACTGCTAAGAACATTATGGATTAGAATACAAGAACAACGTAGCTGGTCACATATTTTAGAGACCGAGCTTTGACCTAGTTCATGAATTTTTCCAGAACCCAGAACTATGTCTTGGTCGATATTAAAAAATCCATGATTAAAGAATTTAAGAAGCCTAAATTAGAGTTGCAATCTATTACTAAATTAAAGGAAATTCAGCAGAAGCGAGGTGAATCAGTGTGGGACTTTGATCATAGGTTCAAGGTTCTGCTAGATCAAGTTACTTTCACTATTGGACTAGGGAAACATAAAGAATGGTTCATTGCAGCATTTTTGCAGCATATCAGGACTCCACTTATGCAACAGAAGGTTGCCGATCAACAAGAAGCATTGGAAATTGCTATGAATCTAGAAACAACTCCTGTCGGAGATAATTCTGGCATAGCCTAGATATAGGCGCAGCTGGCAGAAATGGCCTTGGAGCTGTGCAACATGAAAAAAGGGAAAGCCATTCGTGAAGAGGTTTGGTGTACGCAATGCAAGACAGAAGGTCATGACAAAGAACAATGCCCTGCACTACGAAATTACCTGAATACTAGTGCACCAAACCTATTTAACCCTGTTGTTCTCTATTGTGAGATTTGTCAAACAACTAGCCAACATCAACCTGAAGATTGCTATCTGCTACAAAGATATGTTCAAGTACCTAAGAATCCCTACTACAAGTTCTGTAAGTCACTAGGACACAATGAAGATGAATGTCGTAGCTTTGATCTCATGAGAGAGTGAACCTATGATGCTTATAGGGTACAAAACGAGGCACAAGGTAATGATGGATATGGCTACCATGGTGGTAACCCAGGTCGAGGTACTTTCAGAGGTCGTGGTGGTATTCCTGGATGAGGTCGAAGCTAGGTTATATGCTATAACTGTAATCAGGCAGGCCATGTAGCTAGAGACTGTCAAAACCCAACTACGACATGTCGATATTGTAGAGCAGTCCATCATGTGATTGAGCAATGTCCACGGTTGATAGCTAAGATACAAGAAATAAATAGTGCTCCTACTCAGAATGTTCAGATGATTGTCGTAGAGAAAAGACCTACCCTAGCTCTCAATGTTGTTACAAGGAGTGGAGCCACGACGCAAGTGCAGAATACGGAGAAACAATCTGTCGAGGCTTGGGTCCGCAAGACCCCAAAGAAAATTCCAGCCTTTGATGTTGGCAGAGAAAAAAAACCATTTATGGAAGCCAAGAAAGACTTTGCTGATCCCAGAACATCAGTAGCAACTACGCAACAACAGTCACAGCCCCAAGAAGCTTTGTCGGATCAAGTAAGTACACTAGCATCATTTTTGTAGAGTTGTATGAAGCTATTAAGAAACAAGAATTCTTTGAATGAGTTACAAAAAGTTCTTCAGTCTTGCGAATCTCAGTGAAGCTCTAATAAAGGAAAAAATGTTAATAGAGTTAGAAGGATTGGAAGAGAAATGAGATTGCATGCTCAGATAGGAGAGTATGACATGACTGATATTATTTTAGAACTGGGATTAGAAGTGAATGTCCTAACTAGGCAGACTTGGGAACAAATGGGAAAACCTAAGCTTGAGTGGTCCCCTATACAGTTGAGATTAGCCAATCAGCAGAAGATTGTGCCCTTGGGAAGATTCCTGAGTGTACCAATGGATATTGATGGAGTTAGTACCCTAGCATATTTTGAAGTCATCAAAATAATTGATGATAGAAACCCCTATCCAGCCTTGCTAGGAATTGAATGGGCAATAGAAAATGATGTAGTAATCAACCTTAAGACTAGACAGATGACTTTTGAAGGAAAAGGCCTGAGAGTCATAGTACCATTGGACCCTTCTTAAGGTGAAAGGTATACAGATCCAGTCAAAGATGAAGACCAAGATGTTTTAGATCATATTTACAACATGACAGCTAAATAAGAAGACTATGTTAACCCTACTACTAAAGGTATAATGGATTGGTAGTGTGACAGTTCCTGCATGATTGATTCAGATGACGGCCTAGAGAACTGGGAGAATAGAATGTATGAGCTACATGGACATCGATGTGCAAGAATTACCAAGTCTCTCAGATGGCTTAGCTCACAGACAAGAGCCTTACCTATCTTTGATGGCTTGACAAACCTAGTAGATTTTATTGTGCAATTTTCAGAGCAGGTACCAGATTCACAGAAAATGGAGACTCTAGATTCAGTATTCAGAGCCACAGCTACCAGATGGTGGAATGGTCATAATAATTTTATTCATAGTTGGGAAGCTTGTCAAAATTTTCTTCACCTAAGATTCATAGAGCAACCTCAGGAGGTGCGAAGCAGATTTGATGGTAAGAATAGCCCTCAAGAACACTTGGAGCAATGTTATGAAGCATGGAAGCATGTACCTTCTAAAGAATGGGTACATAGGTTTATACACATTCTTGAACCTGTAGCAAAGAATTGGTATGCAGAGGTGGAGCTTCGCCATGGTACTGTAAGTTGGGATAGTCTTATTGATAGTTTTGTGCTTACATTTTCTATTAATGAGGTTTTCCCTGCTTTAGACGCAGCTGTTAGGCTGATCAATACTAAGGTGTTTGATGATAAAGACATGGTCGAGTACCAACCTGATTGAAAGGAACAAGAAGCTAATGCAGTAGAATGTTATAACCTCACCATTGATGAAGATGATGACCCACGCAGCATTAATATTCCTGAGTCAGAAGGACACTGTGAAGAAATACTGTCGGGGGTTGAAGCTCGAAGCTCTGTCGAAACTAGTGCCATGATGTGTCGAAGGCATGTACTGTGTCAAATGTCCTTATTTGTGGCACAACCAAAGTTACTGGTTGTGCCAAAGAGGGAAGGCGTGTCGGAGCTCAAAATGTGACATTTGGAAAAAATCAGATTTGGCGGTGCCGGTATGTTAACTGCATTAACTGCCTGTAATGATGAGATTTTAAGGAATCTAGCACCATTTGGACAAGATCTACAACTGCTTTGTCAGATTTGGTGTCTTCAATGCACAGTTATGATAGATTTAGTCGATGGATTCTATAAGAAGACACCTAGACCTGTGAAATTCGCATTACGCATTTTCTTGAATTTTACAGTTCAGTCCATGTCATCTAATTGCGAAGTCTAGGAATTGTTGAGCGAATTCAGAGAGGGGTCTACAAAACCTTATGAGCAATCCACCTGCATCTACACCTTGCGAAGAGACTACCACAGCTCCAAGTCAGCCAATGCAGACACGATAAACCAGGAAGAATTTTAGGGTAGAATTTCGTTCTAAGCGAAACGAAGAAAGGAACCAGCCATTAGAAAATACACCAGAGGATCCCGTTATGAATACTCCTGAAGAATTTGAAGACCTTGGTGATGATGAGAATGTTGCACCGCACCATCCACCATATCTTCCACCTGTGTGACCAGGAGTTTAGCCACCTCGATGGACATGCAATTTCACGTTACGTACCCCGTCACTGCCACAGGGTGTGCTGCTGGTTGGAACAATGACAGGGAAAATAGAGCAGCTGAAGTATGCAGACCACGACATGAATGATCGTGGGAAATTTCCACAGTTCACAGCTGGGAAATACTTGCACTCTGTCTATTATCTGAAGACTGGACTGACACTGCTAGAAGTGAAACAATGGGCTGCTGGCTTAGAGAAAGCAGGCTTGCTGAAAATGCTAAATGTCCCCCACTTTGGTCATAGCACGTCGATTACCATAGTGGTCAAGCAGCTATTGGCCTTGGTGCATGATGGGCACCTATGGATAGGAAGCCAGAGAATTCCTATTAATGGAAAACTGATCCATAATATTACAGGCTTACCGAAGGAGGGGCCTGATCTTGGCATTGAGTTCATGGGAAAGCATGAAGACACGAAGCTAGTGTAGAGCATGAAGGAATGCTTCGGGCTGACGAAAGGAAAGCGAAGGTATCAAACCTCAACAATCCAGTACCACAACATTCACTTCACCATAGAACTGCCAGCATGCAAGCTAATGCAGAAGTGTAGACTGAATGAAGTATCTGCATTGATTGTCAGTATTGCTGCGAACTGTGCCGAAGGCTACAGTTACAATTGGGCAGCTTACATTGCCAAGGAGTTCCTTGAATACGTCTATGACGTGCAGGAGAAAGGTATACCCTTTCACTACTCATGGGTGTTAGTGCTTATTGCACTGGTAGGATGGAAATAACCTATCGAGGCACAGTTTGTTGATGTGCCTCCGCACATGCCTGGCGTAGCAAGATACGCATCTCTGTGGGTGTCGTAGGATAAAACCTTATAGCATATGAAGAACTATGTGTTGTCCTTTTATTCAATGAATATTTCCTATGAGATTATGAAGACACCACGGCTTAGTAATGAGATATTTTCTCAGTATGCGGGAGTGGCTAGCTTCAAGGATGACATGCATAATGTATTCATCCAGTCCCGCGCAGATAAAAAAACATGCATGTTGGAAGTTTCCATATGTGGTGACCCAGGAGGACATCACCGCAGTAGTCTAGTAGTGGCCGCCTGAGTGGATGAAGGACGTAGGGACAAAGCCCAGCATACTAGTCCCCCCAGTGATAGATGTGGGTGCAGGTCCTAGTCAGACGTAGCAGCAAGACCCACTATAAGAAAGCGAAGAACAAAGTGAGTCGCAGTAGAGCAGAGATGACTAGGGTAGCAATGATGGAGGTGATGAAGAAGCAGAAGAATCGGTCAAGACAATCTTCGACCCCAATCGCCCAGATAAGCGCAAGTCTCCAGAGGCAGAGGAAGTGACTAAACCTCAGTCCAAAAGGAAAATGAAGGTGTCAAAAGGGAAGAATATTGATGAAGAACCCGCTTTGATGGCTGAAGAGCTTAACCAGGCCCTAATGAAATCCACAGAAGTCTTAACCAGCAAATGGAAATATTTTACAGCTACGCATCTTGATGCGCTCACTAGCGTAGCGCAGAGAATTATAGAACTGAAGGACTTACCAGAAATATCAGTGACTGGCACTGTAGCAAGTAGTGCCCCAGTAAGCACGCAGCCAAACACAAGACAATTTCCATCCAGAGATAACAGAGGACAAGTGCTAAGTGCAGCCATCATCATAACTGATGCAGCATCTCACTCACAGATGCGCATGACAGTTGGAATAGATTACACCAAGTTGTCTATGTTGGAGATGCACATTTGTCAATTGGCGATCATAAGGGAGATTCAAGAACGAGACAAATACTCCCATATGGAATTAGAAAATTCCATGAAGCAGAGTGAGATCTTCGCAACGCAGTTGGAGGAAGCAGAAAGCAAGCAGGCTGAACTGGCGTGGGTAGTGGATGAGGCGTGTCGAAATCTCCCTGACTTCAACGTGCAGGCTGAAAAAGAACTAGAGCGAAAGATAGTCAAGTTAAAAGACTATGCACAACAGTCACGGAGCCAGATAGAGAAGATGAAAGCAGAGCACAAAATCAGATTGTGGAGCTTCAACTTCACATCACTCTGGAGAGTCCACCAGAGGTCAAGGAACAACGCCGCAGAGATATTCAGGCCTCAGTAACAAAGATCTCAGATCTTGCAAACAGCGCAGCAAAACTAGTAGATGAAAGCGTCGAGGCCTAGGCAAACCTGTAGGACCATCCAGAAGTAGAAAAGTTGCAAGAAACCATCAAGCAGTGACAGACAGAGCTGGATGCGATGAAAGCGGAAATTAAGACTCTGCCTCCTATGCAGAAGATGCTCGAAGTAAAGCAAAGCAATGAAATCCAGTAGGAAATTAAGTCATGTAGAATGAAAGCAACACTGTTGGAAAATTTTGTGCAGCCCTTGATCAACGAAGCCTTGCAGTTGAGCACTGCTATGGACAGCTAGCTCAAAGTTCTGAAGGAGTATGATGCATTTTCATAGGAAAAAGCTAGCGAAGCATTAGCAGCAACATTGCAGGAGTTGGTGGAGAAGGAGCAAGCAGCCCATGACATCATGTGCAGCCTCAACAAGCAATTCACTATCTTCTCCAACAAGATCCTCCCACCAGAGAAGCGGTAGAGTGTCCCAGGATGGGCCACTAGTGAGTCTTAGGGGCCTGTTGGGGCTCCGACCTTAAAGGTCATTAGTTTTGGCAACTTCATGGTTTTGGTGCGAAGCTTGTAAGAAAAGTTGTGGCACAAAATAGTCTTAGGGGTGTTGGGGTTGGTTCGAAGCCCCTCTTTTTGTAAATAAGCCATGGTTTAAACTCATGGTTTTTAAGCCCATGGTTTAAGTCCATGGTATTGTAATAGTGCACTGGTATAAATAGGCACTTATGTAAAGGAGTGAGGTTAGGATTTTGAGACTTTTAATGTATGATGATTTGATGTGAAGGAAGAAAGACCTGTTTTAGGGTTTAAGGTTAAGTCCTAGCTGAGTGCGTGGACGAACTCTGCAGCTGAGTGCGCAGAGGGTTTTTCTAAGAAGGTTAAGTCCCAGCTAAGTGTGTGGATGACCTTTGTAGTTGAGTGCGCAGAGGGTGTAAGAAGAAAGGTGTTGCAGCTGAGTGTGTGGCTTAGGATTGCTGAGGAGATTTGCAGCTGAGTGCTCAGATCAGAACTGCGTGTTTGTAAAAATTTGAATATTACCGCAGTTCTATGGACGTAGCCCCTACACTGGGGGTGAACCACATATATCTTTTGTCGTGGTGGTCTCTGTTGTTTTGTTTCTATTTTATGCATTTGATAAGTAGGTGAATGATAAAGTGAGATATACTATTAAGTAATAACTTCGTTGTGAAATCCCAGTTAAGGGTTAAGCAAGTAACTGTCTATTTATCTAAACTGTGAAGCTAATTAAGTAACTGTCGAAGCTCTGTGTTGTATGATTAATATTTGTTAAGGCTAAAGGTATAGTACTATCCCTCTTCTGCTTCCAGAAACCTGATTCTGTGGCACCCCATAGCTATTTCAGGTGAGACTGCAACCTGTTCGTAGGTTGTTGCCGAAAGGGCCAACACTGTGGGTCTTTTGTTGGTGTGAAGATAAAAGGATAAAACCCGGGTCTTCCCATAGCCCAACAATGGGGAGCACCAGTTCTATTTGTAAAGAAGAAAGATGGTACACTTAGGTTGTGTATTGATTACAAATAGTTGAACAAAGTTACTATGAAGAATAAATATCCTTTGCCTAGGATTGATGACCTCTTTGATAAAATGAGAGGAGCAAAGGTATTTTCCAAGATTGACTTGAGGTCTGGTTATCATCAGGTGAGAATCAAGGATGAAGACATTCATAAGATAGCCTTTAGAACAAGATATGGACATTATGAGTTTGTAGTGGTACCATTTGGTCTCAAAAATGCACCCGCTACATTTATGTGCCTTATGAATAGTGTCTTCAGTAGGTATTTGGACAAGTTTGTTCTTGTTTTCCTTGATGACATTCTTATTTATTCTAAGAATGAGGAAGAGCATGAAGAGCATTTGAGATTGACATTGCAATTTCTTAGAGAGAATTAGCTGCATGCAAAGCTGAGATAGTGTGACTTCTATAGAGATAGAATTCAGTATTCGGGTCACATTATCTCAAAAGAGGGTATATCTATGGACCCTGAAAAGATTAAATCCATTATGAATTGGCCTACTCCAAGAAATGTGACAGATGTAAGATCTTTTATGGGACTTGTAGGATACTACTGGAGATTCATTGAAGGATTCTCCAAAGTTGCACATGCCACCACTTCTTTGCAAAAGAAGGGGATAAAGTTTGAATGGACATTGAGTTGTGAAGAAATATTCCAGCAGTTGAAGAATATTCTCACCAGTGCACTAGTATTGAAAGTTGTAGATCCAAAGAAATATTTTGTGGTGTGTACCGATGCATGCAGACAAGGTCTTGGAGGAGTCCTTATGCAAGACAACCACGTGATATGTTATGAGTCAGGAAAGCTGAAGGAGCATGAGAAGAACTATGCCACCCATGATCTAGAGCTTGCAGCCATAGTACATGCCCTCAATATGTGGAGGCATTACTTAATGGGTAGAATATTCGAACTAAGTACAAACCATTGTGGTCTTAAGTATCTATTTGATCAGCCTACTCTGAATGCTAGGAAAGTGAGATGGCTGGAGTTTTTATGAGAGTTTGATTTTGAAATCAAGCACATAAAGGGAAAAGAGAATAAGGTAGCTGATGCACTCAGCAAGAAGGTACAGGAAATGCATGCGAAATATCTTAGTAATTTCCAATTAGATTTGAGGCAGCAGATTGTTAATCGTACTGCTAGAGATGAATTGTATGAGCTGGTAAAAGAAAAATTGCAACAGCAAAGTCTTGAGAAGAGGTATGAGGGATACAAATTGGAATAATATGGACTTCTTACTTACAAGGGCAGAATTTATATTCCAAATGTAGGAGATTTGAGGAGAGTTGTTATGGATGAAATCCATCAAGCTCCATATTCTAATCATCCAGGATACCAGAAGACAATTGCTACCACTAGAAAACAGTAATTTTGGCCAGTAATGAAAAAATACATGGTTGAATACATTTCAAGATGCATGAAATGTCAGTAGGTAAAGGTTGAGCATCAACATCCCGCAGGTTTGTTGCAACCTTTGCCAGTTCCGTAATGGAAATGGGAAGTTATTTCCATGGATTTTATTATGGGATTGCCGATGACTTGGAGACAACATGATTTCATCATGGTTGTGGTAGACAAGTTGACAAAGGAAGCACATTTTATACCGGTGAAGTCTACGCATAAGACTGATGATGTTGCAAAGATATTCATGAAGGATATTTTCAAATTGCATGGATTGCCTAAGGCAATAGTCTCTGACAGAGATGTCAACTTCACTTCCAATTTTTGGAAGGGGTTGTTTGCAGATTGGGGTATGAAGCTAAACTTTAGCACTGCATACCATCCTTAGATAGATAAGCCGACAAAGAGAGTTAGTCAGGTGCTTGAAGATATGCTTTGCATGTATGTGATGGACAAACCAACCTAGTGGGAAGATTACTTACACTTGGTAGAGTTTGCTTATAACAATGGACAGTAGGCATCCTTGGGGATGAGTCCATATGAAGCTTTGTATGGAAGAATGTGTAGGACACCAGTGACTTGGGATAATCCAATGAATAGGGTTGTGCTTGGTCTTGAATTTCTCAAAGAAATGGAGCAGGAGTTTGTAAAGATTAGGTAGAATCTGAAATCATCCTAGGACAGACAGAAAAGATATGCAGATAAGCATAGGGTGAACAAAGAGTTTAGTGTTGGGGATCATGTTTACCTCAGAGTGAGGGAAAAGAAGAGTTCCTTGAAGCTTGGAAGTTGTGCCAAGCTATCACCAAGATATTGTGGGTCATTTGAAGTGCTTGAAAGAATAGGGCCAGTTGCATATAGACTTGCATTTCTTGCTAGCACTAGAGCTCATAATGTTTTTCATGTTTCCTTTCTTAAGAAATATGTACATGATCCTAACCATGTGATAAATTGGGATTTGATTCAGGTGGAACCCAAGGGAGAGTTCCAAATCAAGCCAATGCGCATCCTCGACAGGAAGGTCACAATGCTCTGAAACTGAGCCATAGGGTAGGTAAAGGTGCAATGGGAGCACTACGGTCCTGAAGAGGTTACGTGGGAGCTAGAGGATGCCATGTGATTGGCACATCCATTTTTTTTCAATTCTGTAGAACACTAAGGTGATACCAGTGTAGCATTTGTTCAAATTTTTGTAAAGCACTGAGGACAGTGCTATTGAAGGTGGAGGGGAATGTAACACCCCAGTTTTGACCCCATTTGCATTGGAATTGGTTAAGGAACACATTGGCTAAGTCCCAAAAACTGTCAAACGCAGCGAAGGGAAATTCAAAATACCACTTTGATGTGGCACTAGTCAGATTTATTTGGAACAACCAACCAAATGGTTTCATCATTCAATGAGTTAGAAGAGCACCACAAGTGAAAGGTGGTGATATGGGCACCTGGGTGCTCACCAACTTTTCCCTCAAATTTTGGAATGACCGAGGGTAGTTTGGTGGGGATAGGTGGCCAAGTGGTATCATGTTTCACCGGGTCATTCATTAACTTGGATAAATCTGGCAAGTTTAAATTTTCCAGGAACATATTTTTGGGCCTAACCGGAGCTTGAAAAGTATGAGTTTGGGAGGTAGAAGGACTCGCCCCCTAGTTCCCAAATGGAAAGGTGGGGTTGCCCCCAACTATCGGTTGTGAAGTAGTTGGACTAATTTGAAATGGATTCCACCCATAAGCCAGTGGATTATTTGTGTGCAGTACAGTGTATGTGGTTTGAGCAGCTCTAGTTGAGACTGGAGTCTAGAAAATAGGAGCAGGTATCCCTTCACTAAAACGCGAGAAGGGAGAGCTCATGAAAGGGGCTGAAATCGTAGTTTGGAAACCTTGACCATAAGAGTTGGTATTTCCAAACTGCATCCCCACATATGCCCCCCATTCCACGGGAAACCCTAGACAAATGAAGAGGATCCAACAAGACCTCTCTGAGCAGTGTGTGCAAAAGAGGGTGAAGAAAAAGGTGCACTAGGAATACCAGTGACCACCCCACTATAAGGGCCTACTAAATTCGTGGAAGCTGATGGTTGAACCACCCAACTAGATGTAGTTAAAGGAGTAGCAGGTATATTTGTTCTATGAGTACCAACTGGGGGAGGTGGCACTCCTTCAGCCGGAATGGCTGATATGGGGGTGGATGGACCCTCTTCTAAGCTAGCCATAAGTCTGCTCATGGGAACACCAATCACAGGTTAATCAAATGGAAGAACCTGGACAATTACATGATCATTTAAGTTAGTAAGAGGTGAATTAAAGTTTCTTGCAAACTCATCAGCCTGCAAGTCTTCTATCTCTACTACGGTTGTATCAACCTAGTTTGTCCTGAGTTCTGGTTCACTTGGAACTTCATTGATTCCTACCGGTTCAAAAGAATCGTATGTATCTAATCTATGCCTTTGAGGGGGCGGTGGAGGCTCCACTGTAGTAGCTGGAGGACGGTTTTGAAACCTTCTTGAACTTCTGAGAGGTTGGTCCTCTATGGTTGAAAATTGACTCTTCACACACCCTAAGGCTGAATAAACACAAACAAACCACACAGTACTCACTACAAAATTTCCTAAATCCAAAGCAGACATAAAGGGTATAAGATATGCTTTCCAAAAGAAATCTAAGAGATAGTTACTTGGAATCCTTGTAGATGTTCTTAGGCACAAGTAGAGGAATCAGCCAACCTCCCTCCCACACCTTCTACTGGGGTTACCTTCCAAGCCCGTCCAAGGTCAAACAGAAATAGCCTTCCGGTGTTCCTGTGTATGAACCCTAGATGTCAAAGAGACTAAAGGCTACCGCAACTATACTGAGAGTCTTTGGGGACAGTCACAAGCCTGATTCGTATGCATGGGTAGGGTAGCAAATCCTGAAACCCTATCAACACCGGCACCGCACAGTGCCCAAGAGGTGGCATTGACAGAATTCCCCAGATGCGCAAAAACCTTGGTCTACACTTTGACAAGGAATCAAAGGGTTATATTCTCAATGCAAGTCTCCACGTGGCCTCGTGCTTAACTCCCATTTGAGAGGATATTCCCCCATAAAATCAACATATAAGAGGGTTTACCTATTGATTGGCCAACTACATCTGAAACTAAACACTTGTGGAGAGTTGAAACTCCCTAATCCACAAGTCTAGCCTAACCTAGTTGGTGTAGGAGCCTAAAAAAGTAAAAGTTACTAATAATTTTCAATTATATCTTTCATTTTAAAAGGTTGTTTTTAGTCAAAGGAAAATGGTGTGAAACTATTGTGGTGTTATAGACTCGATAATAAAAAGCAAAATGATGTATAAAGAAAATTTCAAAGTAAATTGTGACTACTTAAACAAAAAAATTTCTTTTTGTAAATAGAAGCTAATTAATTTAAAACTAAGTGCAAGAAAACTAAGACTTCTTTTTTATAATTTTGAATTTTATTTGAAAAATACAGAAAAGAAACAACTAAATGCAACTAAATGTAAAAAGTATAAAATGTTTTTCTTCTCTTTTCAAAGACTTAAAAAACTATAATGCAACTAAATGCAAGTTTTGAGCAAGTTCGAATAATCAAAGAATATATAAAGTGAAATGAGGCATAAAGGACCTAAAGTGACCTACTTCAACCAATAGGAAGAAGACTTGGAAAAAACCTGACTCAGAGAAACTATTGAACCCAAAGAGTCCACTAGATTCACAAAAAGAAGAGTGACAAACTGACACCAAAAAATGTAGCACTAAGTATAAAGCATCCAAGGCCCTAACAATTAACCTAGACACAAGCAGTCAAACCTACAGACCAAGTAACAGGACCACCTACACTTCACAAATGAAAGAAATTCAAACAAAAGGCTCAAAGGCTTGATGAACAAGCAAACAGTGTGACACACAGACTTCAGACTCACAGAGTCATGCCATAAACAGAAGACATCCAAAAAAATAAAAATCCAAAGAGATGGGGACAAGTAAACCATATCCAACTTATAGACTACTACAGGAAACATGTGACTATGTATGTAGGAAACCCACATATGACATGCAACTGTCTAGAGAAAAACCCACGTGTACAAGGTCATACACACGACTGTGCACAAAGAAACCTGCATGTATTGCTAAACATTTTTCAAAGAAAAAGACCAGCAAAGAATTATGGGCATACTACACTATAAATCAAGAAGTAATATAAAAAGAATCGCACTCACACGCAGAATCCAAACAAATACTGGTAAAGGGAACCTACAGGATGAACCCACAGCAGGATGGACTCCCCAGTGGAGTTGCGAGTTCTGTTGTACAATACAATACACCCTTGTAACTGAGGGTCTAGGGTTATCGACTTACTAACAGACTTGCAGGCAATCAGCTTTTAGAGAAAATTAAATAGGAATAGGAAGAGATTTTTGCTTACCCGATTTATGATGGTTGATCCAAGCTTAGTCTTCTCCCGCTTCAATCTTCTTCAAAGCTTCTAGGGATGCTTCTCTTCACCTGCAAAGAGCCAATTCTTCAAGCAATATCTCATACATATATATATCAAAGGTTAGATGAAATTCATACTAATAACATAATTGACATAATTCATTAACCAATATACATGAGAAGAGCACAATACAAATATTGGAAGAAGAATTCTCTTTATTAACAAATGGTGAATAGGTGAGAATACAACCCAGCTTCAGACACAAGGACTCCTTTGCAACTAAGGAAACTGATTTCTACTACTCCAAGACTCTGAAGGTATACAACCAACATAACATTTCTTGTCTAGAATTGATTGATTAGCCCCATCCCAAGGCCTTTATTTATACATTGGGAAATATAGTGATTTCAAAGGTTAGGATGGTTGAGACAATTGGGATAGTTACTGATTAAGGCCCAACTAGTCTCATCTAATCACGATTTATATTTTTTAATGTCAAATTAAGGTACATGCGAGTATTTATATAAACAAGGCATGTGTGACATGCTTGTTGCTAAAAGGAAATTCACGTGTTCAATGTACACGCGTATTGCAATGCAAATAGTCATGTGTGACACACAAGTTGCAATGCAAATAGGAGGGTGTGCAACCCTAAACTCAGAATAAAATTATATCAGGCTGGTCTAAAGATCATGCATCAATGGTCATGCACATCTATAGTGTTTTGGCCACTTCAATCCTATTTGTCCTTTTCTGTACAGACATAATGGATGTCAGCACTCGGACAGAGAAGTGCCATTTTGGTTGATAACAATAAGAAAAGTAAGGACCACCAAATTAATGAAAAATGGATGATTACTATGTCATGAATTCAGGTCTTCCCTTAAATAGTGAAATAAGGGTAAAAGTTAAAGGTTTCCAAATGCATGCTAAAAAATTAGAACTTAAAAGAAGCCACCCAACAATGAGCTAGGATTTGAAGTGATTTCAAGTAAACTAAACCTCTTAACAATGAACATGGGTTGAGACCAAGGCATTAAAGCATATGATATTGAATGTCATGGTGGAGGGATAGGAAAGGGACAAAAGGATTATGGGTTAAGGGAGCCACATATGATGTAGAATTATTAATACATGGATTTCCGCTACACTAGGTGTTCTAAACATGAGACTGAGTAGGAGGAACCGAATACAAATCACTATCTCCTACATGTGATGACAAGCACAAATAACATACAAATGATAGGGCATATGGTGTTTCCCATATGAAGGTAGGATGAACATAGGGAACTTGCAACAAGAATGGTTTCCATACTTTTTTTTTGACAGAAATAGATAGACTTTATATTAAGAAAACAACAAAGAACCCACTGGCATAGATAAAACAAATGGACCCATTCATAGACCTAAACACAACATGGAATGACTTGATTAGAGTGGACTCCATTCATCATAAGGAACCCTTTACACGAGTGAATTGAATCATTCGCAGCCAAATCAGCTTCTCCATTTAATCCTTGAAGGATACGAAAGAATTGATTTTTGTGAAAAGAAGGGATAACAATTTGGACTTTTCTAATGATTTGACTAAGTCACATTTGAGAAGGAAACTTGCAAGTATTTAACACCTGTATGATCAACCTTAGATATCTGAAAATATTCATTTCTGAGATACCATGAATAAGATATTGTTGAAGGCCTTGCTAAAGGGCCAAATCTTCAGTTTAATTGTTGGAGTCGACTCCTAATCCACAATAGAAAGAAATTTCCATATTTCCATTGGGATAAAAAAGGACCCCTCCCCCTCCTATAGCCCTTGGTTTCCATACTTATTATTTCTACTAGAAGGGGGAATTATATTGTACAAGTAATAAGTATATGTGACTTAGATAATCACCCCATCCATTACATGGTATTACCCTAGATAACCTCTATGGGTGGAGTTAGAACAATGTTTATTAGGAAAAATATAATATAGATATCCCAATTGGGCATAAATATGGTCTCATTGTGAGCATCATGATGCAATGTTTTTCATAGTTTCAACCTTTCAAACCTTGGGGGCACCATCCATCACTGTCATCAAGTTCTACAAATACAGAGATTGAAAAACATTAATGACAAGATATCAATAGTGGTTGTGCATGGCTCTCTCAGTAGAAAGGTGTTGAAAGTAATGAAGAAAATCCATAAATGTAATACCACTAATTTGATTCTGTAGGAATTCATGCATTCTCTATCCTATAATCAATTTTGGAGAAATACCAATCACAAGTGTTGAAATCGTTGATAGATGGACTTGCGCTTTAGGTGGGGTAGAAGAACAACTAAACAATACATGGAACAACAAAACAAGATAGATGGTCATGGGAAAAATGGGTAATATGTAAGTATGGCAGCATGGAAATCCAATTAAGCGATGACATGAAGCAACATATACATATTGACACTCTTCTGAGCATGATGTCTGAAGTGGCATATTGAATACATAGGTATTCAAATAACAACATAAAATAGTGAAGGAAGAACCGGGTTGAAAGTTTAAGGTTAGGTTAAAAAACTCATAATTTGATGATGCATGAGGACTTGACAATGGATTCACATGGGTTGATTGCTGATATTTGAAGGATGATTACAATGGACAACCAACGAAGATGGCAGAAAAGTTATTATTTCATAAATTGCATTGCAGTTTGATTTCACACTTACATACATATCCACTAAAGGGACTGTGGGAAAAGCTTATGCCGCATGTATGTGATTCTTTCAATGTTGCACAAAGATACGAAGAAAAGTCTCTTGAGATGTCTTTCTTACACTAGACATCATTATAAGGTTTTTTTTAGCATAAATGTCATTGTGAATCTCTTGATGGATAAGAGTTTGACCCTTTGTCATTGATGACATGGAATGATATGGGAATTGCAACACCAAAAGTTGATGACATGGCATGATATGGGATTTGAAACACCAAGTGATTCAAATGACACATTATGTAGTCATTTGAGAGTTGATGGGGTCATGAAACCATTGGAAATGGTCATAATACATAAGAAGGTTTGGAACCCTTGGACATGATAATATGATGACTTTAAGACGTAACTTTGAAATATCAAAGCCGACCAACCTCCAACAGTAACGTTGAATCGATTTCCTACTATTTTTTCTAAATCTTGTCCTGTTTTCAAATCAAGAAGGAGATGTCCACTATTGATAATCCCCAATTGTTTGATACTAAGAAGAAATAAAACCCAAATTATGATCAACTCATAAACATATAGGGATACGTATTAAATCCCATGTTATCAATTACATACCTCCATGAGTCCATTATTTCTTCCCAAACCAAGTTTAAAGGATCTCATGACTTATTAAATCTTTAGGAGTCAAATATGGCCCTAAATGTCATACCCCAAACCTTCCATTTCCAGGAATTGGTTACCTAGCGAGTGAAAAAAAAATTCCTTTGAAAAACATGCTAGTGTCATTTGATCGGTCCATAGTAATATGCAATGTAACAAATTATGGTATAAGTAAAATGTTGGACATGCCCAATACACCAAACCTCCGTAAACTAAATGAATACGCTAATTGCTAGCATTTTACCATGACAGGGTAGTGGATAATACAATTTTAAGGTTCGTGGCTACCATATCCCCCCTATAGGATATTCTTAAATTACTAATTATGATTACGCCCAATTCTTAATTAGATGGGTGGACATAAATGAGGCATTGGTCATTGGTCAATGCCATTGCCATGTATTTGAAGACCCTATTTTATACAACTTGGCACTCATCACATCACACATGGGATGTGTTGTAACTAGATATTGTTCTTAGTTTATCTGTTCTTTTTGTCCTAATTTTCAACTATTGGTTTAAAATGATTTTACATTTTATGTTGATTTTAAGAATTTTTGACAATCAATAATTTTGTTTGGATTTAATGCTTTTAATGGTTGAATTATTTAGTTATTTTAGTTTTAAGGTTTGTATTTTGGGCTTATTAGTTAATGTGTACATCTTTAAGATTTCAAAAAATTATAATAAAAGTTTATTCCAAGTTCTGATTTATAATCTAACTCTCATTTTTAATCCTTTGTCAAATATTTTCATGAGGAGATTCATGTAGCAGCTCTGTTTTTCTTGTTTTTTTCATTGTCATTGGGAGCAGATTACGAGGAGATGGAAACAAATTCAGGAAAATAAAAAAGAGTATTTTGTCCACAACAGACTCATTCACAAAAACCTCTCTCAGTTTTGCAACAGCTATTATCGTTTGAGATATTCGAATTCATCTTTGTGGCCTATTTTCAGGGTTTGAATTATTTAATAATTTTCTGTTTTAGTCACAAATTTGCAGCATGTATTCCGATCAATTGAAGAGGAATTTTGAAAAACCAAGAGAGGCTTTTGTTCACAACATACTCATTTAAAAAAAACCTCTCTCAAGTTTTGCACAGGTGTCCCGAATCGAGAGATATGAAGGCATCTTTGAGACCCAAATTTTCAGAAATTCGTCAAATTTCCCCAAATCCGATTTGTTATTTTTGGGTTAATTGTCTTTAAAGATTTTGAGTTATCATGTAACTAATTGATGTAACTGTTTCAAATTTCGACCTAGAAGGTAGTTATGGAACTACTTTACTTTTGTAATGATAAAAGGAAGACAAACATACAGTTTTGGTGTGAGGATTTTCACTCAAGGGGAGGCTTTTGGAGCTTTGATTTCTCAAGCTAGCACTTATAACTCTTATGTAAGTGGATGACTGTTATTGATTATATATAAACTAATAAGCCCTTTTACCTGTCATGCTTTTTCATTTCTGATCTGGTTGATTGCTCAGTCTACAATTTCATTTCTTGTTTAAAGGTTTATTCATGTAAATGCTTGTAGCCTGTGGGTGGAATTAGTATTTCATGTGTAATGTTTATGGCTTATTGGGATGTGTTTGATCCCCGGTTTATCCAACTTGCATGATTCAGTTCTGTATTAGCTTGTGGATGTTTATTTCCTCCTTGCTGATGAAGTTTTTAAAACCAAAACCATAAAAACCTGTTTTACTTAATTTTATTTATTGAGAGTGTGTTGGCTTGTTCTTTAGTAGTCTGAGAACAATTTTTGGCACTAACAGGATGGAAACTACACGAGTTTGAACAAATGAGTTCAAAGAGTTTTTTACTTACCTATTTGGTAGGCATTGGCTCTAGCTATGTGGTTCTGCTTGATAAATTTGGTTTCCTTTTTTACCTATGGATTAGTAGGATCCCTATTGCAATTGAACTCGAACCCAGCTTAATGGCTCCCTATCGCAATTGAACTCGAACCCAACTTAATGGCTCCCTCCAAATCGACAGCTATCTCCCTTCATCTACTTGAAAATTAAAGAAAGGGTGATTTTTATTGGTCCATTGCTATGGGTGAAATGCTTATAGATCCTGAACTATTTCAGTACTTGGCCAACCATCTATGCTAGTTCAAGATCATCTGCTCGGGAAACTCAATAAGCATATGAATATGCTAGTGAATTCATTGTATCCGTGATGGGGAACTCCATGCATACTAAGGAGATTATGAGTCTTGATTCAGAGATGGATTTTCTTGAGCTAAAACTGAGACTACAACTTTGTCGTAGTTATGAAGGATGGACATGGGAATGCTATAGAGTGACTATGCGAAATGGTATTTTTTCATCTATTTAACCAATTTTTTAGTTGAACATGAGCTATCTAGGGTTTTGTTTGACTTAACCTAATATTATAATATTTTCATTACATAATAAGATGAAAATAATTTAACTGTGGAAATATAAACCAAGATCGAATGTGTTATACAACTCCCTTATAAGTTCTAGTTAAGCTTCATGTCAATTTCCATTATCAACCAACACATGGACATCATTGGTGCCAAAAAGTGAGAGTGGGTTCCATGCCTAGAATATGAAACCAAATTTAGGCTAGAAATCCTATATAGACTCATTCTTCATCTTACTAAGGATATTGTCCTCAACTCTCCATTTATAAATTTGGGTGTTCAACCTCCTCAAGCTTGATGTAAATATTGGAACTACAAAAAAAGCTAATATTTTCCAGAAGGAATCATGATGATGTTGCAAATGGTTGTCATAAATCCATCTTGGATAAAATAAATCATAAGTTCAACCATCAATGAATAAAAGGAAAAATATGAAGAATTGGTCAAGGAATACATATAAATGATTCCTATATAAATTGTGACATGTTCTGGAATAGATATCGATTTCTCCTATATTCTTGTCCCAAAAAGACTTCAAATCTTGTTCAGGATAAACGTATATAAAAACATTATAGTAAATTTGGTTTTCATAATTCTAATCACTTTAGTACCTTAATAAATTAATTTGTTGCTTCGCCATAAATTTGGAGCTATGTAAAAGTAATTTCATATTTCAAAATGATTAGATTTACCTACTCATTAAAATACAGTCTCAAAAATACTATATGGGAAATATTGTATTTAAGTATTAAAATGTATAACCATGATATGAACTTTTATACTCAACATTGTACACAAAAATACACACATACATGTAGATTTGGTAGATCACCCCACCCTCACCTAGGTTATATGAACGATGATGATGAATACGACGATGATGATCAAGATGTCGATGATGATGAAGATGATGAAGATGTCGATGAGGAAGAGGATGATGATGATGACGACGACGATGATGATGATGATGACGATGATGATGACGATGATGATGATGATGATGACAACGACGACGATGATGATAATGATGATGGTGATGATATTGATAATGATGATGAAGACGACGATGATGAAGATGATGATGATGATGATGATGTTGATGACGATGATGATGATTATGATCATCATCATCATCATCATCATCATGACAATTATGATCATGATGATGTCGACGATGATGATGAGGATGATGATGATGATGATGACGACATCGATAATGATGATGATGATGATGATGATGATGATGATGATGATGATGACGTTGATGATGAAGACACCGACAATGATGATGATGATGATGATGAGAACGATGATGATGATGATGATGGTGGTGATGACAATGATGATGATGACGACAACGATGACGACGACGACGACGACGACGATGACGATGACAATGCCGATGATGATGGTGGTGGTGGTGGTGGTGGTGATGACAATGATCATGATGATGACAACAATGATGAAGATGATGACGATGACGGAAATGACGACGACGATGATGATGATGACATGGATGATGACGACGAAGATGACGACGACGCCGATGATGATGATGATGATGATGATGACAATGATGATGATGATGATGATGATGATGATGATGAATATGAAGATGATGTTGATGATGGTGATGATGACAACGATGATGATGATGATGATGGCGAAGACAACGACGACGACGACGATGAAGATGATGATGTTGTTGATGATGATGATGGCGATGATGATGATGGTGGTGGTGGTGGTGGTAATGGTGACGATGATGAGGATGAATGATGATGATAATTATGATGGCGATGACAAAGACAATGATGATGATGATGATGGTGATGATGGTGATGATGAAGATGATGATGACGATGATGATCATGATGACGATGATGATCATGATGATGACGACGATACTGATGATGACGATGACGATGAGGAAGAGGGTGATGCCGATGACGATGATGATGAAGATGTTATTGATGATGATGATGATGATGATGATTATGATGATGACTATCATTATGATGATTACGATGATGATGATGAAGATGACAATCGTGACAATGATTATTATGATGATGACGATGAGGATGAGGATGAGGATGACGATAACAATGATGACGACAACGATGATGATGATGATGATGATGATGATAATGATGACGATGATGATGATGATCATCATCATCATGGTGATGACAACAATGATGATGATGATGACGATGATGATGATGATGGTGATGATGATGATGATGACGATGATGACGACGATGATGATGATGATAATGACAACAATGATGATGAAGATGATGATGATCATGATGATGGTGATGATGACGATGATAATGATTGTGGTGATGACGACGACGATGACGACGATGATGGTGATGATGATGATGATGATGATGATGATGATGAAGATGATTATGAGGAATATGGTGATGACAAAGAGGGTGATGACGATGACAATGATGATGATAATGTTGATGAGGAAGAGGGTGATGACGATGACGATGACAATGACAATGATGATCATGATCATGATGATAAATTGACGAATAATGTATGTAAGGTACATCAAAAATTCAACTTCAAATATACCAAAGTAGAATTCCACTAGCCACCCATTTGGGAAAGGGCTCTTGTTTGAAACTATGAACACTTTTATCTCTAAGAATGTGACCAAAATTTGTTTTTCCACATTTTTAGCCTCCTATATAATCAATTTTCCACATTTTCATTTCATGTACAATATTTTTTCCACATTTTCCATGTTTCACAACACCTTGAAGTGAAATAATTACTTGTCGATATTACAGAACATACATGACTCTACAAGATAGTTCTTGATATGCCTGTAAAAATATTTAATTGTTTTGGTAAACTTTGAATTAATTTTGAGTTGTATTCTCTCTTTCCCAAAGAATGTGTGTCAAAATTTTTGGAAACAATGAATGAATTCTATTTTTTTAAACAATAATTCTAGATAACACTATATATATATATATATATATATATATATATATATCCCCATTTTCTAGATAACACTATGATCAAACCCCATGGTTCTTAATGGAGAACTAGAAAACTTGGAGGAAGAAATCATGCAAAGGGATGAACATAGTTCATATATATGTGCTCCCTTGGGACACAATGAAGGGGGTATTCACATTCACATGATTTAGAAACTAAATCCCACTATCATTATTGAGAAGAACTATTAATTTCCTATTCTTGCAAGTGGGAAACCAGAAACAATGATTCATGAAGAGGAGCGCAAGTCATTGCAAGGTATTTGCAGTAAATGAGAAGAACAATTTTTCCATGGTAATGAAAAGGGAGTTATTCATAAAATGAAAGAAAAACAAGGATCATCACCTCAGTCACTACCTGAACTTCATCATGAATTTGATCCAAAGAAAGAAGAAGAGGATGTTTTTCCTCAAGATCCCCACTCATTTGCATGGCCTTTGAATATGAGAAAAAGGAAGATCAACGAGGCCTTGAGTATTATGCATGAAACTATAGCTTTAGTGTCAAATTGTTTTTGAATATCTACATCAATAGAGGATCCATATGCACTTAAATATTTGGAGGTGATTTGAGAAGTAATAACATACATCAAAGGTAATTTTTTGCAATTACTTTCAGATAGAGATCATTTGTTTGAGATCATCAGGATGTATCATGATGCATATTTGATAGATGAAGAAGAGATTGACAATATCACTCTTGAGTTGGATTCCACCCAGGATTATTTGAATAGTACTCATAGTGCACTTCAAGAATCTGAGATTCAAATTGAGCAGCTTCATGAGAAGTTGCCAAGATCACATTCTCCCTCATACATGTTTTACAAATGGATGATTGCATTCATGGACCAAAGGAGGAACCTCAAGTGATGGTGGTACATGAGGAACAATCTAATCTCCTTATGGTTTATGAGGATCAAGCATTTGAGTTTCCTCTTGGAGAGTCTCACACATTCATGGAGGAGGAAGAGAAGCACTCCATTGTTGAGCTATCCTATAGAGGAATACATGCATCCACATGCTTAATGGATGGGAATTGCAGAGGGTTATTTGACATGAATTATTTGAAGGAGACACCTTATGAGATACCCTTATGAGTGTTAGATTATTCTTTAAAGGAGGTGGTTGATTACATTCCATATGGATCAACAAATGAAATTTCTTATTCATCCATTGATTGGGTGGGTATAGGCATTAGTGAAATGAATACTTTGGGAAGTAAAATGATCTTTTGTTTCTACAATAAATTTGTTGTTATAAATGGCATTGTCATGACATGTGAGCAGCAACAAACATATATTTTTCAGCCACTAGATACCTCGCATACACATGAGGTGCATTCTGATTTACATCTATTTGAGGAGTTTGAGGTCAAGAAAGATGAATGCCAAGCACCTGCATGGTTCTAAAATGATTATGCTTTTCCTTTAGGAAATTGTTGTACAGTTTTGGAGGAGGAACATGATATTACTTTCACTAAAATAACCAATGGATAAATTTTTGCATCTGTTAGCTTGATGGATGAGTATTGCAGGATGTTGATTCACAAATCTTCACCCCACACTTTTAATTGAGCCATATCAGGTGGGGATGAAAATTGGGTGAAGGTATTTTTATTATTGGTGCCACATGAGAAGCAGGAGGCTCCCCCTTTTTCTGTTGATGACTTGAGATCAACCCTTGGGGTTTGAAAAGTGCACCAGTCCCTTACCAAATCATTGAGCAGCAATAGAGGCATCTATCTGATGCCTCCATCATGCATAGTGATGCATGTTAGGTCCACTTGAGATAGTTGAGTCGAAGCATAAATAAAAATTTGAGATCTTTGATTAGAGTGAACCCTACACACAGAGAAGCTACATGCTTTCCATTTGGATCACTAAGTTGGAATTTGGATTCCTCCACTAATTGAGTGAGTTTATACATGTTGGAGATGAACAAGACCAAAGGTAATTTTATTTCTTACATTAGTGAAGTTTCACTATATACAACCCATATTTCATATGAGTAGTGGACTAAGCATATATGGTTTTTATACGATGCTCTTAATATACATGGATGGACATGGGGTCACCACCTGTGGCTTGAGAGCATAAATTATGTGTGTTTCAATGCTACCTTCCACATAGAGTCACATATTTGGAGAGAGTTGATATGATTTATCCCCACATTGAAAAGTTCCATGCTTGGTGGGTAATTCCCACATATATTCAGTTGTTCATTGGGAGTCATGAAATTTCAATGTGGTGGTGTGATTTTGACATCTTGCTTGACGATATATTCTTCCACTTGATTGTGATGTTTGGGAGGATGCAGTTGAGGCATTCTGACCTTGGAATTTCTTGGAATAATACATTTCCAAAAGTGGTAAGAACATTTGGATCCTTAAAGAGGAGGCAATGGGATCCATAAATTCTACTCGGTTATCTTAGCTGGGTTGAAAAGGGTTAGTCATTGGGGGAATGACTATAATTAGAGTGGTGCAGCATAAACATGGTGGACCTTTGGTATTGATCTTGGAATTAAGGATTCAAATTCTAGACAGACAATAACATATTTCGAGGATTGAATTCACTTGTTGGTTTCATAGATGGTTGGACTTGGTTTCTTGCTTGAGGACAAGCAATTTTGGGAGGGGAGGATTGTAATGCCCCCATTTTCTAGATAACACCATGGACAAAACCCTATCCATTAAGAACCCCATGGTTTTTAGTGGATAAATAGATTAATTAAATAGGGGGTTAATTTTGATAGATAATAAATATCATTTTATGCAACTTTTAGACTTAGGATTAAATTTTCATGTTTTAATTATTTTGTATTATGAATATATTAATTTTTGTACCTAATGGATATGCTAGGTGGAAAAAGTGGGGTGGGGGACATGAGGCTTTGTGGACCCAATTGATTGTCACACTAATTGGAAACTAGGAAATAAAATTAAGAAATATCCAGGAAAGCAGAAAAAGATGGAAAGGATGAAAAAAGAATCCAACTAGAAAAACATGCACAAAGTAGGCAAGTGTAAAAAATGTTGTCAGCATGAAAAGAAGGAAACTTTTGGAAATCAGGGGGGCTCAGTTTCAAATAATCAGAAAGGAAAGTAATCCCAAAAATCAAGTAGGAATAATGTCCAAAAATGAGAAAAGGAAATTCATTCTAAAAGAAGGAGGGTGCAGTTTCCAAATGGAGACAAAAATATGTCCGTGGAAAAGAAGGAAAGTCCCAATTCAACTCAAGAGGGCACATTGGTTGAGGAAAGTGGGAAATATGAAGAGTAAATTTTGCTTAGAAGCCATTTTTCCTATAAAATAATGATGGCACACCACTCTCACATTTTTTGGCATTTTAAAATTGTGTGTGAATGAGCCTTAAGCCTCTCTAGTGCTTGGAGATGTTCCCAAGCGAGATTTGGGTGATGTGCCCATTAGAAAATGTATTCCATCCATGTTCATAATTATATTGCAGCAATTAATAGATTTTTATTTCACATTTTGAATTCCATTCCAAGCCACTTCGATTTTCATTGCAGAGATTTGGCAAGTATCCATTTTGAATCTTAGATGTATTTCTAGTCTTCTCTTATTTATGATAATTATGGATCAATGAAGCTTTACCTGAGAACTCTGTGGATATAATTTAGACTCTCTCATTATTTATTTGATTTCATAAGGAATATTTGTAATTTTCATGACATTTTGAATCATTCTGATTGAGTTTTAAATGAGACAATTCAACCTAGTCTAGATTTCAATGCAAATTTGACTAGTTTTATTGTTTTATGTGCTAGTTGGTATTAAATCAACCAATTTCTGTCATTTCTATTTCAATATTCTAATGACAGGATGATAATTATTTTCCATAACTGAAACCAAGAATTCATGGACTTACCCAGTAGTTTTGGAGGCCTAGAAATGGTCCCTTTTGAGCAGTATTAATAAATAGTTTGGCCAATGTAAAATTCATAGCCTCCCAATTTGATTCTAGATCTGTATAAACCTATTCTTTAATGATATAATATTCCATAACATATATATGAATCTTCCTTAAGTTTAATCCCTTCATCATTGGTCACTGGGAACTGAAGAGGAAGGTTTTAATTTGCATATGTTGGGACTCCCAAGAGCCTGGAAGTAGACTTCATCTTGGCTGATGTTTGAAACCTAAATGGGTCCAAAATATTGTGCATAGGAACCTGAAATTCATGATCCAATCCCTTCCTTGGTTGGACCTCCTTACTCAATCTTTGATTCAGTATTCAGTTCCCACTCCTTGCCCAATTGTTACTCGAAATTGTTCTTGAAAAATGAGTTCATGACCAATCTGATTTGATTGAATTATTTTAGTATTTGAAGACCTGTAATTGACCTTTCAAAGTCATCCCCTGATACTTATGCAATTGATAAAATAATTTATTGTGCAACCAAGTCAATTCAGTGAATCGTATGCTCATTTTAGCACATACAAAAGATATACATAAAATATTTTAGCATGGACTCTCTCTAGTTGAAGCACATTCATATATGATATTATATTTTACGTATATCCTTTTAATCCTCTTTATATTTTGAGAAAAACATAATTTGTAGGCTCCACATTCTATACTTTGTAAGGTCTGCAACCTATACAATCATCTTAGATGAATGGACTATATCATTGACGTTTTCCTTTTAAAAAATTGTTAGTCCTTTATATTTTCCTCTAGGAAATAGCACTTGTATCCATGGTTTCATACTTGTCTCACTCAAATATTATGTATTTTTGGATTTTCTATTTGACGTTTATTTTCTATTACACTTTATTAATCATATTGTTTAATATTGTTACACTTAATAATTTCCCAAGAAGGATGGTCTCTAATGAATTTCAGCTCATAAAAGAAATAGTGATGTAAATTGATTTAACAGAGGTCACTAGTATACAAATTGCTAGTATTTCCCAATATATCTGTTTGTTGCTAGGGGTGCCCCATTTATCAATTTATTTCACTATTCCTATTATCAAAGTGGATTCGCAAGTGTAATTACATTTCATCTTGTTGCAATAAGGTATTTTGCTAAAAATATGACGCACTCATGAAATATTCGTTGATATTTAACAAGGTTTTATAATTCAATGAAAGATTTGCCAAAATTTTACAAGATTTTATAATTGTATGAAATATTTGTCAATATTTTACAGCATTACATAATTTTATGAAGAAAAAAAAAGCCAAAAAATTATATATGCATATTATATTCTTGATAAAATAACTCTCAATGTTTCCTATGTATCATGGGGATTTTCCAGTTATTATACATATAACTATAGGGGGGTTCTTAAAATTATCCTCGGTTAAAATTTGTATTTATAAACTATTTTTTGAAAATCAATTTCTATTGGATAAGAGGTATCGAATTGACCATTTTCATCATTAATTAGTATTAAAAAATTAAGTGAAAAAAACAAAAAAAATACCTTTACCTCTACCTTAACCTGAGTTGCAACATTGTCAGATGATCATTGCAGATGTCATTAGATGATCATTGTGCTACATAATTTTGAATTTAATATGATGGTTGATGAGCGTAAGATGAGGCAGTCAAGGCTCGTTGGCATATTGCCATGAAGCATGGGTTGTAATATCATACAACACTTGTGCATCCTCTAAGTTGCTAAGCATAAATTTTTGTAAGGTGTATTAAATGAGAAAGGAGGTTGTACCATAAAACCTTTTTTTAGGTGTGGTTTTGGTTTCGAAGGTAACTCTTTGTAATATTTTTTTTCTCTGTCAATCGCTTATTATAGATCTTTTGTGGGGCTTGTATTTGTGAAGGGTTTTTTTTTTTTCATCGTTATCCTCCACCTTAAACTCGATTTGTAATTAAACTCTTATGATAATATTTATTTGTTGTGTAGATGCATTCGTCTCATGAAGGAAATGTCATTCTCTTTTTTTTATAAATGGTTGATGCGATGATTTTAGGATTTCAATATCAACCAAATGGATTGCATCTCCTCTCGAAGTTGTATGTCAACAACCCCATTGAACTGAGCCGTCATTATTCTTCCCTTCTCGATTGCTTTTTCATCTCTTTTGGGTGTTATAGTTTGTTGTTTCTCATGTTATTTGAATGTAACTGGGTAAGATAGAATAAAGGATTAAGTTTTCCCACTTCTCAATGACGTCTGAAGCAAATTCTAGTAGAATAAAACCTAAATCATTAGCCTTTGTTTGGATTTTTTCATTTTCTTTTTAAAATATTTTTAAATGTTTTGTACTTGTTTCTTTTATATGAATATATGGGTAATAAAAACTAAGCTAATGTTAAGCTCCCTCTTCCTATCCAAGTGATCCAAGGGATATTGCAAGGAAGGGATTCTGACACTAGTATGTCGGAGTAGGAGGAGGAGAGTTTTCTGAGATGGTTAGATATACAACAAACCGAATTTCTTATATGCATTTCCTTTGCAAACTTGGTTGTAAAATCTCAGGAACAAATGGTGTATCTTGCACTAGGGATAAAGGGGAGCAGAAAACATTTCTTGTGGGTTTTCTATTTAGATATAGTAGAAGGAAAGTCTATGGTTTTACTAGAAGGATTTCAAGATATAATGAAGGATAAGATAATGCTTTTGAGGTGGGAACCCATGTTGAGTATGGTTGTCATTGATGTCAAAGGATTTCATTAATGACAAAGGAAATGACATGACAGATGATGTGATATGTGTGATGAGCTTGAAAAGTCATATGATGATGTTCCAGTGCTCCCATGAAGTCATTTTTACAATTTGAAACCATTTTGTAAAAGTATGGCAACTTGTTGAAACTATGAAAATTGACTAAGTATAGGAAAATCAAAGTTCACTAATGACAAAATAATAACAAAAGAAGTGATGGCATGGCATGTGGCATGTGTGATGAGGTTTCAAAGTCATATGATGGTTTTCTTGTCCTCTCATAAATTCATTGTTACAATTTGACACCATTATGCAAAATCATGGCAACTTGTTGAAACTCTTAATGAAAAATAGAAAATTTGACTAAGTATAAATTCTTCTTAATATGCCTAAGGGGCCTCTATAAAATACATGCCAAGTTTTGTATTTGATGAATTAAATTATTCTGAGGATATAATTATCTATATTGTTGTCTTGTGAATCTAACCATATGATTGGTTTTTTAGGACAGTCTCTAAAGGTGAAGTTATTAGTCTGCCAAAAGTGTTTCTTGGCATGATTTGCACTATTTCAGTTCTGGTAAATATGCCTAAGTGGCCTTAGTAAAATTCCCGCCATATTTTGTAAGATACTGATAAAAATTATATGAGACCAACAAGTTTTATCTTTTTGATGTGTACATCTAACCATGGTCTCAATTCCCCTAAAACATGCTTGAAGAAAAATTTGCAGGTCTGCCAAAATGAGGTTTCATACTTTTCGGAAATATGCTGAAAATTGACCAAGTATTGAAAAATCGGTCTAAGTTTCCCTAGTAAAATGCCTGCCATATTTTGTAGGACAATGATAAAAATAATCCGAGACCATCAATATGTAGCTTGTTGATGTGTGCATATGACCACGGTCTTGATGTGTGCATATGACCACGGTCTTATCGTGCTTGAAGACAAAGTTATAGGTATGTCAAAACAAGGTTTCAGGTTGTGTTATCAGGAATATTACACCTTCTGCGGACAGAAGTTGTTCCTCTGGTCTGAATGGTTCAGATCCATAATAAATGAGTGAACAACAAAAGATGAATACCTTCCCTGAATTTTGTAAACACCTGGAATACTTCTTTGATTATGAACCTGTGTACCTGCAAACATGTCAAACAAAAAAGGACATCAAAGCTACTAGAAAATCATCTACACATCCATACTAGTGACTAAGGAATCCAGTAACATATACATGCGAAATCAAAACAACAAACATGTGGGACGAAAATCAGCTTTGCATTAAGAATGAATGAACAATCTTACAACCATTGCCTTAGTTTTGACAAACTCCTCCACAAGATAAACACTTCATCCCCAAAAGCTCTAACTTGCTCTCTTGTGCTCTCCAATGGATTGGACAAGGTAGTCAATTCAACAGCATAACAATACCATTCAGTTCTCCCCCTCAATTATGGATATGAGCTTGTATTTATAAGGCTCAATGGATAGGGATAGTTGAAAGAATTGTGGGTGAGGTGGCTCTAAGATCCTACTGTTATACCAAAATCCTATCATCATCATGTGATAAGACATTTGACATACCTACTTGCCCTGAATCCCAGCTCTTGGAGTGGAAACCCATACTAAATGTCAATATTTCATGAAAATTCCCAAAACCACACTTACCTTGTTAGCCAAGAGCAGTACCTTGTTCGCATTGCCTATCCCTTGTTATCCACAAGCGGTTCCACCACTTATGGCCTTTAGTCCATAAGCGTTTCTTACCAGAACCGCTCTGTCATTGAAGGAGAAATGTGGTACACTGGGTAAAAAAGGAAAAAGAGAAGTTTTTCGAGGCTTCTAGATGATAAGCCTCATGTCCTCCTTTATCCCTACTATTGTGGGTTAGTTGAGCTTGAGATCCCTCATCCTAGGATCTTAGAGGCCACCTCATCCACTTATCTCTCAACCTACGCTATCCATTAAGACTTATAAATACAAGCTTATGGCCATGGTTGAGGGGGAGAACTTTGAAGGTATTGTTATGCTATTGGATTGATCACTTGGTCCATACCATTGGAGAGAATAGAGAGAGCTAGAGTCAGAGTTTATGGGGATGAGAATGCTTGGTTTCATGGAGATGCATATCAACACTAAGGCTTGGTTGTAAACTTCTTCATATTTGTTAGAATAATCAACCCATAGTATTTACCCACTTAGACATTATTTCATTTATTTTGTCTTATTTGCCTAGTCCATGAGTCCCACCATGTGCAAGTTGTCAATTGCCTATCCATAGAGGTCAAACTTGCCATTATTGACTCATGGAGCGCTTGGGAAAGTACTGGGAATCAAATCCGCTTTATTCCTGGCCTCCTAGGTGCCCTTCTGCTTTTTCTGCTTTATTGCCTGCTTTTTCAGTGTTTTAAGGCACATAGGAAAGCAATACTAGGTGAGGTGAATTAGCTTTGTTTCCTCTTCCTCCTCCACTCTTTCCTCCATGAAAAAGCATGTATGAGCTGCCATTTGACCTATCTTTAGCTTTCCCATGCGCCCTTGCTAATTCGTGGGGTCCTTGATAGATTTGGGATCAGCTTTTTACACCTATGGGGGATTTGCCTATTTTGGGTAAGCCTGCTTTATGCTAGATTTGGATGCTTCCTTATGCATTCGATTTGCTCATGTATTCTATATATTCAGCAGCCTATGTTATTACAGGGTTGGCTATTGTACACTCAGTTAATATAATTTTGTGTTACAGCTCCATATTCAGTCTCCATTGTTGATAATTTGCATGATCAATTGTTAATTGCTGTGAGTGAAATTAATCTACTGCAGGCCTGAATTTCTACAATATTTCTATATTAATGCAAGTTGATTTCTATCCCACATATATTGTTGTTATTCAATTTCACATGTATATTGTTAGATTCCTTTGTCACTAACATAGATCAATAGATTATATTCTGGTTGCCTTGATCTGTTTGCATGTTGAAGCTTATTGCAGGTACATAGGGTAACGATCAAAGCATTGCATTCTAAGTATCTACGACATCCAGGGAGAGTATTCAACCTCTATCCTCTATTTGTTCTAGATCTGAACCATTCAGACCAGTGGAACACCTTACTATCTGTAGGAGGTGAAATATTCCAGCTAACACCTACCAAGAGGGATCTCGAGCTCAACTAACCCATATTGATAGGGATAAGGGAGGACACGAGGCTCGTGATCTAGAAGCCTCGAGAAACTTCTCTTTTTCCCATTTTACCCAGGGTACCGCTTTTGTTCCCTTATGACAGAACGGTTTAGGTGAGAACCGCTTCAACAACAAAGCACATCAGCAGTGGCACCGCTTATCTATAGCAACACACAGGCGGTGCTAAAGAAGGTACCGCTCATAAGCCAAAGGAAAAGCGCGGCGCTAGGTTTTTCAAGTAGAATTGATATCTAGAGCAAGTTTCCACTCCAAGTTTTGGGATTAAGGGAAAACATAGGGGTCAAAGATCTCATCACATGATGGTGATAGGAATTAGGTATAAAAGAATGCCCCCCAAAGCATGAGGATTAGAGGGATACGATAAGCGAGAGCTTTGAGAGAACAAGTTGTCACTTTTAGGTGAGAATGTCAGCTCGGTCAGAGAATGTCGTCGAGTGGGCATCTGTAGTACATCAATACTTTTGACTCATAGACAAATGTAACCAACTCATGTCTATGGACCAATACAAGGTAGATCCATGAGAGGAATAAATAGGAATGGCTACTAGAATACAACATAGATCCATGTGATAGAGGACTCAAACTTGGACATAGCTACTGGACATACAACATATATCTATGTCATAGAGATGCAAATCTGAGCATAGCCATGACCATACAAATGTGGATCCATGCTAGATATACAAAATTCCATCGCAACCTGGGGAAAGCAATGAGCACTAAACAAATACCCAAGATCTTCATCTCGTCTTCCACAAAGTACAATTCTATCCATGTGATTACAATGTTCTAAAGTTGAACATGGTAGAAACCACTTGATTACCAACCAATGATGTGAATCGTTAACAAGTGCGAGGGATATCACCATTGATGTCAATGATTCCCAAGGTACCCTAGTACAATCTACTGAGCATGAATAGATGTCTTGATGTCGAACACCCAGTTGATTCTATCGATCAAAGGTCAATGATGTGAACCTATGTTGACAGCGAGAGAATCTGTCATTGAGGCATACATATCTCAAGGTACTAAATTTTGTTTCTAAGACTATTTCCTGGATGATGAGCTGATGTCGACGGGAATAGTCTCGTCGAAGGAGGGCCATGATGAGTCCACATCGACGACACAAAACTCGAAACACAGTTTTGGAATGATGTGAATAAGGTAACCATAATACTGACTCAAAATTACTAACATGAAGACTATTTTGATTGCAGAGGTAAACTTCTTCAACTTCCCTATGAACATCAGGTGGCATGACAAAATACTTGGTAGCATGACTAAACCAGACAAACACATAGTGCGATGATGGACAATGCATTCTTTTGAAAGACTCAAAGGAGTGACATGACTCATTAAAGTGGATCATCATAGAGATTAGTCGAATACCCAATTGACTGAAATGATATGCAGACAAGTTCCATGTTCAAAGGTAACGACAAACAACTGCCATTTATTTTCAAAATGATTCCCTTCCCATTTTCCCCATCATGGTTGATGAGTTCCTCTTTCCAGTTTTATGAGTTCAAAGAGGGTAACAAACGCTCGTTATAGCTCCTCCGAAGACAAGTCCATACTCATATGTTTTACAAACCTGAGAGAGAAGGGGTTCGTTCCCAAAAGGGGGTCTCTCAATGTTTGATTTAATGAATCCAATGAAAGTTAAATCGGTATCGTTCATGTTTAGAGAGTCTGAATGACCATGGAAGAAGACTCCACAGGGTCCTTTTTCGTAAAATAATTCACCTGAACCGAAAAATTGATAACCTACCATCAGATGAATGACTCTTCAAGTGCTTTAATGAGTGTGAAGAAGACAAGATCACTCGACAATCTTTTCGTATTTAAGGCGACCGAAAAGAGTTTAAAGAAGACTTCACTAGGTCTCTTTTCACGATGAAAGATTTTACGAGTCTGAAAAGAATCAGAAAAGGACTCGAGCCTTTGATGATAAATTTGGAGAGCGTGACCAAAGTGTCGCAATAAACACTGAAAAGACTTTTTCCATTTTATGGTAGTACGAAAAAAGTAAAAAACGAACTCCCAAAACTTTTACTACTACCGCTCTTCTATCCTGCAACAACTTGAAAAAAAAGTGTTAAATTCTCCAATAACCGACATTAAAGGATTATGACTGATAGATTTTGAGTAATAAATTATTTTAAAACAAAACTATAACATGTCAAAACCTAAAATGTATATAAAAGTTATGTAAATAGTAAAAAATCAAAACATTTTACCATTTACCCATAGTGGAGAGCCTTTGGAGCATTTTCTTGGCCATATTTTCAGTAGCTGATATTGGGAGCATCCACCATCGGATTCATGCACTGTCGGTTCCAGGTAATAGCTTAAACCCTACTATTTCATTTCATGCTTTCAATTTTAATTTTTGGTGGTGTTTTGGGCCTATTGGGCGAGCCCTAAAACCATGGAATCGAGCACCGCTCTTATCCCTTGTGGAATAAGTGGTACCCTACTAGAACCATGCTGAAAACACTATGCACAGGTAGTGCCGCCTCCTGTCCTCAATAAGACACAGGTGGTGTCGGCCATGGGTAAATAAAAATTCATGCACAAGGAAAACTAGCTCAAATTTGATGATTTGAATAATTGGGAATGTTTTTAATTGGTATTGTGATGGTTTTTGATAGGTTCCCATTGATCAAAAATGGTAATATGGAAAGAGAGGAAACATGACAATGACGATGCATTTGTTGATCGAAACGCGGGTTGTATAGCTGTGTTGAGAGACTGTGGACTTCTAAAGTTTTCTTGTACACCCAACATGGTGTCACATGAGGGACTATTAGAGCATATCCTCCGGATGTGGAATCTGGAGCAACAGTATCTTGAAGTTGGTGCTTACATATTGACAATTGAAGTAGAGGACATCTACTTCCTGATAGGCCTATCGAGACGGGGTGCTCTCATCTCTTTGAATGGTTCTCTGGAGGGGACATTACTACTCAAGAGTTGATAAACTGTTAGGATATTTAGACACTTAGGAGTTAGTTAAGATCAACTTGTGTAATATATCCATTAGGTAAAAGTGTGTTTCTTTAGTATGCATTAGTATGCATTTGTAAATATTCTAATTCGATGGTCACGATATGTTCTAGACATAGAGTGATCTGACGGTTCAACTTCTCTTAGATCATACCTACCATTGATCTGTGTCTTAACACCTGATTGGTCTATGATCTCTATTTAAAGAGCATAGAGGGTCCTTGGCTAGTTGATCAATTATGAGAAGCTCATATGTAACTTTCTTTCTTTTGCATAATAAATTGCTCTAAGTAGCTATTTGGCTGGGGTTGTGGATTGTTTCCCTCTCGAGGGTTTTAACCATGTGAAAAACATCGATGTGTTGATCTATGATCTATTTGTGTGAAGCAACTGCTGAAGGTGTTCGGTCTTTTGAGAGTACCCTATGTACCTAAACATGGTATCAGAGCTTTTATGAAGAGCCGCTTTCAGTTTTGATCAAGATCTGGAACCGGTGTTGCCAAAAGTTTGAAAGGGTTTTTGTTTCTATATTTTCTATGCATTTGTGGCCTATGGGAGCTATTCCATTGCGTCTAGAGCAACGTTTCCATTGGGAAATAGTTTTCATTTCATTGAAAACTATTTTCGTTTGCTCTAGAAACACCATTTCGGCAAATTTGAATGTATAATGTTACAGTGATAGATTTGTTTTTTTTAAATCTCTCATATTTTATCAATTTATTATTAGATCTTTTCTGTTTTAGTCTTGGACTGTTTTCTTCCCTGACTGCGTATGCTCTTTGCTGTGCACCTTGCATGATCGTGATGAATCAGAAATAGTAAGGGAAAGTTTTTTTTTCTTGTCTTCTCGGCTACGTATCCTCTTTGCCGTGCACCTTGTGTGATCATGACAAATCAGAAACAACAAGAAAAATTGAAAATGTAGACTTTTTGGGTAAGCTAACCAAGATCTAACCCCATTGTGTGGAAAAAAAAATTTGTTTTTGTTTTTCGTTTTTTTTGTGATTTGCAGGAAAAGAAAGCAAGCACGGAGAATGAGAGAGAAGATTTAAAAAAAAAAAAAAACCCTTCCTCTTTCCATTATTTTACGTACATTTTAAACTTAGCTCACTTCGTCCAAAGTTGCCTTATTACTTAATAGGTATTGAGTTCAAGTCTTATTAAGCTACTTTTTAGTGCATGCAATTTCTATTTTCAAATTATTTTATTGTAAAAGTGCATCTCACATAAATAAAATAAAATAAAAGTGAGTCACTTAAGTCTTTTAATTTATTCCCGCACTATTTAAAAGTCACATTATTGTAAAAGTGAACATCACTTATTCTACAAAAGTGATTCACTTCAAAGCAACTTTATTGTAAAAGTGATTGTGAAAGGTTGATCTTGGGAAGAGGGGGCTTCTTTTTTTAGTTGGTCAAGTTAATATCTACCACGTCACATTGGGGACATCTTCAACATTTTCTTTGATTAAGCATAACTTCATCATCCAGAATCAGTTTTAAGTGCTATTTTTTTTAAAACCACATATTTTTTCGAGCTCTTTGCATCCAAACAGTTAGTTTCTACTCTTTCAGCCATTATTTTATAGTATTTCTGCCTCTTGTGACATTATAGTTACAAGTTCTAACTATTTCTCATGGAAATATCATATGGAGGATGTTCTGCGAAGTAGGGGACTTTTTAGGATAACCTCAGATAAAGAAACAGAACCCACTGATGATGATAAGAAAATTAAATGGGAAAAAAGATGTGATGAATATGGTGGATTGATTGAGATGTCAATCTCTACTGATTTGCGATTCCACATATCTCGAATTGATGAACCTAATCTCGCTTGGGAAAAGTTGGAATCTGTGTTTGGTAAACACAATGAAATTCGAGGTCATCAACTTGAGAATGAGTTGCTTTCCTTGAATCCAAATGATTTTTCATGCATTCAATACTATTTATCTAAGTATAAAACTCTTAGACTATTATGTGCAAAATGCAAGATTAAGAAAGAAGACAAACAATGTATTTATCATATTCTTTCAAAACTTGGACCTGCATATTCTGTTTGTGTATCTACATTCTACTCCATGAAAGAATCCTTGACTGCATCAAGCTATCAAGAGCCTAGCTTTGAATCCTTTTGTGATTCCTTAATTAGAGAGCAAGATAAGCTCATTCATCTTGGAATAATTAACAATGCAGATACATCTAGGAAATCCTTATTGTCCCAACAGAAAGAAAAGTCCAAGCCTCCCAAAAAACAAAATTTTTGTAATAATAAGCAAAACAACAAGGGTCCCAAACCCTCTCAATCAACTCCTGTAAAAAATGACAAAGGATCCAAGCAAAAAGGAAAGAAGACTGAGCGTCATTGCAATTTTTGTGGGAAAGATAATCATGATGAATCTAAGTGTTTTAGGAAGATGGCAGCCTTGGAAGAAGCAATGAAGAAGCACCACATCAGCCTAGATTCGTCTTCAGAATCTACCTCTCATGGACATGCACTTTGTGCTTCTGGTTACTCTTATACTGCATCTTCTTCTTCTACTTCAATTGAATGGCTCATTGATTCTGGAGCATCTTACCATATGGCTAAGGATAAAGCCATCTTTTCTACTATGCATGAATATAACACCAAACAAATATTTATTGGTGATGATAGATCTCTAAGTGTTGTAGGATCTAGAATAGTTCCATTAGAAAATTGTCATTTCAGTGATGTACTATGTGTTCCAAAAATTTCCTGCAATTTGTTATCAGTCTATCAAATTACTCATTCAGGTGAAGGTAAAACTATGACGTTTACACCTCACCAAGTTGTAATCAAGGATTTTAAAAATCCTCAAAATATCCTTGCTACTGGAACTGTTGATGATATTACCAGGTTGTACAAATTTAAAAACTTTGGGTCATCATCTTTTCCTTCAGTTTTTGTTAGTCATAGTGATAACTTGAGCAAACTTTGGCATGAGCGATTTGGTCACTTAAATTATCGTGCATTGCAACAACTATGTAAAGACAATATGGTGAATGGTATTCCGTTGGTGTCTTACAATGATAGTGTTTGTTCTGGTTGTGTACTCTAAAAACATCATTGGGATAGTTTTGACAAATGTGCCTCTTGGCATGACTAGGTTCCCTTGGAGCTTGTTCATAGTGACTTGTGTGGCCCTCTTTCATCTGCTTCCTTTTTCAGTTTCAAATATTTCTTAACTTTCATTGATGACTACTCCAGACGCACTTGGGTTTACTTCCTAAAACTTAAGAGCGAAGTATTTAACATGTTCTTGGCCTACAAGGCCCTTGTTGAAAAACAATCTCATCATCAAATTATTAAGTTAATATCTAACAATGGAGGAGAATATGTTAACAACAAGTTCACCAGGGATAATTTTAGGGACGAATTTTAGCCCAGTGGGCTATTTTTCCATGTTTTTCTCCCAAAAAACATTCGCCATTTTGCATTTTTTGAAGCCCTGTTTCGCCCAATTTTGATGGGGTAAATTTTTTTCACTCTAAAAATCACCAAATTATTATATAAATGGTATAAAATCCTTGGAAATTAAAATATTTTTTGAAAAATATCGTCAATCATTTTATAGTTGGCATTTTAAGAATTGGTAATATTCACCAACATTTATACACTTTTAAATAAGTATGGTTCCTTAAAATCATCCCCGAAGTTCACTACTTTTTGCACTGAATAAGGAATCCAACAACAGCACACTGTTCCATATACACCACAACAAAATGGTGTAGCTGAATGGAAGAACCACACTTTAAAAGAAATGTGTAATTGTATGATCCAATCTAAGGGACTAAGTCTTCAATATTGGGCTCAGGCCATAAATTGTGCAAATTACATAGTTAATCGCACACCGACTAAATTTTTACGGGGTATAACATTAGATGAAGCATGGAGTATAATTAAACCATATGTAAGTCACTTTCGTGTGTTTGTTTCTGAAACATGGGCTCACATTTTGGATGAAAAACAGAAAGCATTGCAGCCTAAAAGTGAAAAGTGCATGTTTGTTGGATATTCTGAAGATGTAAAAGGTTATAGAATTCTTCAACCACATTCTCATGATATAATCATTAGAATAGATGTTAAATTTGATGAAAAACTCTTGGCCTGCGAGCCTAACTTGGTAGGTGTGCCATCTTTGGCCTGCGAGCCTGATTCGGCAATTATGCCTTCTTCTTCTTCTTCTTCTAGCTTCCTTAACAGCTTTCCAACTCCAGTTTCTGATGATGATAGTGAGGATGAAAATCCACCTCCACCTACTCATGTTCCTCCAATTGCACCAGCACCAATACTTCCTCGATGGGTCCGTTCAACATGTGAAGCAACTGGTGATCTTCCCGGTGATCCTAGAGATCAATGTCGAACACATTCTCAGTTTCAGTGAACCTCTTCTCTTTTGGCTCAAGTTTCTGAGAATCATGATCCAGAAAATTTTGCAGAATCTTTAGGAAATCCAGATTGGGATGCAGCTATGGATGAAGAATATCGTTCCTTAATGGCGAACGATACTTGGGATCTTGTTCCTCTTCCAAAAGGAAGAAAACTTGTCAGATGTAAATGGGTCTACAGAACTAAGTATGCATCATATGGAAGTGTTGAAAGACTTAAGGAAAGGTTAGTTGCCAAAGGTTTTTCCCAAGTTGAAGGGATTGACTACAATGAAACCTTTTCCCCTGTAGCAAAAATGAACTCCATCTGCCTTGTTCTTTCCCTTGCAGCCTTACATAACTAGGAACTCCATCAAATGGATGTCAAGTCTGCCTTCTTACATGGTGATTTACATGAGGAAATTTACATGGAACAACCTCCTCGATATGTTTAGAATAATTCTAGCCTTTTTTGTCTCCTTAAGAAATCCTTATATGGCCTTAAGCAAGCTTCTAGAGCTTGGTATGCCAAAATGGATAGCTTTCTCCTTAACACTGGTTTTTCTAGATGTCATTCTAACCCCAATGTCTATACCAAGAAAGTAGGAAACCATCTCATCATGCTTTTTTTTTCTTTATGTTGATGATCTTATCCTTACTAGTAGTGACCCTAAACTTATAACCCATTTGAAATCCAGTCTCAAGCAAAATTTTGAAATGTCAGACTTAGGACATTTGCATTATTTTCTTGGTCTCCAAGTCTTGCAAACCAAAGAAGGAATATTTCTTTCCTAGTCTAAGTATGCTTGTGACCTTCTTCGTCACTTCCACATGGAAGATTGTAAACCAGCCCCTTCTCCCTTCTAGTCTGGAGTCAAACTTTCTGCCACTTGTACTTCCCCTGAAGTAGATGCCACCTTGTATCGTTAGCTTGTTGGTGGTATTTTATACTTGAATCATTCTCGTCCTGACCTTTCCTTTGCCGTTGGTCATGTTTCTCGTTATATACAAACTCCTCATGAAAGTAATTAGAAAGCAGCAAAAAGAATACTTCGATATATTCGAGGTACAATTCAGTTTGGGATTCATTACAGTACACGGGGGGAACCTTTGTTGGTTGGTTTCACTGATTCAGATTGGGCCAACGATCCTAATGATCGAAAGTCTACTATAGGTTATGTTTTCAATCTAGGATCTGGACCTATCACTTGGGCCTATGAAAACAACAAGCTCTTGCTCTTTCTTCAGCAGAAGCAGAATATCGAACCGTAGTTAATGCTAGTCAGGAATCTTTATGGCTTCGACAGATCCTTTCAGAGTTTAGAATCAGGCAGCAGCATCCTACTCCACTTTGGTGCGACAATCAAAATTCCATCAAGCTTGCCAAAGATCTAGTTCTACATCAGCGCATCAAACACATTGAGCTACACATGCACTTCATCAGAAATCTTGTTCATGATCATGTTATTGAAGTGCTCTATTTCCCTACAGATGATCAAGTTGCAGACATCTTCACCAAGTCTCTTACAGAAGTGAATTTTTCTAAACTTTGGTCTATGTTAGGAGTTCAGGAATGTGTCCTTAAGGGGGGATAGGCTCTAATTCCTCCTTCCTTCTCATAATAGTGTCACTTTTGTAAATCCTTCAATCCTATCCCAAGTTGTTCTTAAGGGGGGATGTTAGGATATTTAGACACTTAGGAGTTAGTTAAGATCAACTTGTGTAATATATCCCTTAGGTAAAAGTGTGTTTCTTTAGTATGCATTAGTATGCATTTGTAAATATTTTAATCCGACGGTCACGATATGTTCTAGACATAGAGTGATCCGACGGTTCAACTTCTCTTAGATCATACCTACCATTGATCTGTGTCTTAACACCCGATTGGTCTATGATCTCTATTTAAAGAGCATAAAGGGTCCTTGGCTAGTTGATAGATTATGAGAAGCTCATATGTAAATTTCTTTCTTTTGCATAATAAATTGATCCAAGTAGCTCTTTGGCTGGGGCCATGGACTATTTCCCTCTCGAGGGTTTTAACCACGTGACAAACATTGATGTGTTGACATGTGATCCATTTGTATGAAGCAGTTGCTGAAGGTGTTCGGTCTTTTGGGAGTACCCTGTGTACCTAAACATAAACCACCATTGCATTCCTGGGACGAGGACATTGGGGAAGAAAATTCCCATAAACGTAGTGGTGGATGGCCCACTACGGACAGTTTTATTTACCATACAGAGAGTGGCTGAAATCCAAGGGGTACACCAAGAATCTAGAGCACATATGCTCTACGCCATAGAGGCCATGGCACCCACAGTTTTCAATTGGGTGGAATCTCTACTTCCGATATTCAAGGATCAGCTGACCAAGTGTCGGTAGGGGAAGCTAAAGCAATTCAGTTTCAGTGGAGGAGGACTATGCATATGCAGGCACTGGCTTTAGTGGTGACCCTGACCTACTGCTCCCACCTGGTGAAAAGTCGAGGGTGATATCGGTAAGAAACAAAAACCATAAAATGGAAATTGAGTTTTTATTTTTTGATGTTTTATATTTTTTATGTTTAGTAACGAGACTTGAATTTTTTCATGTAGATGTCAGAGCAGCACGACCTGGGGGAGCCTCCCCATTAGACAGGTGAATTGGAGCTCGTTTTGTACCATAGGGCGATGATGTAACATGGGAGCTAGAGGAGAACCTCAAGAGGTTGACTCTAGACATCCTGGATGCCTCAATCAATGACCTCCCACTGAGGTACCAGAGGCCTACTGCGGGAGCACTGGGTCATTTCAGTAGACTGCTACGTCGAGTAGCTTAGGTGGTTATGTGTTACCATGAGCATAAATAGTTGATAGGGTGCATGATGTATTCACTAAAAGCTGATAGATAGTTTCAGGGATTTTGTATGATGATTTTTTACCTGAAAGCCTGAGTGCTTCAAATGAGGTCTTGTGACCTATTTTTTGTAAAACATGTTTATATACATACTTCTACCTTGGTGTTTATATGTCTTAAATGGTGAATCTATTTTATATGACTTTTATGTGTGTTTTATAGTTTATTTATAGTGAACCATGTTTGATTTTCATGTCATCAATGGGAAATATGCTAGTCTAGGATGTAATTTGCTAATGAGTCGGCAATTGCATTATGTTCCCTAGGGATATGCCTATAGGTGATAGTTTCAAATGATCTTTCTAATAAACATACCCTTTGAAGGAGACAGAGAAGCACAAGATTCCTAATGGTATAGACATGGTTTAGATGACAAACCACGAGTTGTGAGTCCATCAAGTCTACCAAGTTGCGAATATCTTGGGAGGCAGCTTTAGTCAGAAGACCTATGACTGCTCAATACTCAGTCAGATCAGGTGAAGGATCATAGTTAGGAGTAAACTCCCAATATTCCACTTGAATGGGAGAGGGTGGCTCAAGAATACCTTCTTCATGGTCTCCCATCGTGTGTGAATCAATGTGCAAAGTAGTCCGCCTAAATCGTCCGTTTCTCTCTCCCAAAGGAGGAGGAGATGTAGAAGGAGAAAGTCCTGCTAACTAAAAAGAACGGTGAGGAGCCACACTCGAATCCAAAATGACTCAAAAAATGTAAAAGAATCTCTAATTATGCAAACCTTAGGCAAGCTAACATGCACAGAGCATACACCAATAAAATCTAAAGCCAAACACAAGTAATCAAGGATAGGATAAATGCGCTCTTGAATGAAGCAAGTATGTCTTGCCTAGGATAGGATTGAGACTCCCATACACAACAAGTGGAGGTACGTAACCAATTTTTGTGGTCCTCGAATTCAACACATAAACCAACTGTGTTTTCCGAAACCAGCCTGGCCGAGACACCAGCAGAATAACCCCTACAAAGTACCCCCTCGATATCTTAGGTAAGGAAACTAAGGTCACCTCAATATAATCAATGCTCAGGCACACAGTTGTAGGTAGGATTGACTGTATGGGCAGGGTAGCAAAGCCCGAAACTCCCGAAAGAGCCCCTAGATACGAATACAATCCTGGAAATATCTCTGGTGCTACTCAGTTATGACTAGGGGTCATCCCAATCAATAACCGCTCACACTGCCTCATGCTTAACTCCCTTTTGAGAGGAGGATCCTGAGAAACACCAATTATACCAAGGAATTTCACACTCTCACCTGGACAGACACATACATATTGTTGTTTACTGATCTTGGAGAATTTACTCACAATGAACTATTCCAAGATGCTAAAACCTAATCTTGTTGGTGAAACCTATCAAATAAAATAGTGTAGTTCATTTTAATTAAGCGTTGATTTTAATTGGCTTTATTACTCAAAAAGGTAGATGACCATGCAACCAATGGTGTTATGACGCAACATGAAGCAATATGCACACCTAACAATCAATGCAAATGCATTGTGTCCATGAAAAACAGGGTATGCTACTACATGAAATGCAAAATTTTCTTCAAATGATAAATGCAAGCTTTCCTATATGAAATCTTGACTAATACTTCAAAGCAAATCTAGTGCAAGTACTATGCAAAATGCAATATGCAATGCATAATGATAATCAAATATTTTTGGATTTTTTGAAATAAAAATGAGATACTAAAGCAAAAGAATGATTCTACAACCCCCAGATTCTGCAAGCACAATCATGAAGCACTCAAGCAAAGTACTAAGGTAAAAGAATTCTAATGCACTAATCCCAAAACAAAAAATCAAAAATGCAATGACAAGAACATTCTTTAAAAAAAAAAAATTTACCCTAAAAAAAACCGTCTCTGGTTAGGAATAGAGGTGTATATAGACTCTAGCAGTATCAAAGGAGACTCAGCAATCATCAAAATTCACCCAGTAATAATCAATCTTCCTCAAGAAGGCCAAACTAAGGGAAAATGTGACTATTCATAGTAAACCCGTGTGTATACGCAGATATAGCAATCAAAACTGCATATATACAATACTGTGAGTTCAAAACTCGCGTACAGGAAGAAAAGTGCATAAAAAATAAAGGCAAACAGACAAGCTGAGATGAACTTCACACCAATCAAACACTACCAAGCTAACATGCCCCCAGACCTGACACAGAAACAGAGGAAAAAGAGCAATTCAAAGTCATTGAATGCCAATAGAAAACCTCCAAAGGACAACTACTAGGAACTCCCCAGCAGAGTCGTCAATTTTGTTATGGAGAGAAATTCCTATGGCTTGGGGTACCACAATAGACAGCTTGACTCCAGAAATCAATCATTTCCAATATGCAAGAGAAATCAAATATCTAACACTGAAGGATCAAAATTTGTACCTTATTCCAGACGGTTGAAGTAGATCCCCATTGAGCTTTCCAACTTTAGCTTGAATGGATGAATCACTTCCTCAACAATAAGTAAACAAGACAAGCATACTATATATATTGGTGTTAGATCTACTCTAGCATATATAATCAACAACGTATAAGCATTTGAAAGCATCGATGGATAAAATATTCATTCAAACATACATTATTGGACAGGAAAAGATATTTCTATTAATATAAAATTAGATATTACAATGAATACAACCTCTGTTGACACGTCTTCGAATCGGAAAAACTAAATCCCCCACTTGGGCCTCGACCACCTCAATCCTCTATCTCTCAATAACAAGCTCACAAGTAAAAGGAAAGCTTGGGAAGAACACTAAAGTGCTCCAAGGGACAAAGGGATGCAGACTCAAGCACAAGTCCCGTCAACAATGGACTATAGTTTCTTTGCTCTCGATTCTCTTATGCCTTCAATGTATCCAAAGGGTTCCTTATATAGCTTTTTAATGGCGTAATGAAAGGTTAAATCTGAGCAATCTCAAGGCATATGGAAGGCCAGGAGACAAGTGAGTCAGATCCATGTCAAGGAAAACTCTAAAAGGATTTGGATTTTTGTACCCATCCCAATGTACGCGGTTTTAGAGGTCAAAACTGCGTATATACGCGATAAAGGGTTTAAAAGTCGCGTATATCAATTTTCACATGTTTTTAGGGATGGTATAGGAAACATCAAAGGAAAAAAAATGGTTCAAGGGGTCTAAGGAGTCTGCATAGGGACAGGGGAAGGCCATACAAGTGTGATGCACCTGGTGTGGTAAAATCTGCTACAACAAACTGCTCCTAAAATGACCAAATCGTAAGCTGGGGAATAGAGAACCCAAGTAGCCGAGGCAAGATTCAAGGTGTGGTGGAAAGCACCATCAGCAAAGTTTTAGAAATCCATCTGCTTTGCAGGACCAAAACATGGTATTAACAGATACGGACACTAAAATCAAAACCATATTGAAAATACTTAAGCACACTAAAAGTCAAGTAATATACATATATACAAGATACTATCCAAGATAGATCTAGGCATAGTACATTTTCAGGTACATCCCATTGCGAGGTTGTCCTAAGGGGATTCCTTCATAGTCCACAAGATCATAGACCCCTTTCTCTAAAACTTTGGAAATGATGAAAGGACTGTACCACATGGATTCGAACTTCCCTTTCCCTAGTTTGTCATATCTCTTATCATAAGTCAAAACTAGGTCACCCTCATTAAAGGCACGAGGTTGGAAAGACTTGTCATACCTTGACGCGTTTCTTCTGTGCCTCATTAGCTAAGGTAGCATCTCTTCTGCTTTCATCAAGGTTATTCAAGTATAGAAATATCTCTTTCTCTATGGAAGTGTCTGTGAGAATTTTGACAGCAAGTTTCAAGGATGGAATCTCACATTGAATTGGCAAGACAACTTCTAGTCCATAAACAAGCTAGAAAGGTGTGAAACTAGTATTTGTTTTCACCAAAGTCCTATAAGCCCAAAGAGTGGAGAAAAGGATATGGTGCCAGTTGGATTTATGGTCTCCAACCATCCAATGAAGAATCATTTTCAAAACTTTGTTAATGGCCTCAACCTAACCATTAGCTTGCAGATAATAGGGCATAGAGTTTTCATGACAAAAACCTAGCTTGGCACTTAATTCCTCCATATTTTGATTACGAAAATGTGATCCATGATCAGTAACTATGGACTGTGGGAGTCCAAATCTTGCTATCACATGATTGAACAAGAAGAGAGTAGTAGTCTTACTGTCCTCTGCATATGTAGGAATGGCCTCAACCCATTTTGTAAAATAATGAATAGCTATGATGATGTAACCATGCCCCTCGGCTGAGGTAGGATTACAATGCAAATAATCGATCCCCCATTTAGCGAAAGGGCCAATGGCAATGACGGGGGGTAACGGAGCAGGATGAGTCCACTTTTTTGGATAAAAATGTTGACAAGGTGGGCATTTCTTAACAGCCTAGTGACAATCTTTAAAGACTAAAGGCCAAAAATAGCCAACGTGAAGGATTTTCTGGGTTGTATCCATCCCAGATAATGACCACCACATGATCCAGAGTGGAAATCATTCAGAATTTTTTTAGCTTCCTCATGGGTAAGGCATCGTTGGAGAATGGAATAGATACCACATCTATACAAAGTGTCATTCAATATGAGGTAGTATTTTGCGTGGTGACAGATACGGCGACGATCGTCACGAGATAGAGTAGGCTAAAACCTTTGTGTCTGGAGATAGATGAGAAAATATCCATACCATGGGTTAGTAGTGCTTATCATGAACTGAAATTCATCTGGGAATGAATCACTGGGCTCAAATTCCGTCGAAGCATAGGGAAGATCAGACATGAGCTCAGCAAAGACCAAGGATTTCTTTGACGTAGCTTTGGAAAATTCCAGATCAAACTCTTGTAGGATGACTATCCATCAAAAATACTTGCCCCCAAGCTCCTGACAAGTCAGGATGTAATACATGGGGTTCTTGTCTACCAATATGATAGTTGTGCGAAGCAAAATGTAGTGACAAAATTTCTGAACAGCAATGGCTGTGTCCAATGCTAATTTCTCCATGTGTGAATATCGACTTTCAGAATCCATGAGATTCTGACTAGCATAGTAGATCATGTGTTCTTGACCGTCGAGATTCTCCTGCACCAAAACCATGGCGTTGGTAGTAGTAGAGGTAGCAATGTATAAGAGAAAATCCTTTGAATAATTCAAGGGCTATATCATGGGTGAATGATTCAGAGTTTGTTTGAGATTATCAAAGGCTCGTTGGGCTTGGTCATCCCAAAAGAACGGAGTGTCCTTCTTAAGGAGATGCATATAACCGTGTGTGTTCTCTTCAAAATTGCACATGAAATAGCGGAGGATGTTTGCCTTCCCTTGCAAAGTTTGGAGTTCTAGAAGGTTGGTTGGGGCTGGTAGAGCTAAAATAGTGGCAATTTTCAATGGATATATCCAGATGCCATCCTTAGAAACCACAAAACCTAAGAGGCGTCCCGTCTCAACTCAAAAAACACATTTATGAGGATTGAGTCGTATGTTATAATGACGGCATCTCAGGAAAATGGCTCTAAGATGACCAAGGTGGTCCTCCCATCGATGTGAATGAGCTAGGAGGTTGTCAAGGTATGGTTCAACAATATGTTTTATATCATGAAACACATAGGACATAGCATGCTAGAAAGTGGCTCCAGGGTTTTTCAGGCCGAATGGTAACTTCCTGTATGCAAAGGTTCCCCATGGGAAAATGAATGTTGTCTTGTGCTGATTGGTGGGTAATATCTCAATCTAATTATAACCCAAAAATCCATCCATAAATGAGAAGATGACACTTTTGGCACAGTTGTCGATAATCTGGTCGATATGCGGAGTGGGAAAGTTGTCTTTGGGACAATATTTGTTCAAATATTTGAAATCGATGCAAACTATAATGGTGCCCTACTTTTTATTGACAGGGACGATGTTCAATACCCATTCCATCAAGGATACGGGATAAATAAACCCTACTTTGAGAAGTTTCTATATTTTAGCTTTGATAGCTGCGGATTTTCGTGGATGGACTTGCCTTAGTTTTTTCCTGACAGGTTTTGCAGTGGGATAGGTTTTCATTTCATGGACCACAATCGATGGGTCTATCCCTAGCATTTATTCATAAGACCAGGCAAAAACATTGTGGAATTCTTTGAAAAGTGCGCGGTAGCGGCTTCAGATTCTTCTGCTGAGTAGTTTTGCCCAACATGAACATGCTCAAGGGTGCCAGGCTTGGCTGATATGTCAATTGTATTTGTTTGAGTAATGTTGCATAGGTTTCCTTTAGAATATATGTTCTACAAAAATATAGGATTTTGAGGTGTGTTGACAATATCAGTGGAAAAAAGGGATGCCAAATCATGGTCTACCAAACTGGTATTGGGAGGAACGAGGATCTATGATGATGATCCTCCCATATAGGCTCATTCGTATTCATGATCTCCATAATGGAATCATCAGAAGGAAAAGTCTAGGAGAGATAATCTAAAATAGGAAGAGAGGGTTCTAACCAGTAGGGTAGGTGGTAAGGGTCCGAAGCCATCAGATGAAGCTCATCAATGTGGTCATCGAAAAGGGTTTGGATAACATTGTACATTTCTTCATGTAGACTCAACGAGGTGGACTCAACAATTTGTTTGCCCTTTATATCATAATCAAATGACAAAATCATATTTACTATCGTTTTTTATGTGTTAGGAGGAGTTGATGGAAAAACCCCCATAAGGGACGAATCCTTCAGCATGCCTATCCCAATCAACTAGTAAGGAGGAGGGAATTGGCCTAACATAGGGATGTTATTAGCCATAGAGGTAGTAACATCCGGCGTACAAAAATCAAGCTGGTCAATGGTGAAAATTCTCCCTAGATGCGGAAATTGGACAGTTCGAAATGCCGTTGAAGCGACAGCAGTCATGGCGTAAAACCAATTTCTTCCTAAAAGGAGGTTGTAATCTAGAGGGGCATCTACTACTTCCACTTGAGTAGAAATAGATTTTCCTCCAAGCTCGACTGAAAGGGCTGGTATGATACCATGTGGCTAGAAACCTCATCCATCAAAATCTTTCAGAGTCATAGGTGATGTTACAAGCTCGGGAGATCCAATAGCTTTCCAACAAGACAGGGACAAAACCAAAGTTGAATCTCCTTCGTCTAAGACATTTCTAAATACCTTCTTTCCGACTACTTTCATTATGATTTGGAAAGTGAGTTTGTGAGGTAGTATAGACTTATAGTTCTCAACATTAAAATGAATCAAATTATTATTATCCGGGTCTAAAGCTCCTAACCCGATTAACAAGTTTTTTTGCTATGTAGGACAACTTTGGAGTACTTCCAAGGTAGAGATTGCACATGGTTCCTGAGAAATATCTTCAACTACATTATAAAATTGAGTAGCTCGGTCATTAGGATTAAAAATATCCTTCCTAATAGTACTCTTGGGTTGACGCAAAACCATGTCAAGATTAGGTTTTTCGATGGTTAGGGGAACAGTAGACGAGGACTCGGGAGAACCAGTAGAGGGAGCTTTCCCTAAAGAAGAATTGTCTTCTTTCTTATCTATGGGTTTGTCATAACTATGAATTCGAGTTTGCAAACTAATAGCATCTGAAGACATCATGTGAATTTCCTCTAAAGAACTAGAATTTCCCTGATTAGACATGTGGTCTATCAGCTATTGTTGGGAGGGAAAAGGATCCGTGAGAACTGCGAATGCAAGATTAGTTTTTAAGAATTGGGTGATTTCGTCACGACAAGGATGCTCTTTCATGAAATTCTCACCTCTGCATAGTAGACATGGATAATTTTCTTTTCTTTTTCCTTTATCGTTCTCTTTGATGGTTGGTTTTGGATTCTCTTGTTGGTTTCTAGGTTTTTTGTTTTCAGCTTTACCTTTCTTTTTATTGTTGTTAGGGAATTTGAATACTCTGAATGGAATTTACCTCAGAGGAAACCTTGGGAATTGAAGGAGTATGGGTGGAAGTCTGGGGTTGCTTGGTAGGTTTTACTATCGATGGGGACTGGATTAAACCAACAATCCCATCAACAAGGGTTTCTGCTACTGGCTTGGCAGGATCGGTGCTTGGGCGAGGAGCTTGAGGGATCAAGTCATACAATGTTCTAGGATGGGAATAGACCAAGTCTAGATATTGGGCTCAACTAATGGCTTTCTTTTCAGTAATGGAACCACCCATAGCCACATCTCGGGTGATTAGAGGCAACAAAGATTTAGTAAACCAATCAGCTAACAACTGATCCGAGATAGGAGCCTTAATAAGTCTTCTCTGCCTTCTCCACTCATGGATATGATCAGATATGTGGGTGCCGGTGTTCTTCCATAGAGAATTTAAGAGATCTGTACCCATTCCATAATGGATAGGAATCTAAAAGTGTGTAAGAAACAAAGTTGCCAACGAGCCAAAATCCACAAACGAATGTTGTGGAATTTCAATGTACCATTTCACAATGCTACCAATCAAAGTTCGTTGGAAGAGTCTTAAACAAACTGAATCATCCATAAGGGAGTTTTAAGAACAACACAAATGGAATGCCATGACATGGTTTCTCATATCATCTCCCTGCTTCCCATCAAACTTTGGAATGTCCGATGGTAACTTTACCAGAATGAGAGGCCATGAGGGGTTATGTCGAATGGGATCATTAATCAACTTGGACAAATCAGGCAAGTCCAAAGTTGCTAGGAAAGGTAACTGGTGATTAGGTTGCACATACTGGTAGTATTGATAAGGCATATAAGTACCAGTAGGGTCATAAGTAGACTGATAGACAGGTTGTTGTGATGAAGAACTACCAGAAGATCCACCTGTGGGGGGTTGATTTCTAGGATCAGGACCGTTAGGATCATTGGAGCCTCTAGGAAGAGGACCACCTAGACCACTAGGAGGAGGACCACCTGACCCTCTGGGACCCCTAGGAGGTAGACCTCCAGAGCCTCTAGAACCACTAAGATGAGGGCAACCAGACCCTCTGGGACCATTAGGAGGGAAGCCACCAGGCCCCCCAGGACCACCAGGAACATTACGAGCATAAGGAGGAAAGGAACTAGGCCTTCCAAGACCATTAGGCCCCCCAGAGGGAGGACCCCCATAAGGTGGTCCTCTGGCACCCCCCGCAGTGTGTATAGGTATCCCTCCCATAGCTGGCATGTAGGACCAGTTAGGTTTCCCCCATGTAGTGAAAGTATTACTAGGATATGGAATTCCAGCATAAGACATTCCTATAGGGTTGGGTTGGTAATTAATGTTTCCTACAAGTACTTGATTTTTTTTGTAACCATACCCCCAAGAGGTTTGATGGGTTACAGGTTGTGCCCCCAAGAGCTGACCTGAACTGGATGGGGGGTTAACCACATCCATGTGAGTAGGAGGGACATAAACTGTGGATTTCTCTATACTAGAGATCTTCCCATGACTAGCTACAATTCCAATGATAGATAACATAGGACATTTCAAGGGTTGGCCCCGTCATTAGAAGGTATTGATGAAACAAGAATTGAATGTTGTGCCCCAGGCGCGGAAGACCCAGGAGGATTTGGAACAGACATAATATGGGAGGTGGTGGGGTTGGTAGTTTTACTTGGATTATGTAGAGTCACAATGCAATTTAGAATAGGTTCAATGGGTCTCATAGAATCAGTAAGTGAGCAATATCCCACAGGAAAAACTGCTGAACGAGGTGGTGGTGTACCCAATATGTTGTCTATTTTCTTCTCAATTTCTTATGCATGGAGAATAGCTACCTAGTATTTTCTACATTCTTCTTCATTTTGTGAAACTTCTTTAGAAGAGGTTAAATGGGTGCCAAATGAAGCAATGGCCTGTCCTATAGAGGTATCCCAAAATGGAGCATTGGGACCATAATCTGGATGGGTAGTATCAACAACATGACCTTCTATGGGAAAACGGAATGAAGTATTACCCCTAAAAGGTTGTTGGACCAAGGGAGGCACGTGCAAAGGATATGGATCTCTGCTTTCTACAACCACATTTTCTCCCACTTGGGAGTTAGTAGCAGCTCCTTGGTCGATAGCTTCCATAGGATTTTCTCCTGAAACAGGAATAAAATCAGGTGACAAGCTGCGTACTCTTCTAGACTATCTTAATTCAGCCATTTTGTACATTTCCTATCTAACCTAGGGTCTCAAAACTAGAAAACACACCAAAAATTTCCCTACTCAATCTATATTCCAAACAAGCAAACTTAAATGACAGGAGGAGTTCAGATAGTCAGGTCTCTCACCAGGATTGTCAAGAAGGTGCCACTCATGATATACCTGAAGGGTATGTGCGAGGTAATCTTCCTGAATGCTATTTTCGGTGTATGGCTCCAAGCAAGACGACCAAAGGGATTTTCTCAGATAGATAAGGTATCCTAGTGGGGTCTCCCGATATACGCAAGGTACGTGGGAGCTCAAATCGGTAGTAGTGCTCTCTAATGCATAACCGTTCACAAGGGGCCTTCCTATATACAATTGACTATATGAAGTACCTTTCTATATACCTCAAGGGTACTTGAAAGGTTGTTCGATATACAGTCGGTATGTGGAAGATCCGTGCGAGTCCTGAGATGTAATGTGGACAAGTAACGACAGCTCCTACATTTAACGACACCCAAACATGTCTCTAGCCTAACACTCAAATTGCTATGTAAATTTTAAGCCTATAACTACCGTTAATTTTAAAGTGGATGGTTAGGTGAATGCATGGAATTTTGACAGAAAAAATAAAACCATCCAAAATGTAGATGCAAATATTTCACTTTACCGTTCGAGGTATGCCTACTTACGGGATGGAAAAAGAGTATTTTAATTTCATTTTGAAAACCAAAAATTCCCAACAACTACTTTGAACAAATCAAATCCAAAGACAAGCAACACATTCAAAACTCATTTTTCTTTTTGAAACCAATCAAAGGGGTAAGAGTCACTTTTCCTAAAAGAAAAATGACAAGCACTCTATATGTATATGCACTCTATTTTTTCTATTTTTCTTTTAAACATAGATAGATCTAACTTAAAACTACACTATTTTTTATTTTGATGAGATAGTACTAATGCAAGAGAGACAAAAGAACAAAGAGAACCTTAAATCTTGTGAGGCTAATCAGAGATCCAATGCCCTATGCTCAGTAATGATAATGACCTAATCTCAATAATAATAATAAATCTTTTTAAAAGCAAAAATAAGTCCTCTATGGAAAAAATGAAATCAAGATGCTAAGCAAGTGGTTTTTCTTTCAGTATTTATAAAGGAAACGAAAAGAGATCTAACTGAAACTTAAGCTTTAAAAAATTCCTTTCAAAATCACACCCAACAAGCATGAAAGCAAATGAATAATCAACAAGCATAATCTAGCTTTTGAATTCTTTCAACCAAACAAATTTTACCATAAAATTTTCAACCATGAGCATATAGATTCAAAACACGAGCCTGACAGTGCAGAGCTAAAAGCAAGCAAAATCCAACTTTTTGCAAAAAATCACAAAAAAATAGTTCTGGAACAACGCCTACCTGGCACCGCACTGGAGGGGTCTTGACAAAGTGGTTCTAGATGAGCACCTCTTCTGGATAAAGGGACTCAGGCGATGGCACCGCTTATGGCTAACAGAGTTCAGGTGGTGGCAGTGCTTGTTGCCAACGGCACATGTGCAGTTCCTTGAATAGATCCAAAACACAAGAAGAACGAGAAATCAAGTTAACAATTAATCAAATCAAGGTAAATATTGATGAATTGACAGTAAAAAAGAGCATATAAAGTCGAAATAGTTCAGATCTGAAAGTTTCAAACCAAAATTCACTAAGTTAGATGGCAGATTTGACTGAAGAGAGTTGGATATGGAGCCTAGATTCAGACAAGGGTTCAAGGATTGAGGAAAATCATATCAACTGAAATTTTCTTTGTTCCCTAGCGTAGTCTCTAGATTTTTTATCAAGAATATTACACCTTCTGTGGACAGAAGTTGTTCCTCTGGTCTGAATGGTTCAGATCCAGAACAAATGAGTGAACAACAAAGGATGAAGACCTTCCTTGAATGTTGTAAACACCTGGAATACTACTTTGACCATGAACCTGTGTACCTGCAAAAATGTCAAACAAGCAAGGACGTCGAAGCTACCAGAAAATCATCTACACATCCATACTAGTGACTAAGGAATCCAATAACATATACATGCAAAATCAAAACATCATATATGTGGGATGGAAATCAACTTTGCATTAAGAATGAATGAAGAATATTACAACCATTTCCTTAGTGTTGACAAACTCCTCCACAAGACAAACACTTCATCCCCAAAAGCTCCAACTTGCTCTCTTGTGCTCTCCAATGGATTGGACTAGGCAGTTAATTCAACAGCATAACAATACCATTCAATTCTGCCCCTCAACTATGGATATGAGCTTGTATTTATAAGGCTCAATGGATAGGGATAGTTGAGAGAATTGTGGGTGAGGTGTCTCTAAGATCCTACCAAGAGGGATCTTGAGCTCATCTAATCCATATTGATAGGGATAAGGGAGGGCACAAGGATCATGATCTAGAAGCCTCGAGAAACTTCTCTTTTTCCCATTTAACCAAGGGTACCACTTTTGTTCCCTTATGACAGAGTGGTTTAGGAGAGAACCGCTTCAACAACAAAGCACATAAGTGGTGGCATCTCTTCTCTATAACAGGACACAGGCAGTGTTGAAGAAGGTACCGCTCATGAGCCAAAGGAAAATCGTGACGCTAATTTTTTTCAAGTAGAATTGATATCCAGAGCAAGTTTCCACTCCAAGTTTTGGGATTAAGGGCAAACATAGTGGTCAAGGATTGCATCACATGATGGTGATAGGAATTAGGTATAACAAGTTGTTTTGCCACAGTTCATGAAAATGCACGTTTCCATAATGAAGAGATGCATTGGTGAAAAGGTTTTAATGAAGGGACACATTAAAGGAAATTTCAACTCAAAATGGGCCTTTCAACCCTAATTCAAATTCGATGTCATCATGTGTTAGCCAATGAAATTGCTTTAAATTTGAAATACCGTATAGGTCTTAAACAATTTTTTAATATAAATTTGGGGATAGGTATCATAAAAAAAACTACTTTTTTTGTTCATATTTTTTACATATATCCTTGTGTTTTCACTCAAATTTTGAGCAGGAGAGATCTCTGAATGCAGAATTAAATTTTGCATCCAGCAAGTACCCATACTACATACTTTTGATGGACCCGCTACCCCAAAAACAAGAAATACCCAAAAAACATGATGATGACATCATCATCATGTTTTTTAGGTATTTCTTGTTTTTGGGGTAGCGGGTCCATCAAAAGTATGCAGTGTGGGTACTCGTTGGATGCAAAATTTAATTCTTCATCCAACAAGATCTCCCAATCAAAATTTGAGTAAAAACAAAAGGAGACATGCCAAAAATATGAAAAAAATAGTTTTTTTCTTTTCTTCCTCCAAAATTAATAAATATTATTTTATTATTTTAACTATTGTTTAATTATTTTCCTTAGGAGACCCATTTTGAGTTGAAATTTCCTCTAATGCAATGATGAAAAGACACAATGCTTTAAATAAATGATTAAAGAAGTATTTGAATAGAAGTTTGAAGTGGAAGATAGATGTCTCATCAATCCATATCAATGTAACAACAAGAGAAGACAGATACCAATGAAGTGAAGAATATCAAAAACAAGATTGAAGAAAAATATCAAATTAGGGTGGTAGGGTGGTGCTACGGTAGCCTACAATATTGCAAGGGGGTTGTATCCTCCTTCCAGTAGTGGTTGAAAAATAGGGTGTTGTAGCATCCTTATCTGTTGGAGCAGGTAGAAATAAGAGTGTTGTAGCATCATTCAGTTGTAGCTGAAAAACTTGGGGATTGGTGTCTCCAGCAAGTTGTAGCTTGCAAAAACAATTGTAAATATAATTTTGCAGTTATAGAAAGTGTTTTTATTTTTCCCAATTGGGATTCCATGATAAATATTGTGTTCATTGTATCTTGTTGATTCTGTGTTTTAATGAAAAAGTTAAAAATGGTTTTAAAGTGTTAAAAGTTATCAATACTAATTCACCCACCACCCTCTCAATATTGTCCAACATTCCACCACCCTAGTAGAACTTCCTTCCCCACACATCGGTAGGGTTATTCCTCACTCACTATAGATGGAACTATACCTTGGAGAGAATCAACATGGGAGTTCTAGCGGTGGGAATACCATTTTCGCCAAGCAATTTCTCAACTGTAGATTCACCAAGGATGTCTAGAAGATTGGTATAGATTTTGAAGTCATGGAAGTGTATGACTACAAGGTGGTACAAAAGGTAGAGGTGGAGGATGTTGTGAATAAAATGATGACAACTCCCATAGGAAAGAAACTAAGAAATAAGCCTTACAAGCTCAAAGGCTGTGCAGTGACAATAGTCCTCTTAGGAGTCTCTTTATTTCTGAACTTATACACCTTTGTTAAAGACATTGCGAGGAAAGTATCATCCCAACCCAAAACCAAACCAAGTGACTAATATTGTGGAGAGTGTCTCTATATTCCAGATATTAGATGCAAAAGCTACAACTTAGTGCATGATTTACCACTTTATATAACTTGTAACAAATTTGAACATAACCATTTGTCTATATTAGTGTAACTTCTAATAAATTTAGATATAGCCATATGTTTATATTAGTGTAACTTTTAATAAATTTTCATATAGCCATCCATCTATGTAAGTATCTAATGAATGATATAATGCAATTAAATCTTGTTGGTAAATACAAGATCTGTGTGTTTTATTTGTCCTTGTCGCTAGGAAGAGTCTTTTCCTTCCATTTATGAATTAATCTATACGAAAAACGTTTGCCTAGAAAGCTTAGTAGATAAAATAAAAATCAATAATATTATTTTTAAGTAGTATTTTCCCATGTCTGAATTGGAATATGCCCTATTTTTATGATTATCGACTTTAAAAAGTGTAAAAATAAATTGAAACGCAATTATCTATTCTTTCCCTCTAGCTCAGATTGTAATAACCGATATTTCCATTCGAGTATTCTAGATTTGATAATGTAGGGAAACATGTTTTGTTCCATGCATGAATGTGGTATAAAAATATGATGGTGTGGCTAACAACCTACAACTATTGCAAGAATGAGGGACTACCGGTTGAGGCAATTCATGTCCTCATTTCCCATCAATGAGTTCCCTCTTTGTGGGTAGAATCAATTGAGGAACTCTCAACGAGCACGAACTGAGGTATGGGAAGAGTATGCATTGATAAAATTAGTTGATCTAGGAAATTGAATCCATTGGTATTGAAAATAGAATCATATCCAGAGACCTAGTTCGAATTAGTTGAGGGACATATAGATCTCACAACAACATGGATTTGGTCATGTAGGATAGATTCAAAATGCCATTATACGATTGGTATGTTTTGATTGGAAGGATCTTGCCTTTGGAAGCGAGAGAATAGGAGAAACACTTGCATCCATTATTTATTTAATCATGAAATTGATTGAGCGCTTTAAGTGAAACGAGTAATTTTCATGTTTATTCCTATCACAAGTGCTGGATTTTCACTCTTGTGGATATTATTTAACAATATCACCTTGTAAATGAACAAGCTAAGAAGAAAAATAGTATGGATGTAAAATATGAGAGAGGTATGATGGTTAGTTCTCATCATGGATCGCTTAGAATATGACCTTAGCAATGGATCACTTAGAATATGATGCAACATATTATGGAGTTAACCAACGAAAAAATTGGTGTGGTGTGATGTCCAATCTTAGGATTATACGATATCCAATCTTAGGATTATATAATCCACCTAATGAATTTTTAGTCCATAGGATATTATCCACTTGGTTAACTAATATGATTTTGCAATATTTCAGAGTATTGATATAATTTCTCCATATAATTTTCTCTTCTCCTGTAAACCCCATATGGGTAGAATTTAGCCATTCTTGTTGAAGTGGAGTAGATAAGAAAGTGTCTTGAATATGGTATTAAAAAATATAACCCTTTTGGTGAGGTGTTCCACCATATTAATAGGTAACATGTGGGAAGATGCATTGCCTATCCACACATCATAGCCAATTCTAAAGGTCCCACCATTCCCGATCTTCCATGAAATACAATATCCAATTATAGCATATGCAAAATATAGAACCTTCCACATTATGGATGCATTCTTGACAACTTTGTGGAGTGATCTGATTCAATCAAGAATGGACAGTGGGTGCAAATATTTCTGGTGAATCACTTTTGAACAAGTCCCCATGTTAGTTAAAATCCTCCATATTCCTTTAGCTGCAACTGTTGTTGAGAAACTATGGTAGAATTTGAGACCCCAACCACTAAGATGTTTTGATAAGAAGATATTTTCCCAAGAGACCCAATGAAATGGTTTTGCATCTTTTTCCCTTCTCCACATGAACCCAAAACTTAGCTTATGGATACAATCCTTGACCCCTCAAGGAATATGTGTAATCGTAATCCAATACATAAAGAGGCTCTCTAGGAGATATTTTGGGAGTATCAGTCTACCAGCTCTGGAGAGCCATTGATTACACCAATTATTCATATTTTTCTCCACTTTGTAGATCAACCAGTCCCAATCTTTCTTAAGATAGTCATCGGGTTTGATCAAGAAACCCAAATATTTGATCCCCAGTGATAAATCACATATGTTGAAATAAAAAAGACTATTGATATAGTCTATAACCACTAGTTCTAGATTCAAGAAAGATAGAATATATTTTCTTGGGTTACTGATCATACCCATAGCTTCTTTGAAAAGAGAAATGATTGCTTTCAATTTGATAATATCATTTTTGGACCCATCTAAACAGAGCAATATGTCATCAACAAATAATAAGTGTGTGATAAACACTATGTGACCAAAGTGAAAACCCTTGAGAGCACCATTAGCTCTGGATTTAGTGACAAATATACTCAGTCCTTCCATAATAAGAATGAAAAGTAAGGGAACAAGTGGGCAGCCTTTCCTAAGACCTCTGCCGGGTCTAGAAAATATAGATGTCGACCCATTGATTAAGACCACAAAGCTTACAAAATAAACACATGGAAGAGTCCAATTCACCATTGGAAGGTTAAACCCAGTCTGTGTGAGGGCTAATCTGAGAAATGTCCAAATAACTCTATCATAAGCTTTAGATAAATCAACTTTTATGACAATAGTAGCAATTGTTTTAGTCTTTATTGAATGCAATACTTCTTGGGAAATACCAATTACATCATGAAGTTGGCATCTCTCTAGGAAAGAAAATTGTTTGGGTGTGATTTATTTTGATAGCATACCCTTGACAATGCTATCTATGAATCTTATAATACTCTTATAAGCATAGTTACATAAAGATATGTGCCTAAGCTCCTCCATATTCTTTACATTATCAACTTTTGGGATCAGATTTAAGAAGGTAGAATTGAAAGATGCTAGTACCCTAGATTCTTTAGCCACAGAAAGCAAGTCTTCATGAATAACTTCAAACATACCAGAGTAGAATTCTACTAGCCACCCATTTGGGAAAGGGCTCTTGTTTGAAACTATGACCACTTTTATCACTAAGAATATGACCAAAAAAAATTTTCCACATTTTTCACTTCATGTACAAATGTTTTTCCACATTTTCCATGTTTCACAACACCTTGAAGTGAAATAAGTACTTGTCGATATTCCATAGCATCCATGACTTTGCAAGATAGTTCTTGATATCCCTGTAACAATGTTTAATTGTTTTGGTAAACTTTGAATGAATTTTGAGTTGTATTCTCTTTTTCCAAAAGAACGCACGTCAAAATTTTTGGAAGCAATGAATGAATTCTGATTTATTTTTTTACAATAATTTTGAATTGTATTTTTTCTCCAATTAATGTGCATCCATTTATTTTGACTAGGCTTAATTATTTTGGTTTTGGTTCTCTTTATAGATCAATATATATATATATTAATGTCCTCATTTTCTGGATAACACTAAGGTCAAACCCCTAACCCTTGAGAACCCCATCGTTCTTAGTGGAGAACAAGATTTATTAAAAAGGGGTTAATTTTGATAGATATTAAATATCCTTGTATGCAACTTTTAGACTTGGGATAAAATTTTCATGTTTTAATTATTTTATATTATGAAAATAGTAATTTTTGTACCTAGTGGATGTGTTAGGTGCGAAAGGGGGGGGGGGAAGCATGAGGCCTTGTGTTCCCAATGTGTTTTCACACTAATTGGAAACTAGGAAAACAAATTGAGAAATATCTAGAAAACTAGAAAAAAAAGATAGAAATGAGGAAAAAAAGAAGTCAATCAGAAAAGCATGCACAAGGCAAGCAACTGTAGAAAACATTTTCAGCATGAAAAGAAGACAACTTATCAAAATTAGGAAGATGCAATTTCTGAAAAGGAGGAAGGAAAGTTAGCACAAAAACAAGGATGGCACAATTGCCAAAAATAAGAAAAGGAAAGTCGGTCTAAAAGTAGGACGGCGCAATTTCCAAATGAAGAAAAAACATATCAGTGGAAAAGTAGGAAAGTCTCAATTAAACTCATGAGGCATATTGGTTGAGGAAAGTGGGACACATGGAGAGTAAATTATACCTAGAAGCCATGTTTCCTATAAACTAATGATAGCACACCCCTCTCACATTTTTTTTGCATTTTGAAATTGTGTGTGAGTGAGCCTTGAGCCTCTCTAGTTCTTGGAGATGTGCCCAAGGCAACTTTGGGTGATGTAACCCTTAGCAAATGTATTCCATCCATGTTCATAATTCCAATGCATACATTAATGGATTTTTATTTCATGTTTTTAATTCCATTCCAAGCCACTTCTAGTTCCATTGCAGAGATTTGGGAAGTCTCCATTTCGAATCTCATATGCCTTTCTAGTCTTCTCTTCTTTTTGATAATTCTAAATTAATGAAGCTTTAACTGAGAAATATATGGATGTAATTTAGAACCTATCATTCTGTATTTTATTTCATAGGGAATTTATGTAATTTTCATGACAGTTTGAAGCATTGTGATTGAGCTTTAAATGAGACAATTCGACCTAGTCTAGATTTCAATGCAAATTTGACTAGTTTTACTATTTTATGTGATAATTGGTCTTAAATCAACCAATATATGTCATTTATTTTATAATAGTTTACTTACAAGCTGATAATAATTTTCCATAACTGAAACCAAGAATTCCTTGCCTTCCTTAGGTGTTTGGGAAGCCCAGAAATGAACCTTTTTGAGCAGTTTTAATAACTAGTTTGGCCAATGTGAACTTAATAGACTCCCAAATCGATTCCAGATATGTATAAACCTATTATTTACTGATGCAATATTCCATAACATAAATATTAATATTCCTTAATTTTAATCCCTTCATCATTGGTCATTGGGAACTGAAGAGTAAGGTTTTAGTTTGCATATGTTAGGACTCCCAGGAACCTGTAAGTAGAATTCAACTTAGATGATGTTCAAAACCTAAATGAAACCAACACATTATGCATAGGAACCTTAAATTCATGATCCACTCCATTCCTTGGTTGGACCTCCTTACTTAATCTTCAATCCAACATTCAGTGCACAATCCTTTCCCAATTAATATTTGGAATAGTTCTTGAAAGAGGAGTTCATGAGAAATATGATTTGATTGAATTATTTGTATTTGTAGACCTGTAATTAACCTTGAAAATTAATCCCCTGAGGCTTATGCAAACAAGAAAATATTCCATTGTGCATCCAAGTCATTTTAGTCAATCGTATGCACATTTTAGCACATAGTTTTAATTGTTTTGGTGAATTGGTCATTAAGATTCTATCTGTTGAGTTAGTGTGCCTAAATCATCCTTAGGTACATTACAGTGGTATCAGAAATATTTCCTCTACTCCTATGGAAACTGAGCTCTTAGTGAATAAATATTGCATAACACATCTAAAGTTGCAAGCATGAGGCTTGTACCAATAGTTGAAAATGATGACTTATATCAGTGTGTTAAAGAAGAAGATGTGATCTATGTTAATGATGGCCTGTAAATGTCAAGAGATGAGGATGGTTACTTTTGTGACCATATGGACTATGAAGACAATAGGGCTGAACCACCAATGGCTAATCCTAAGAAGGATTTATAAAATATTATAGATGCAATTAAAAACTTTATCCACCACTACGAAAAGTATATTTTCCTTGGGGAAGATATTTGTAAATCCATTCCTTTCAAATATTATTTTTATTGCAGATTTGGATTTAAGCCCAAGGATGTATATGATTATTATCTCTCAAGCAGTAAACCATCCCTAGAGGAACCATCTAGTTCCACCTCTCTAATCAAAGAAGAAGAAGAAGGGACCAAAAGTGAAGATTCATCAAAACCATCAACATGTTCAAGCACTATGAGATTCTTTGAATTTTATTCAAGAAGAGTCTCGATAGGTGATGATCACAATACCATTCAGTATGGATACAACTCAAGTTGCTTGAAAGAATATGCTCTGGAAGATATTTCTTGTTCTGCATTACTCCAAGAAGAATATGAAGATGATCCATATGCAGCTAAAGACCCAACAATTGAAGATCTTATTGTTGGCCGTGTGGGACGTAAAATCACTTCCAATTTCATTGTTGGTGATCTCAAAATCATTGCAAAGGAGGAGGATGTGGTCAATGGTGTTAAGGAATATTTTGGATCAGATCCAAAAGAATGACATATATCATATCTGAAATCACCATTTGAACTTCATAACGAAGTGGAGGACAAGCCCACACTAGCCAAATGTGAACTAGAGAACTTGGAGGAATAAATCATGCAAAGGGATGAACATAGTTCATATATATGTTCCCCTTTCAGACACAATAAAGGGAGGATTCACATGAGTGAGAAACTAAATCCCACTATCATCATTGAGAAGAAGTGTGAATTTCCTAGTCTTACAGGTGGGAAACCAGAAACAACGATTCATGAAGAGGAGGTGTCATGTCCCCGGTTTCGACCCCGTTTGCATGATGTATATATTGTAATTAATCGTGGTGAGGAGCTCAAGGCAAAAGCCCCACCATCGATTTGGTTGTGTATGTTCGGCAATGGGGATATTGCCGATGGTTTGTCGTGCTATCCGGCACCTTATAATTTGACATCATGTAAACCCGCACATCAATTAAAATAAACCACAACCAGCTACGGAAGTGCAACGTTAAATGAAAAGGGCATGGTTCCAAAGGATAAGGGGTGGGGGATGTCAAACCTTGGTTATGGGGGAAAAACCCATGTTTTATTGCCTTGTTGTTTTGCCACCTTTGTTGTTTGTCAACCTCTTTAATGCTTCAGCTGGTGGTTGAGGAGTTATGGCCGAGGGAATTTATTGCTGAAGTGGTGGTGTTTGTGGGAGGCTGTCAGGCTTACCCAATTGCCCACTCCACCCATGTCTGCCCATTCTTCTCCCTCACGCACTCTCCCTGGTCAGTTCACTCACCACGATTTGGTCTGTTGGCTTCTCACGCATAGGTTTTGGGGTGTTTTTGGTCTCACGCAGGTTTTCTTCCTCTCCCCCACGAGTTGCTGAGCACCCACGAACTGCAAATTCGCGTCCTCCCTGTTAGTGGTGCATCCATGGGAAAAAATGGATTCGTTTTTCCTCACGCAGGGCCTCCATTGTCTGTTCCTTTCCTTGTTGGGTCGGATTGTTTACCCACGCACAAGCATTCTTCTGTTTGGGGCGCACATAGTGAGCTGAGAGCCGTGCTCTTGCATCCACGACTGACTGTGAAGGGCCATTCACGTTTTTGGCTGTCTCATAGATTAATTGGGTCATTTTCCCTACTGTAGGTTATGCTCACTGGTAGATTTCGAGGCTGTAGTCTTCCCCATGTTGTGAATGTATTTGCTGTTACGTTTGGGGGCCATTGTAAATTCGAGTGAGAGTCATTTTGGCCACGATAGGGCCAAGAATGACTCAGGAATTCATTTTCCCTGTTTAAGCTGTGGTCATCCATTGTTTGGGGTTGTCTCAGGTTGTTTTGCCTTCTTCACAGAGCTGTGAAGGGATTTTTTGGCTGCTGGCATGCAGTGGTTGAACCATGGACTGTGCTGGCTTGGCTTGTCTTTTGAAAGCCTGTGAAACCCAGCAGTGTTAGTTCATTGTTTTGTGTCCCCTTGGCTATGTATAAGCCTACAATTGACCCTTATTCCGGAGGAATCATGCCCAGCTCGGGGGTGGCAGTGTTGCTGAGAGATTGATGAGCACGCTGGCCTATGGTTGGGTGGAACGTTGCAGCGACATAGCTGGTTGCGGATGAATTCTTCATCTAAAGATAAGTGCTGCTGGTTACTTCACCTCTGCAAATTATATTGATGTTGAATGAATTCTGTTGAATGCTGGAATGCTCATGTATGTTTGCTTCTGCTGTATGAATAAAGAATTATGCATCTGAGTATGCTTGCAAGTTTAATTTCAGCATTTGATTTCTTTGATTATGCTCATTGGGCTGTTTGCCCGGTCGTGTATGATATGTCCGTTGCGTCCTCTTCACCGGTTGAGGGACGGGGACGTGACAATATGGTATCAGAGCGCCATAGTTGCAACAATGGGCCTCTATGGGCCAAGAAGGTGCAGTGACAGAAGGTAGAATTACCTTCTCTGTTCAGCAGAGCAGCAAAAATTTCAGAAAAATTTCCTAAGTGTGAGTAGTCGGACCACAGGAGGAAGTGGAATTCCACCGTTGCGGGTGAGCTGGAGAAGTTCCTACCCGTCGTTGCGGAGGGACTGGCAAAGTTTCCGTCCGACCGTTGCGGGCGGCAAAGTGATCTACGTCCGACGTTGCGGACGAATGGCTGAAGATTCCCATCCGACCGTTGCGGAAGGATTCATGGAGATAACCACCGTCGTTGCGGGTGGAGCAATGATATTCCCCTCCGACCGTTGCGGGTGGCGGAGTGATCTCACGTCCGATTCGAGATCCGTCCGATCGCCGACGCCGCAGAGAGTTTGAAGATCCATCCGATCACCGACGTGCGAAAAGAAAGCTCGAAATTTTGGCCAAGTATGGAACAGTCAGGCCATTGAAGGAAGTAAACTTCCACCGTTGCGGAAGACTTGAAAAAGTAAAACGTCCGCCGTTGCAGATGGCGGAGCAATCCCGTGTCCGATCCAAGAGTCGTCCGATCGCCGACGCCAAAGGGAGATCGAAAATTTGGCTAAGTGTCGGAACGATCGGAAGGGAGAATGGTCCAATGTCCGACATTCAGATTGTTGCAAGCGCCGATCGGAAGAGTTAGCGAAGTAGGAGTTCGCCGTTGCGGACAGATTGGCGAAGTCTCCCGCCCGCCGTTGCGGATGGTGAATCGCTTGGGCTTCCGATTGGAAAGGATGCCGACGGCTGCCGTTGTGGATGGAAAGAACTCCCGGAGAGCCGCCGTTGCGGAAGGTAGAAGTTTCCGGGGAGCCGATTCGGCGGAAGACAAAATGGTCAGGGAGCCAGTTCAGCGGAGGAGAGAATGGAACCGGAGCCGATACGGCGAAAGGATTGAGCTTTCAGGGAGCCGATTCGGCGGAAGGGAGAATGGTGGAAGGGCCGATTCGGCGGAAGGGAGAATGGTGGAAGAGCCGATTCAGCGGGTGTGCTGATGCTCCCAAGAGCCGATTCTGCGGAAGGAACAATGGTTCCAGGAGCCGACTTCAACTGTTTCTCAGTGAAATTTTGAGTTGTTTTCAGAGAATTTTCACGGCTGAAAAGGGGAAAAGAGGCAGCGATCTAATGCGCCAAATTGCGCAAAAAACAATAATTTACAAAAAAAAAAAAAAACAAGGGCGCTGCCCTCGGCCCGCCCTGCAGTGGCGCAGGGAAGCCACAAGGGGGCAAGCCCCCTTGACCCCCATCGTCCCTTGAGACAGTCGTTCTTGTGAGAAGGAAAATCCGTGTTTTGGGCAAGAGTTGAATCAGTGGGATGCTGATAATGTAGCTGCCAAAATGGATCTGAGATCATTTGAAGAATGTGAAAATTCTACTTTGCAGTAGTGTAATGAAAGTGCCCAGATGAGTGAAAGTCTTCATTCGTGGAAGGGGTGTGGTTTTCACATCCGGAATCGGAATGACGCATGTGAATAGGCGTTGGAAAGATTATCCAGTGGGGAACAAGGATAAGTGACCAGAACCTGAGGATGAAGTAGCAAAGTGCTAATGATGGCCGCTGTTATCAAGTGGACAAATCTAGACAGTTGCATGCCCAGGGGCAGCAAGGACTATGAAGTCAACCAGCTGCTGTGTGGAAAAGAAATTCCATAAGAAGATGAGGGATTTGAAAGGGAAGTTTTCATTAAACCCTATATTGCTGATTATAACTTCATTTCCTAAGTTTATGCTTGAACTGCATGGAGATATGTATTGCATGCATAGGATATTGCATGATCGATAAGAATATTGAAAATTGTATATGTATAATGAACCACTGATGATAATCATTGTTTTGATGTTGGCATTAGTGGACAAACCAACGATGACATGGACCCGGATGAATATGTTGCTGATGCTGATGAATGAGACCAACAACCCTCTGGAGAAAGGGAATAAGGCAACAAGTCCATGATAATAGTTGGTGAACAGATGCTGCAATCTCCTGCAAGGACCAACCAAATTGGTCATGTCAAGGGTGTAAGTACAACCCATGCAGGTAAGAGTTTGCTTATGACAGATTCCATGGATTGGTCCAGGTAAGAGACCTCACACCATGTGAATATTGGAATGTAGAAAGGTGTCATGCCTGTACATGTTAATGATATTGATTATAGTAATGCATCCTATATGAGGTAGTCATGGTTAGGCCATGGTATGATTGAATGCATAGTATTCCTGAACCAATGCAAGGTAGCGTTGAATGGACATGCATTAAGAAGATTTTATGAATCTTGTTGTTATGCATTGAATGTATGCATATGAAGGGTGTGAGTGACTGATTGCCTAAGTAAAGGTGCAATGTTGTGATGTATGGCATGAATGCATTAAGATGAATGCATGTGATAGTATGGAGAACTAATGACTGAAATGATGAATTACTGATAATTCTGGAACTGTTTCGAAGGTTGCTATGAATGCAGGATAGTCATGAATAAGTGGCTACCAGAAATGCTCTATTGAAGAGCAAGGTGGTATGAATGATATGCCTGTGAAGTAAGGGTATCTAAACTTCATTTAATTGCATCAATGATATGACTATACCTTGCAATGTTAGCATGATAATGATTGCACGAAGTAAATGAGCTTTGAGAACACTGATGTGACTAACCTTTGAAGTATTTGAATTTTATAAATTATGAAAATGCTTCAGTGACGGTTGTAGCAATAAGATAGTATATGCATCCATACTTACCAAGTGTTTGGTTTATGGAAGCTCATGTATCAGGTAGATCAATTTGAGAACGGCATTGAGAGGTAAGACCCTGACCAATGCTGGAATCTACCATGTAAAAGAGCTTGTTAAATT
>LPNX010636036.1:108262-140111 GCA_001517045.1 Pseudotsuga menziesii
CTCTCCCTGGTCAGTTCACTCACCATGATTTGGTCTGTTGGCTTCTCACGCACAGGTTTTGGGGCGTTTTTGGTCTCACGTAGGTTTTCTTCCTCTCCCCCACGAGTTGCTGAGCACCCACAAACTGCAAATTCGCGTCCTCCCTGTTAGTGGTGCATCCACGGGCAAAAATGGATTCGTTTTTCCTCACGCAGGGCCTCCATTGTCTGTTCCTTTCCTTGCTGGGTCGGATTTTTTACCCACGCACAAGCATTCTTCTGTTTGGGGCGCACATAGTGAGCTGAGAGCCGTGCTCTTGCATCCACGACTGACTGTGAAGGGCCATTCACGTTTTTGGCTATCTCACAGATTAATTGGGTCGTTTTCCATGCTGTAGGTTATGCTCACTGGTAGATTTCGGGGCTGTAATCTTCCCCATGTTGTGAATGTATTTGCTGTTACGTTTGGGGGCCATTGTAAATTCGAGTGAGAGTCATTTTGGCCACTATAGGGCCAAGAATGACTCAGGAATTCATTTTCCCTGTTTAAGCTGTGGTCATCCATTGTTTGGGGCTGTCGTGGGTTGTTTTGCCTTCTTCACAGAGCTGTGAAGGGATTGTTTGGCTGCTGGCATGCAGTGGTTGAACCATGGACTGTGCTGGCTTGGCTTGTCTGTTGAAAGCCTGTGAAACCCAGCAGTGTTAGTTCATTGTTTTGTGTCCCCTTGGCTATGTATAAGCCTGCAATTGACCCTTATTCCAGAGGAATCATGCCCAGCTCGGGGGTGGCAGTGTTGCTGAGAGATTGATGAGCACGCTGGCCTATGGTTGGGTGGAACGTTGCAGCGACGTAGCTGGTTGCGGATGAATTCTTCATCTAAAGATAAGTGCTGCTGGTTACTTCACCTCTGCAAATTATATTAATGTTGAATGAATTCTGTTGAATGCTGGAATGCTCATGTATGTTTGCTTCCGCTGTATGAATAAAGAATTATGCATCTGAGTATGCTTGCAAGTTTAATTTCAGCATTTGATTTCTTTGATTATGCTCATTGGGTTGTTTTCCCGGTCGTGTATGATATGTCCGTCGCGTCCTCTTCGCCGGTTGAGGGACAGGGACGTGACAGGAGGGCAAGTCATTACAAGGTATTTGCAGTAAAGGAAAATAAGAAGTTTTCCATGGTCATGAAAAGGAAGATGTTGCTGAAATGAAATAAAAATAAGGATCATCCCCTCAGTCACCACATGAACTTCATCATGAATCTAATCCAAAGAAAGAAGAAGATGATGTTTTTCCTCAAGAGCCCCATTGATTTGCATGGCCTTTGAATATGAGAAAAAGGGATATCATTGAGGCCTTGAGAATTATGCATGACACTATGGGATTAGTGTCATATTCTTATTGGATATATAAATCAATTGAGGATCCATCTTCCCTTAAATATTTGGAGGCCATTCAAGAAGCAATGACAGACATCAAAGGTAACTTTTTGCAATTACTTTCGGATAGAGATCATTTGTTTGAGATTGTGGGGATGTATCATGATGCATATTTGATGGATGAAGAAGAGATTAAAAAGCTCACTCTTGAGTTGGATTACACCCAGGATTATTTGAAGAGTACTCATAGTGCACTTCAAGAATCTAAGATTCAGATTGAGAAACATCATAAGAAGTTTCCAAGATCACATTCTTCCTCCTACATTTTTGGCATATGGATGATTGCATTCATAGGCCAAAGGAGAAACCTCATGTGATGGTGGTACATGAGGAACATTTTGATTTGCATATGTTTTAGGAGGATCAATCATTTGAGTTTCCTCTTGGAGATTCTCACACATTCATGGAGGAGAAAGAGAAGCACACCATTGTTGAGATAGCCTATAGAGGAATACATGCATCCACTAGGCTTAATGGATGGGAATTGGAGAGGGTTGTTTTACAAGTATGATTTGAAGGAGACACCTTATGAGATACCCTTATGAGTGGTAGATTCTTCTCTAAAGGAGGTGGCTGATTACATTCCATATCGATCAACAAATGAAATTTATGATTCATCCATTGATTGGGTGGGCATAAGCATTAGTGAAATGAAGTTTCTTACATCAGTGGCCTCCATTATCAAATAAATCCAGGCGAATGTCAAGATTTTCCCCATAATCGAGTGGGCTAAATTCCATTTTATGAATTTTTACACTTTCGCGGTGCAAGCTATTTAATTTGGGGAAATTATATGTAAAATAAAAAATGGGATAATTTATTAAAAAAATAAAAACCAATTTAATATTAAAAATTCACCCACCTTTTTTTGGCAAGTCCTTAAAATTCACCTATGGGCTATAATTAGCCCCTAAAATCATCTCTGTTTTTTGGATAAAAATGTTGACAGGGTGGGCATTTCTGAATAGCCTCATGACAATCTTTAAAGACTGGAGGCCAGAAATATCCAACGCGAAGGATTTTTTGGGTTGTAGCCATCCCAGATAAATGACTAACACATGCTCTAGAGTGGCGATCATTCAAAACTTGTTCAGCTTCCTCATGGGTAAGGCATCACCAGAGAATAGAATTGATACCATGTTTATTCAAAGTGTCATTCAAGATGAGGTAGTATTTTGCGCGGTGATGGATACAGAGGCGATCATCATGGGGTAGAGTAGGCTAAAACCTTTGTGTCTGTAGATAGACAAGAAAATATCCATACCATGGGTTAGTAGTACTTATCAGGAACAGGAATTCATCTAGGAATGAATCACTGGGCTCGGATTCCTTTGAAGGACAGGGAAGATCACACATGAGCTCGGCAAATACCAAGGATCTCTTTGACGTAGCTTTGGCAAATTCCAGATCAAACTCTTGTAGGATGACTATCCATTGGGAATACTTGCTCCCGAGCACCTGACGAGTCAGGATGTAATACATGGGGTTCTAGTCTGCCAATATGGTGGCTGTGCAGAGCAAAATGTACTGAAATTTTTTTTGAACAGCAATGACTGTGGTTAATGCTAATTTCTCCATGTAGGAATATTGAGTTTCAGAATCCATTATATTCTTACTAGCATAGTAGATCACGTGCTCCTGACCATGAAGATTCTCGTGCACCAAAACCATGGTGATGGTAGTAGTGGAGGCAGCAATGTATAAGAGAAAATCCTTTGAATAATCTGGGGGGTGTATCACAAGTGAATGAGTTAGAGCGTGTTTTAGATTATCAAAGGCTCGTTGGGCTTGGTCATCCCAAAAGAATGGAGTGTCCTTCTTAAGGAGACACATATAACCGTGTGTGTTCTCTACAAACTTGCACACGAAATGACAGAGGAAGTTTGCCTTCCCTTGCAAAATCTGGAGTTCTAGAAGGTTGGTTGGGGCTGGTAGAGCTAAAATAGTGGCAATTTTCACTGGATCTATCTGGATGCAATCCTTAGAAACCACAAAATCTAACAGGCATCCCGTCTCAATGCAAAAAACACATTTATGAGGATTGAGTTGTATGTTATAATGATGACATCTTAGGAAAATGGCTCTAAGATGACCAGGGTGGTCCTCCCATCACTATGAATGAGCTGGGAGGTCATCAAGGTACGGTTATGTTTTATATCGTGAAATGCATAGGACATAGCACACTGGAGATTGGCTCTAGTATTTTTCAAGCCCAATGGTAACTTCCTGTATGCAAAGGTTCCCCATGGGAAAATGAATGTTGTCTTGTGCTGATCGGTGGGTAAAGGCTCAATCTGATTATAACCCAAAAAGGCATCCATAAATGAGAAGATGACACTTCTGACATGGTTGTCGATAACCTGGTCAATATGAAAAGTGGGAAAGTTGTCTTTGGGACAATCTTTGTTCAAATATTTGAAATCAATGTAGACTCTAATGGTGCCCTACTTTTTATTCACAGGGACAATGTTCGATAGCCATTTCGTCAGGGGTATGGGATAAATAAACCCTTCTTTGAGAAGTTTCTCTATTTCAGCATTGATCGCTGCGGATTTCCATGGATGGATTTGCCTTAGTTTTTTCCTGACAGTTTTTGTAGTGGGATAGGTTTTTATTTCATGGACCACAATGGATGGGTCTATCCCTGGCATTTCTTCGTAAGAACAGGAAAAAAACATCGCGGAATTCTTTGAAAAGTGCTCGGTATGCTTTAGATTCTTCTGCTGAGCAGTTCTGCCCAACATAAACATGCTCAAGGGTGCTAGCCTTGGCTGATATGTCAATTGGATTTGTTTTAGTGATGTTGCATAGTTTTCCTTTAGAATATGTGTTCTGCAACAATATAGGATTTTGAGGTGAGTTGACAATATCACTGGAAAAAAGGGATTCAAAATCATGGTCTACTGAACTGGTATTGGGGAGGAACGAGGATCTATGATGATGATCCTCTGATATAGGATCATTTGTATTCATGATCTCCATAATGGACTCATCAAAAGGAAAAGTCTGGGAGAGAAAATCCAGAATAGGAAGAGAGGTTTCTAACCAGTAGGACAGGTGGTAAGGGTCCAAAGCCATCAGATGAAGCTCATCAGTGTGGTCATCGGAAAGGGTTTGGATAATGTTGTACATTTCTTCATGCAGACTCAACGAGGTGGAATCAACAATTTTTTTTCCATTTGGATCATAATCAAATGTTGAAATCATATTTACTGTCGTTTTGTCTATGTTAGGAGGAATTGATAGAAAAATCCCCATAAGGGACGAATCCTTCAGCATTCCTACCCCAATTGACTGGTAAGCAGGAGGGGACTGGCCTAACATAGGGATGTTATTAGCCGTAGAGGTACTAACATCCGAAATACATAAATTGATTTGGTCAATGGTAACAATCCTCCCTAGATGCAAAAATTGGATAGTTCGAAATACCGTCAAAGCGACAATAGTCATGGCGTAAAACCAATTTCTTCCTAAAAGGAGGTTGTGATCTAGCGGGGCATCTACTACTTCCACTTGAATAGAAACAGCTTTGCCCGCAAGCTCAACTAAAAGGGTTGGTATTATACCATGGCGCTGGAAACCTCATCCATCAAAGGCTTTCAGAGTCGTAGGTAATGTTACAAGCTCGGGAGAGCCAATAGCTTTCCAGCAAGATAGGGACAAAACCGAAGTTGAAGCTCCTTCATCTAAGACAGTTCTAAATACCTTCTTTCCGACTACTTTCGTTATTATTTGGAAAGCGATTTTGTAAGGTAGTCTAGACTTATAGTTCTCAACATTGAAATGGTTCAAATTAGTATTATTCGGGTCTAAAGCTCCTAACGTGGTTAACAAGTTTTTGCGCTGTGTAGGACAACTTTGGACTACTTCCAAGGTAGACATTGCACATGGTTCCTGAGCAAGATCTTCAACTACATTATAAAATTGAGCATCTTAGGCATTAGGATTAAAAACAACATTCCTAAGAGTACTCTTGGGTGGACACAAAACCATGTCGAGATTATGTTTCTCGATGGTTAGGGGAACAGTAGACGAGGACTCTGGAGAACCAGTAGAGGGAGATTTCCCTAAAGAAGAACTATCTTCTTTCTTATCTATGGATTTGTCATAACTCTGAATTTGAGTTTGAAAACTAATAGCATCTGAAGACATCATGCGAATTTCCTGTGAAGAACTAGAATTTCCCTGATTAGACATGTGGTCTATCAACTGTTGTTGGGAGGGAAAAGGATCCATGAGAACTGCTGGAGTGGGATTAGTTTTTAAGAATTGGGTGATTTTGTCACGATGAGGACACTCTTTCATGAAATAGTCACCTCTGCATAGAAAACATGGATATTTATTTTTTCTTTTTCCTTTATCATTCTCATTGATGGTTGGTTTTGGATTCTCTTGTTGGTTTCCATGTTTTCTTTTTTTAGCTTTACCTTTATTTTTATTGTTATTGGGTGTTTGAATACTCTGAATGGAATTTACCTCAGTGGAAACCTTGGTATTTGAAGGATTAGGGATGGAATTCTAGAGTTTCTTTACAAGTTTTGCTATCGACGTGGACTGGATTGAACCAACAATCCCATCAATAGGGGTTTCCACTACTGTCTTGGTAGGATCAGTGCTTAGGCGAGGAACGTGAGGGATCAAGTCATACAATGTTCCGGACTGGGAATAGACCAAATCTAGATATTGGGCTCGACTAATGGCTTTCTATTTAGTAACGGCACCACCCATAGCCACATCTTGGGCGATTGGAGGCAACAAATATTTAGTAAACCAATCAGCTAATAACTGATTCGGGATAGGAGCCTTAATAAGTCTTCTCCGCTTTCTCCACTCATGGATATGATCGGATATGTGGGTGGAGGTGTTCTACCATAGAGAAGTTAAGAGATCTGTACACGTTTCATAATGGATAGGAAGCTGTAAGTGTGTAAGAAATACAGTTTCCAACAGGCCAAAATCCACAAACGAATGTTGTGGAAGTTCAATGTACCATTTCGCGGCCGTATTGGTCAAAGTTCGCTGGAAGAATCTTGAACAAATTGAATCATCCATAAGGGAGTTCGAAGAACACCACAAATGGAATGTCATGACATGGTTTTTTGGATCATCTCCCTACTTCCCATCAAACTTTGGAATGTCTGAAGGTAACTTTACCGGAATGGGAGGCCACGAGGGGTTATGTTGAATGAGAACATTAATCAACTTGGACAAATCAAGCAAGTCCAAAGTTTCTAGGAAATGTAACTAGTGATTAGGTTGCACATACTGGTAGTATTGATATGGCATATATGTACCAGTAGGACCGTAAGTAGACCAATAGATAGGTTGTTGTGATGAAGAACCGTCAGAGGATCCACCTATAAGGGGGGTGATTTTTGGGATCAAGACCGTTAGGACCGTCGAAGCCTCTAGGAGGAGAACAACCAGGACCACTTAACCCTCCGAGACCCCTAGTAGGTAGACCTCCAGAGCGTTTGGAACCACTAGGAGGAGGGCCACCATACCCTCCAGGACCATCAGGAGGGAAGCCACCAGGCCCCCTAGGACCACCAAGACCATTAGGACCATAAGGAGGAAAGGCACCAGGCCCTCCAGGACCATTAGGCCCACTAGGGGGAGGACCTCCATAAGGTGGTCCTCCAGCACCTCCGCAGTGTGTATAGGTATCCCTCCCATAGCTGGCATGTAGGATCAGTTAGGTTTCCCCATGGAGTGAAAGTATTACTAGGATATGGAATTCCAGCATAAGATATTCCTGTAGGGTTGGGTTGGTAATTAATGTTTCCTACAGGTACTTGATTTGTTGTGTAACCATACCCCCAAGAGGTTTGATGGGTTACAGGTTGTGCCCCCAAGGGCTGACCTAAACTAGATGGGGGGTTAACCACATTCATGTGGGTAGGAGGGACATAAACTGTAGATTGCTCTATACTAGAGGTATGCCGATGACTAGCTACAATTCCAATGACAGATAATGTAGGTCGTGCCAGGGGTTGACCCCCGGCATTAGAAGGTATTGATGAAACAACAATTGAATGTTGTGCCCCATGTGTGGAAGACCAGAGAGGATTTGGAACAGACATAATATGGGAGGTGGTGGGGTTGGTAGTTTGACCTGGATTATGTGGAGTCACAGTGCGATCTAGAATAGGTTCAATGAGTCTCATAGAATCAGCAAGTGAGCGATATCCCACAGGAAAAAATGTTGAACGAGGTGGTGGTGTACCCAATATGTTATCTATTTTCTTCTCAATTTCTTGTGCACGGAGAATAGATGCCTGCCATTGTCTATGTTCTTCTTCATTTGGTGAAACTTTTTCAGAAGAGGTTAAACGGGTGCCAAACGAAGCAATGGCCTATCCTATAGAGGTATCCTAAAATGGGGCATTGGGACCATAATTTGGATGGGTAGTATCATCAACATGAACTTCTATGGGAGAATGGAATGAAGTATTACCCCTAGAAGGTTGTTTGACCAAGGGAGGCGCATGTGAAGGATATGGATCTCCGCTTTCTGCAACCACATTTTCTCCCACTTGGGAGTTGGTAGCAGCTCCTGGGTCGATAGCTTCCATAGGATTTTCTCCTGAAATAGGAATAAAATCAGGTGGCAAGCCCCATACTCTTATGGACCATCTTAATTTATCTATTTTATACAGTTCCCATCTAACCCAGGGTCTCAAAACTAGAAAACACACCAAAAATTTCCCTACTCAAGCTATAGGCCAAACAAGCAAACTTAAATGACAGGAGGAGTTCAGATAGTCAGGTCTCCCACCAGGATTTTCAAGAAGGTGCCACTCACGATATACCTCAAGGGTACGTGTGTAGTAATCTCCTAGGATGTTGTATTTGGTGTATGGCTCTGAGTAAGAAGGCCGAAGTGATTTTCTCAGATAGATAAGGTATCCTAGTGGGGTCTCCCAATATACGCAAGGTACGTGGGAGCTCAAATCGGTAGTAGTGATTTCTAATGCATAACCGTTCACAAGGGGCCTTCCTATATACAATTGAGTATGTGAAGTACCTTTCTATATACCTCAAGGGTACGTGAAAGGCCATTCGATATACCGATAGTACGTCGAAGAACCGGGCGAGTCCCGGGATGTAATGCGCACTACTACATTTTGATCCAAAATCCGACGGAAAAATCTAATGGCGCATGGATTTCTCTTTTTAAACTTACCAAAAATCACAAGGATACATTTTTTTTTTGTAAATGTGGCCATAAGCGTCGGTGAAGTGACAGCTATTCTCATAACCGTCAGTTAAGCGTCAGTTAAGTGACGGAGAGTTAGTAAGCGTCGCTTAAGTGACAACGCCTTTAATTGGTCAACTATTTAACATGGAAAGCATCGTCGTATATCCAATGCTTAGGTTCATCTCCTACCCATTAGGCTAGTGGGTATCTATTGAAATCTTCTTTGTAATCCTTATGCCAAAGTTGACAACCAACTAGGGCCAACTAGGCCAAACACAATTCAAAAAAGCTAGATTTAATTGCGACAAGGATGAAAGATCATACACAATCCTAATATTATCAATAAAACCCTAACTAACAAAAAACTATATGTCACCTAATTTGCAATATACACAATACAAAAGAGAAACCACCCATTTTCAATGTACACAGTAAAAAAGAGAATTTTCAATGTAAATAATACACAAAGAGAAACAACTCATTTTTCAATGTATACAATATACAAATGACAGATTATTTTTATTTTAGATGGATAGATTTTTTATTGTCACATATTTCTATAGACATGGATATATAAGCCTCATATTGATACATAATGTCAATACACTACCATGAATTAACAAAATCTCTATGAGTTGAAGTGACCATCAATGATATTCCTTTGTACCCTCCATTGTTCAAAATTTGAGTTGAAGATCCCACCACTCAAAATATTGTGATACTTTGTGTACAAATCATGACCTCTCAGGAAGTTGTTCTTTAACACATACTCGATGTTCCCAAAATTGTAGGACATAACCTAGTCAAGGTTGTTTCACCATAGATCCTTGAACATGAATGTCCCTCCACTTTCTATTAATAAATCCAATACTTAATCTTATAAATAATGGGGGTTTAATATTAAATATGACAATATACCCACCAAAGACCATGTTACAAATCCTTTTGAGTACCTTTATAACTAAATATTTTAATACACTAGAGAGAAAACGACCACAATACCCATCTTCAACCCATGTAAAATCTATCCCAACAAAAGTATCAACATCCACAACTCAATTACAAATCTAATTCTTGTCATTCTCCTTGGTTTGAAAAGTTGAAAAATTGAATGTACCATGGATACTTTTTAATGCGACTGCCTCATGATCGAGGGGCGATTTGAAATGCAACTGAGGGTTTGGAGACCTGGAGTTCTCGTCGAGTTGGGTGAGGGGTTTTCTTGGTACTGAAGATGGAGTTATGTGGCAATGACATCTCCATTTCCGTACTCTCTAGGCATTAAACTCACCAACAGTATGCTAATTGACTGATGGTTAACTCGGGTCAAGGGATTCATCCTCTATGTATAAATTATGCCATTTTGTGCTTACTGATTCTAAAGTCTTGGTTCGATTCCCTCTTCTTGGTTTGAATATTAAATTGGGGCATCATTTGTCGAGGTTTAAAGGAGAAGCATGCACTGTTGGAGAATACAAAGAATGGTTGCAGCTTTTTAAGCTTCGCATTGGATGAGGTAAGAGTCCTCTTGCTATTTTTACAAGCTTGCAGAGGTAAATAATTGTGTTATTAAAGGGTTTGAATGGATTGATACCTACCTTCCTTTCCATTTCTGGTCTTAGGTTGAAAAGTTGAATGACTCATATTTCTTCCCCTGCATAATTTCATGTGTTTGTGTATTTTTCCCATGGGCGAGTTGATGAGGCCTTTAAGAAGTTTTGTGCTCTAACTACTAAAAATTGAACTCAAAAGCTCTCCATACCTCTGCGTCTAGCTCTGCACGTTGATAAAATGGTCTAGGTTTTCCTCTCTATCTCTATTTGATATATTAAATATATTTTATTTATTGTCTTGCTCATATGATAATCCTTGTGGGTTTGCTTACTGAGTCCATATGATGTTGACACCATTAATAAAATTAATTTGGCATTAGTCTTTGAGGGAAACCCCATTTTGTTTCTCTTGCTCTGTGGGCTAACCTTAAACTTCTGGTCACTGTTGGATGTTGGAATTGCAATGAGTCATTCGAGTCTTCCCCCATAACAGTCTTCAATCCACTTAGGCCTTCGTATATTATCTTCTTTCCCAAGGCCTACGAGAGACCCACCGAGGTTATCCCAGAATATCCAAAATACCACTGCTTATAAACCTAGAGCTTAGAAGGTGTTCAAGGCTCAGGAAGAGTAGCTTGGATTTATTGGGATTTTCTTTAGGGTAGAGCTATAGAGGTCACCTCAAATGAATTTTCCAAATTCATGTGGGATAGGCTCAGCAACATATAACCCATCTCTCAGGGCATTTATTTTGTGGTTTCTTATTTTGAAAACTACCTCTTTAGAGTTTGTTCCACATAGAGATTCAAACAGAGATGAGTGCTAGGACCTGTATCCTGATTTCATGCAATACTCTGCAATGGGGAAGTCAAACTTCTCAAGGACTTCTATGCCCATACCAAGTCCCTAAAGGTTCCCCTGCATCATAAGTCAGAGGATGCTTTCTTCCTCTGGAAGATCAAGCTAACTTGGTTTGCACGAGTTCTCTTATGATTCCATGGGACCCCTCTCAACGTACAACAAACACTTCCTGGATCTTGAGGAATCCCATGACTTGTCGATCTTGAATGGTCTCCCCTACTTTCCTAACTCCAGCAGTTTCACATGTTTCCCTCATGTTGGGGGGATTAGTAATGTAGACTACATCCTAGTCAACTAGGATTTGCTTCAATGTATCCTCTAGCTATTTGTTATCTAGATACCTATATCTGACCATACCCCTCTCATTTTTCCATCATGCTAACCATGCCCTGGGGGGTTGAGACCCAAGATGGCCTTTTATGCAAAACACTTCCTATATCTTAGGGATGGTATTGTATGGCCCCCTTAAACACTACAACACTAGATGCATGGGCTCAAGATCCCCTTAAGCCAATTCAGAGGGGGTTCTTGTCATCTTCAAGTGAATGCTGAACACCAATTCCATAGAAGAACAAATTATGTCAACTCTTCCATAGGCATAAGGAGAAAATAGTGAAGCACTTCATATTCAAAAGCCCTTGGTAGTATGAGATATGTGATCAATTCCATTGCTTGATCAAAATCTCATGATTCCCTCTCTACCTTTTTCAATATCCAAATCAGTGGTTCCTAGCACTTAAATGGGAGAGGCAGTCAGGTTTAAATCTTACATTCTTCAAGTACCAGCTTGGCTAGAGACTACTAATTCAATCACATCTTTCTTCTGGTGCTCCCAATGCATAGTGGCACCAAGAGGCATGTAGAGACTCGAGAGCATCACCATATCAATCCCCAGAGTCATCAGACCCTAAGAGGCAATTCGAACCCCCATAGTGAGACCCATATAGAGTTATTGACTTAGAACTCGAGACAATCTATGTAGAACCAACAAGTAACAATCATCCTCCAGTTCCTAGAATCGGGCCACCTCTTCTAGATAGAGAGACATTCCCCAAGCTAGATTCAGCTCTTCCAACCAATCCTCTGTCTAGATATCCTTTCCTTCAACCTCATATGGTAGAAGAGTTGCACATTTGGTAGTGGTAACTACAAATGAGGACAATTCCCTCCTTCCAACCATAGGCACTTGGAGCCTTGAGGCTCTTTCCCTTGTACCATCTTCAAGAGCATTGTTTTCCAGTTTAGCTTTTAGTCAATAGAGCTTAGATCTTATCGATTATCTTTCTTTTTTCCTTTTAAAGGAGTGGCCTCCACACTTACACTTTGTATCTACACTTATGTATTGTACAATCCCATTGAACTACTTTGCTCATTTGTTGGATATTAATAAAATTATATCATCTTATCTTATCCTATCTCTTCAATTCTCACTGGTATGTATTGTACATTTTCTGGGCATAATTTTGGTGCAGTTTTTTTAACCCTATCTTCCAAACATTTCCAACAAAGAGTTTTCCTATCTGAGCATTCAATTTTTCATAGGTTGTCTTAATATCCATGTCTGAGACTCTGATTTACTTGGATATCATCTACCACCCCTCAATTGTTTGAGTGTGTGGACCTATTTGATGTTGTCTGAGTTCCATGCTAGTGGAACTGAAGTTGGAGTGAGGAAAATAATGAGCATATGTTGATCAAGATATGTTAAATTTTTCATATGGTTGGTAGGTTATTTAAATATCATCTCACTCACTTATGCACAGATGTTATTAGAAGAGCCCACATTTGGATGGATCATTATCCCAACATATCCAATCAAATCCTCGACTAGTTGACTATCTATACACCTGTACACCTATATGAGCACATTCAGTTAACAATTCCTTGAGATTGGTGCAGGGTAGTACAGTCTAGAAAATATATACAACAATGTGAATCATTCTTGCCCGAAGTTGTGGTCAAAGACTATTTTCAAAATGAATGTATATATTTCTCATTTTTGTGTGATTCAGGTGGTTTGGCACAAACATTTCATAAATTTGAATAATGGGCACAATATCTCCAACATGTTCTATTTAATATCATATTCATTTAACATAATATCATAGTGCATACAGTCCCCTCATCTTTTACTCTTCCTCTACAAAAAATCAATTCAAATCCAATGCAAACTATTATGAGAAAGGAGTCATCAAATCAAAACCACTGGCAGACAAGCTTTCTGTCATTGATGGAGGATGAATAATTTTATGGTTTGGCGCTGCCAAAAGACACATAGGAGCCATCATGATAAAGAAGGTGAACATCCTATCTGCAATGATGCATGATAAAGAAGTGGCCTCCACCCATGACAGAGCTGCTTCTGACAGGAATTTATGTAGGGGTTTATTCAAGCCTAGCCATCATTTAGAGAAGATTCAATCAAAGGAACTATAGAGAATTAAAGCAGTTACATAATGGTCAAAGAAAAGAAATCTGAGTGCTTGCCTAATACACCCAAGGGAAAAGATGAGCCACTGCATGAGGAGAAGAAGTATTGAAACTTGAACCTATCACAAGGTCAATATGAAGCCATTGAATGTTTAAGTAAAAGTGAAGGTATGTTAAATAGAGTAAAACTCAATTTAAAATGGGTTCCATTGAAGAGGAAATGAAATATATCGGGGGTTTGTTCTTACTGATATAGAAAAATCCAAGTTCTGATCTTTGTGATAAATTTTTTGTGGGAGTGACAATCTCTTTGCTATGTGGTTAAAATGTTTGGTTAACACATCGTGCTTTTCACGATTTTGGGGACACCGGGAAATGTTTCTCTTGGAATTTCAACATCATAGGTGCACAGGGAGTGTGCCCCCATGGGAAGTGCATCTCTATGTAACACTGGTTTCACAGTATGGAAATATGCAAGGATGGACTGAGAATTCGTTTCCATCCCACTGGAAGCATCAAGATGACAGATCCTCCAAAACATAGAAACCATATAAAATATATAAAAATAAGATAAAATGCAGGACCCTGAAACCCTGTCCTTTTTTCTATAACATAGCCCCTCTCCCCATCATTCTAAAAGGCACAAATATGAAGTTTCCATAGCCTGTGAGAACGATTTAAAATGAAATATATTTCAAGATATAAATCCTCTAGGTTTCTGGTTCAAGATTTTTTTCAACGATATATATCTGGGTGTATCCATACTTCTCAAATATCTAAGTCGATCTGTATTTGAATTTTGTATCTGAATGCATTTCCATGCAACTTAGGGTTCAATATTCTTTAGATCGTGGAGTTCATCTATTTTCGTCACAGTCATGCAGAGTGTTGCCCTGATCTTCAACATAATATCATTTGAAATATTATTTTATCCATGTCTGTTACTATTTGAGAGTGATCCGCTTGGAGCATACTAATTAGCATAATGTAGCACTTTATTCTTTAAGATTGCTATAGTGTTCAAAGCTTGTTTTCTTAGAAACTATCAGCTCCCTGAAATGCTAATAGCACAGATAACGTTGGAAAGCAGAAATTTTTTGCATTTAGTCTATAAGCCTATCTCCTGCTCAATTTCCTCAATGTTGGTTTCTGGCTAGCAACCACCAACCTACTTGGGAAGAGAGTGAAGCAGCGGGATAAGAAGAATAGAGAAAGCAAGAAAAAAACCTGTAATGCTTCAGAATTCAAAATCCTAAATATGCCATATATTGCCCTTTTGTTTTTCTAATTTTCCATATTTTAGACTTGTATACGGAAAACAAAAGCATCAAATCATGTAAATATCACTTTGACTCTAAAAATGGTTAAAATAGATGCTATTCATTAGAATTACCTAAAGTAGGTAACACAATATGGAATATCCAGCCATGCTCTCAACAAAGTTTCTCTGCAGAAGAAGAAAAATTTTGATTAAAATCATGTCAAATGCGGAGAACTCTTACCCCATCCCCTTGTAGAATAAACAAAACACCCCAAAAACATAAGATCAAGCCACACAATGCACACAAACAGGACAGAAATGAAAGTGTTGTTTAAATAAATATACTTTTAACTTTTTAAGTTTATTTTCAGTTCTGAAGTTACTTGTTTATAAATTTATAGTAGATTTAAAATGTTTCAGGGATACGGACTCGATTTTGTAGAGTTTAATAACTGGGAACTTACTTAAATCCAGCATATTGTTCAGCATTTTCCTATTTGCTATCTAAAAATTACATCTTGAAGTTGTACAAGTCACACAGCATGAGGCCATAGCATGCGAATGAGTTTCATTAGTCAGTGTTGAGAATTTTTCTGTCTATATGCAACAATTAGGAGGAGAACCTTTTGCTGTATAATAATCCAGATATCCATAAAGAATCTTCAACATAGTGGATTTATGTTTTGCTAGATAAGCCCATTGATATGAATATGACTGTAATTCCAACACATTTTGAACAACCTTTTTAATTCCACGGAAGGCCCATCTTCATAGCCAAAGTCACTTCTTTATGGCACTTTTAGCGCATGACACCATCCATTCAGGAAAGTAATAAGCAGCACCAAACCTCATAAGGATTTCAGCATTGTATAAATTGTTAGGAAATGTCTTTAACAGACTCATGGATCTTAGCAGTCTAATTGCATCTGAAACACTCGCAGGTCAAAAGAACCTATTGTGCACTGAGCAAAGCTCTCCCGCAAACATGTGTCATAGCAAAGTCCTTTGAAGCAATAAACATAAGAAAACATTGGGTAAATTTTTAGCAGATATCTTTGACTAGACCCTATTTTATCCAGTCTACCTACATCTGAAACACTGCCTGTCAGATATTGAAATATGTGCATAATGCATTGAGCAAATATCTTCTCCAGAGTCCAAACACATCTGTTGTACGAAGGCATTAGGCCATTAATGCTAGTGACAATATCTAAGTTAGAGTCACTCATGATTAACCAAGGAAAATTGTGGCTCACTCTCATCTGAAAGTCAAATGCTAAATGACTTGAAAATGTAAAATATGAAAGATGTAGCCAAAGGTGATTTAAGTTTAGTATTTTACTAGGTTTTTTTGTTTTTTATTAACATTTTTTTTCCTGTTTTTTTAAAAGTTTTTATGGTTTTTGGAAAACAAATTGAGTGGAGGGAGGATGGTGCCTAGGTGTCCTTTTTTTTCAGCATGTACCCACAAGCTCCTCCTTTTGGTGGTATGCATCTCACTTTCCTGGAGGTGGGTGCCCACAAGCCCCCTCTACCCCCTCTCTTTTGTGAAATGCTTTCTGTAACTTGACAGAATGTTTCAAAGTGTGTTTTGTGGAGTTAAGAAAAAATGTCCAAGGGTGGTGTAGGGAAGAATTTTCACTAGGCACCCACCCGACCCTACAAGATGTGTCGCGGTGTATCACTAATGGGAAGGGTGCATCAAGGATACTTTGTCATATGTTGGTAGGATGTTATGATTATTCTCATATTCAATATGGCAATGGTTAATCACATTCATCCTTATGATTCAAATTTGAACTCCAATATATAAACAGTGAACATTAGCATTTCTTTCCCAAGATACATGATGGGAGAAAGAAAAACAGAGGAGTTTAATTAATGAATCTTAAAGGATTTGGAGTCCAACAAGTTGTGAGGCAATGATTATAGGATGTGAAGTATAAGATGAGGCAAGATAATTTTATTAAAAAAAGAAAATTCCATTCTATGGTGTGGCGTTTCTTTTGGGCATATTCTCAGAAGGAAATCATGGTTGTCAGTAACCAGGATTGATATTTGGGGATTGGGAACCAAGAAAGCAAGGCATTTGAAAATTTATCGAAAATAGTTGTTTATGTGCCATACAAAAATACCAAGGATTGAGATCTTTTTGGCATCAGTTTTAAACTTTAAATTGTAACCATATGCATGCCTAAGCTAATGAAGTTATCGAGTTTATTCATCTAAAGAATAGTATTTGTGTCAGTTCAGATGTTAAAAATTTGTTGGTTCTTCCAAATGAAAATGTTGTGGTTTATGTAATTTTCCATGAATGAGGGGAAAATATTTATTAGAAGTTCTTATATTTTAGTCTGTTTACATTTGGCTTTAGGCATACGTGTACATGACACTTGGTATCATAGTTTGTTGTTTTCGTAAATTGAATATTCTTTATGATGTCATTCTTTACAGCTATCAGCATTCTATAGTTCCGAGCACATACTAAGAAATGTCATGGTTATAATAAAAAATGATTATGTCTATGTGGAATAATTGTGTTTTTTGTCTTATGTTTTCAGTGGAATGCTTTGTATGTTGAGAACATGCTTAGAGTGGAGAGTAGTGCTGTCGGGGAAATTATTGGTAGTAGAATACTTATGGCAGTGGTGGACAGGCTTATTGAAATCGATGTAAGTAACTGGGCATATTCAACAGAAAACCAATGTGCATCATTGATATTTCTCATTTCTAAAATTTTGGTTTTTATAATGAAATTCTAAATTTTTGGACCATTTGCGTTAGAAGGTTGTCTAGACTCTAAATGCCCTTCTTATTGTATTTGAAATCTAGGTTGAAATAAAATGGGAACACATTTTACATGAAGACTCAAGCAAGGTCTACATATTTGACATGGAAATGGAAGATGATGAAGAAAATGAAGAACCTGGGAAACCTAGTAGTGAGGTATCCATATAACTTGTATAGTGTTTCCTTGAAATAGCTTTGATTTACAGTAACTGGCATGCATGTTCCAGGACAAGCAATTCTTCTCATTTTGTATAAATTATCTAATTGCATATGGTTGATTTGGGTTGTAGGCAAATGTTGAATTGCCAAAATCTTCTTCTATGCAGAGTCTGGGGGGTGTTATAGATAAGATGGATGTATTAATGGAAATTACTTTAGAGCATCTAAAATTATGTGCTGATGAGGGTCGTCTGTCATAGGTGAAATTATTATTTATTTAGCCAGCTTGAACTGTATTGTTGGTCAATTAATGTTGGTGGTTTTTCAAAAACATGCATAATTGATCTATTTTTTTCTTGACATCTAAATTTTTCCCATTGGTTTTGTCAATAGGTCTATGATACACTCATGCACTCATTTCAATCAACTATTTTGAATACTCACAAGTCTAAGTTTACACAGGTAATGTCAAAATGTTTGGTTTTCAAAGAGTTAATGGAATGTTGCATTGATGCTTTCTCGTGATGGATACTTCATGGATTGTATTAGCTGTAAATATCTTTTAATGTGACATGTTAAAACTTTTTCACATCGAATGGCATGTCTTGTAAGGCATCCAGTTAACACTTTTAAATTCTCAATAGTGGGTCCCCATTGAACTTTGAATTGGAATTTATGTTTTGCATGCAATTTTGAGTTGCAGAAATCTTCTTTCTGAGCAATTCAAGTTTTTGTAATAATTTTTACCTATTCCACTCAGCAAGGCACTAGAAAAATACCAGTGTGTTAAAGGCATCTGAAATGATGGTTGATATAATATTTGTGACATTTGTTATTCTAAGCATTTAAAGAGTGTCTGGCTTCACAACAATGTTAAGTCTTCTTTTCTAAATTTAGTTGTTCTTTCATGAAAGAAATCCTTGATATCAATGGAATAGCCACTTGAAGGATAGTATTCACTATTCAGTGAATAGATTATATTCTTATACTTCTAGTCACTGGAGAGCCCTATCTGGATCCTGAAGTCACTGGTGGTATTTTTTTCTACATGATCTAGATTTTGGGTATAAAGGTCATGCAAGGTAGGTTTGTAGAATTAAAACAACCATGTGGGGGATGGAGGCTTTATCTATGGTCCAGTCCAATGTAGCAAGCAATTGTGAGGAAGCAATCTCTTATGACATTTTGTAAGAAAGCAACCTAATGGTTTTTTCCTTTCAACCTTTGATCACAAGCTTTGGTTTGTAGGGGCATTTTTCAAAACTAATGCATAGCAAGCTGCTAGAATTTTTTGTATTAATTACCATACACACAGACAACAGCCCACTGGTGCTTTCATTTTGAGGCAGCTAATTTTGTTTTCAGTAGTAGTTGAGATCCTCATTTTCTTTGATTTAGTTTTTTGGTTTAATTTTCATCTGCAAAGTTTTTCATTATTTATTTCATTACACCAGGTGAAGTGAGGTTTATTCTACAGCACAGGTGGAAGTGGGGAGTGATTTATAAACTCTTGGTGTGCTTATGCATAGGATATAGTGGTACATTGAATCTAGATGGTGCATTGGGTGCAATGACCATTGACCCAAGCACAAACCTACTTAAACCCAAAACCCAGTTTTGATATGCCCCTTGAGATTGCAAAGCTCAAGGATCCATATTCCAAGTTCACATAAATAGTCAATGTGTCAATTATTGGAGACAAATGTAAACTTGAGGGGCATATCAGACCTGCGTTTAGAGGGCTCTATGCCAGTTTTATAGAATAGTGAGTTGCAAAAAATGTCGTACTCAGCACTTTGAATAACATTGAGTTTTTTAAATAACTACATGCGGCAAATGTTGAGGTGGAAATTCATTCTCCATTTACTGGTACACTATTTTCTCGATTGAATTTGCAAGTAAAAGTGCCATATCATGTAGAGCTTGTAGAAATAAAACCAAACTTGCGGAGGCTTAATGTCCTGTCCATTATATTCAGCTTTTTCCAGAAAGTACAATTCTGCAAATTTGTTCAATTGGTATTGTATTCTCTATCAATAGTTGGACACAAGCTCAATGTACTTGGGGACACTTTTTCCTACAGCATATTGTAGCTGCATGTACTATGTAGTGGATGTACTATAGTCCAGGGAATTTATGTTTTCTGCATTCTTTAGCCAACACATTCTTCTTTCCAAATTCAGCTGTCAATTCTGTTGAACCAAACTACAACTAAATAGTGGCTCTAAATGGTCTGCAAAGTAGATATCCATATTTTATATGTTATAACTTGTAAGGTGTTACAATGTGGATATCCATTGCCGAGACTACAGTGACTCCAAAACCAGCTGCTTAGTTGGATGATATGTTGGATATATGAAATGTAACAGAGGATATTGCAAAAGGCTAAATATTAGAAAGGAACATTGTCGTGAAACATTTAGTATCAGTAGATTACCAATTCTGCAATAGGGACTAATCTAACCTAACTGCTTTTCTATAGCACAGATTTAGTTTCATGGTTTGCCTATTTCCAACCATATGGTTTGATAACAGTCTTTAGTTATACTTATCTTCTAACGAAGTTATTGCTGCAAATTTCAAAATCAAGAAAACATGTATTTTAATGAGAATGAAACTGCATATTATGTTTATTGCTCCTAGATATGGCTGCATGGAATGCATATATAAAAGTTCAGGGGGGCTAACTTACGAATGATAGTTGGCTAAGCATGGTTTCCTTAGCACTCAATCTCATTACATCTTGTGAGAAAAGTTGTCAATTATTGCCTTTATCAGTGAAGAAGTCATTCTTGCAACTATCGTGTAGAAAGGCATGTGTGCTTCATGAAGAACATGATTTGTTCCTTGGTTTTGAAAGTCATTTTAACATACGTTGAATTTCTTTTTGCATGTGATCTGTAGATTGTTCATTTCTGACATCTGGATAAGCCAAAATAAGATGACTTTTGTCTTGAACTGTAAGTACAATTCTATTTATATGCAATGAAATTTAATATGTCAAGGAAGTTTAATGTGTAGGAGCTTTGTCTGGGATTGAAACTTGTTCTATCCATGTTGCTTTCATCTGTGATGTTTGCAGGTCAAAGCTAGACACTTATGATGATGTTGTTAAGAGGGTTGCAAAACAACTCGGTTTAGGTGATCCTTCAAAACTTAGGCTTACATCACACAACTGTTATTCGCAGCAGCCAAAACCTCAACCAATTAAGCATCGAGGTGTTGATCGCTTGAGTGATATGCTGGTGCATTACAATCATGTCTGAGAAAATTTGATAGGATTTCATCAATCTGAAGATGAAATGTTATAAATCTCGATATTGTAGGGATTTTCTGTCATTCTTCTACTTAATAGTATGAGTCAAACTTTGTGGTGTTCACTGGTTTTAGTGGCTCATATCTTGCTTCACTTTATCTCACTGTTAATATCTTAATGTGGTTTTTGGGCATATTTCTGATATCTTGTATTATGAAGTACTGGATATACCACTTTCAAAGCTATCCATTTGCAAATGCCAGGAAAGACAACCATAGATGGTAAAGTAGTTATAAAGCAACTTTTACATAGTGGATTTTACTTTCAGTAGGAATATGTTATTCTTAACTTAAGAAAAATGATAAACTGATTAAGTTAAAACGTGGCTAAAATAGAAACATTTAAATAAACTTTCTTAAACTGACTGTCAGAAGCAGCACTTTCTTAAGTATATATCAGACAGTGCAAAGAGGACCTAAAGTAGCAGAATGAGATTCAATTCAAATTGTCAGGAAGAGAAAAGTAGACCTAAGTAGCGTAATATGATAAAACAAGCATCAATCCAGTCAAACATTCTTTATATTGAGCATCTACACATTCAATCGAAAATATACATATATATAGGTGCACTTCTAACCGTATCCAAGGAAATGAGCTTACAAAAGCATACTGCAGCTTGTCATTAAGGCTTGCATATCCTTTTTGAGATAGCATTATTCATGTGCCAGTCGGCACATTCAAGTTTAAATTCTTCCAGGGCTCTCTTTGATGAATACGAAGACACCTCACTGCATGAAATGTAAAGGATCAATCTATTCACATGCACAGAAGCCATGCCATGAGCAATTAAAAATCTGCATAATGTTATTGCTCTTAAACTAGGTCCTAGATAACACTTTAATAGCGGTATGGAATCATGTTTTATGAAATGGATATGAGTGTCAGGTTCTAGCAAATGGAAGAAGCAATCATGTATGTTATCAGGAGTACGGTAGATGGCCAGCATTGCATATATACACACCAAAAATCCAGATAAAAATACATGCAAGAAAGAAAAAGGCACAAAGGTTGATTAATAATTTAATATGTTGTTTTGTTCAATATTTCCTTGCCATTGAGAATTTAAAAGCCAGGCCAGTCTAATGCATTTTGTTCCAAATCACTATGTAAATGCTTTCAATATTTCTCTTGGTTGGTGACTTGTATTACTCTGCACTTCTATAGCTGCTTTTAGATTGTGAAATTTGTCTCATAGATCACACATTTGATATGAATCTTAAGCTGCGAGCACATATTCAAAGTTACAACTATAGATAGGCTGGGGAATTTCTACCAAGATTTTTGTATGCCTACAGCATTTTCAGGTGAGTTTTAGACAAATTCCCATTGCCCCATATGTGTGAATTTGGCATACCTAAGATGACCCAATAATTTACACACTTGTGCCTACAATTGTCAAATTGTCACACTAGAAGCCAGGATATTACTGCCCAGAGAAGCATTGTTATATGAGCAAAATCAACTATGAGCATTGTTATATGAGGAAAATTCTCAAATTTAGACCGATATTCTTTGAGCACTTTTTGCATCTAATATGGCACTGAATATTCAATAGGCTTACATCAAGTGTTGAATCTTCTCCAAGTAACTTTTATTCACATCTCTTTAGCAAGTACGTGTTTTGTGCATTCCATTATAGAAGTATACACTTGTGTCAATGGTGGCTTACCAGATTGGTGAAAGAGGGGTGTTGTTTTTTCCCCCATCGGGTTCAAGTCTTTCCAATTGCATGCTCAAGCTCATGCTTGTACTCGAGCTTGTTCCAGTGCTTTTAAAAAGTAGGTGGAGGCAGGTGTAAGTCCTGGGCAACTTTTATGAAATAGATACTGCAATCCATGGCCTCTTAGCCAAAGGGTAACTTCCATAGCATGGTGAGACATTTCATCCCATTTAATATCTCGTGTAGAACAGTAAACCACTTGCTTGTGTTGGACAAAAGCATCCAGTCAAATGAATGTTTACATCTGTTCACCTAAATTCATATTTTATCAATGTTCACATACCTTATAGAATGTAACAGAACCCTTGAGTTGAGTAACCATATTTCATAGCATGTCAAATCCTTTTGATTGAATCTCCAAATGTTTTTTGCAAACAAAACTGGCATTCTAGCCATTGTCTTATTATATTTCAAGCCAATACATCCAACAATTGAAGGCATATTAAATTACCATTCTATTCTTTAAAGGACACATGTTTTCCCATCCCTCATTATTCATGTGCAACAACTAGTGAAGAGCATTTTATTTTTGTAGATGAAGTACTTAGGCTTATCTATTGAATAATTATGATACCTTGCAGATGATTTTGTCACCACTGTAGCTTTCATCTTATGATAATGTGATTCCAATTCTGTGATTAAGGACCATTCCCACCGATAAGCCTTCCAACAGTTGGAGCGAATTATCAACTCTACAATGCTCTTTTAGGGTTTCTACAATGCTTATTGTAGTAATTTCACAATCTATACAAACATCAAGGTGTGTCTCCAGTAATCTGGCATTTGTATTTTTTTTTAAACACTCATAGCTGTCAGTTAAGCGACGGCCTGTAGGTGATTTTTTTTTAAATACAATACCGTCACTTAACCAACGTTTAAGTTTTCATACTTCGTCGCTTAAGTGACGCCTATAGGTGTAAATGTTTTTTAAAAAATTTCGTCATCGTCTCTTAACCGACGCTTACGTTTTCGTAATCCATCGGTTAAGCAACGGGTTTCATTGGTGAACCGACGACCTGTAAGTGTAGTATTTTTTTTTTTAATTTCTCCACCGTCACTTAACCGACGCTTACGTTTTCATTATCGTCGTTTAAGCGATAGCTCAGTTTAAAATTTAATATGAATTAGATGCCGGATAATCGACGATTTATATTTAACCGACGGTAAACTAAGCTGTCGCTTAACCGGCGGATTGGAAAGATGTCAGATAACCGACGAAAATCCACCGATGCTTAAAAAAAAGCATAGTGTCGTACATGTGACAGGGAAGTGTCGAAAATCCAACAATACGGTCGTCGTATTTTTGGTCGAAATGTAGTTGTGGCGGATGAGTAATGATAGCTCCTACGTTTAACGATGCCAAAACACGTCTCTAGCCTATCACTCAAATTGCTATGTAAATTTTAAGCCTATAACTACCATTAATTTTAAAGTGGACGGTTAGGTGAATGCATGGAATTTTGACAGAAAAAGTAAAACCATGCAAAATGTAGATGCAAATATTTCACTTTACCATTCGAGGTATGCCTACTTACAAGAGGGAAAGAGAGTATTTTCTTTTCGTTTTGAAAACCAAAAATTCCCAAACAACTACTTTGAATAAATCCAATCCAAAGACAAGCAACAGATTCCAAACTCATTTTTCTTTTTGAAGGCAATCAAAGGGGCAAGAGTCTCTTTTCCTAAAATAAAATGACAAGCACTCTACATGCATATGCACTCTATTTTTTTGATTTTTCTTTTAAACATAGATAGATATAACTTAAAACTACACTATTTTTTATTTTGATGAGATAGTACTAATGCAAGAGAGACAAAAGAACAAAGAGAACTTGGAAGCTTGTGAGGCTAATCAAAGATCCAATTCCCTGTGCTCAGTAATGATAATGACCTAATCTCAATCAAAAAAATTTCTTTTTAAAAGCAAAAAGAAGTCCTCTATGGAAAAAATGAAATCAAGATGCTAAGTAAGTGGTTTTTCTTTTAGTCTTTATAAAGGAAACAAAAAGAGATCTAACTGAAACTTAAGCTTTCAAAAATTCCTTTCAAAATCACAACCAACAAGCATGAAAGAAAATGAATAATCAACAAGGCTAATCTAGCTTTTGAATTCTTTCAGCCAAACCAATTTTACCATAAAATTTTCAACCATGAGCATACAGATTCAAAACACGAGCCTGAAAGCGCAAGGCTAAAATCAAGCAAAATCCAACTTTTTGCAAAAAATCATAAAAACTAGTTCTGGAACGAGGCCTACCTGGCACCACGCTAGAGGGGTCTTGACAAAGTGGTTCTCGACGAGCACCGCTTTTGGATAAAGGGACTCAAGTGGTGGCACCGGTTATGGCTAACAGAGTTCAGGCGGCGGCACTGCTTGTTGCCAACAACATATGTGTGGTCCCCTGAATATATCCAAAACACAAGGAGAATGAGAAATCAAGTTAACAATTGATCAAATCAAGGTAAAGATTGATGAATTGACAGTAAAAAAGAGCATATAAATTCAAAATAGTTTAGATCTGAACAGATCTGAATGTTTCAAACCAAAATTCACTAAGTCAAATGGTAGATCTGACTGAAGAGAGTTAGATATGGAGCTTAGACTCGGACAAGGGTTCAAGGACTGAGGAATATCAGATCAACTAAAATTTGCTTTATTCCCCAGCGGAGTCACCAGAATTGTTATTAGGAATATTGCACCTTCTGCGGACAGAAGTTGTTCCTCTGGTCTGAATGGTTCAGATCCAGAACAAATGAGTGAATTACAAAGGATGAAGACCTTCCATGAATGTTGTAAACACCTGGAATACTACTTTGATCATGAACCTGTGTACCTACAAACATGTCAAACAAACAAGGACATCAAAGCTACCAAAAAATCATCTACACATCCATACTAGTGACTAAGGAATCCAGTAACATATGCAAAATCAAAACAACAGATATGTGGGACAGAAATCAGCTTTGCATTAAGAATGAATGAAGAAGCTTACAACCATTTCCTTAGTGTTTACAAACTCCTCCACAAGACAAACACTTCATCCCCAAAATCTCCAACTTTCTCTCTTGTGCTCTCCAATGGATTAGACTAGGTAGTCAATTCAACAGCATAACAATACCATTCAATTCTCCCCCTTAACTATGGATATGAGCTTGTATTTATAAGGCTCAATGGATAGGGATAGTTGAGAGAATTGTGGGTGAGGTGGCTCTAAGATCCTACCAAGAGGGATCTTGAGCTCAACTAACCCATATTGATAGGGATAAGGGAGGACATGAGGCTCATGATCTATAAGCCTCGAGAAACTTCTCTTTCTCCCATTTTACCCAGGGTACCACTTTTGTTCCCTTATGATAGAGTGGTTTAGGTGAGAACCACTTCAACAACAAAGCACATCATCAGTGGAATCGCTTCTCTATAACAGGACATAGGAGGTGCTGAAGAAGGTACCGCTCATCAGCCAATGGAAAAGTGCAGCGCTAGGTTTTTTCAAGTAGAATTGATATCCATAGCAATTTTCCACTTCTAGTTTTGGGATTAAGGGAAAACATAGGGGTCAAGTATCTCATCACATGATGGTGACAGGATTTAGGTATAACAGGTTGTTTTTCCACAGTTCATGAAAATGCACATTTCCATAATGAAGAGATGCATTGGTGAAAAGGTTTTAATGAAGGGACACATTAGAGGAACTTTCAACTCAAAATGGGCCTTTCAACCCTAATTCAAATTCGATGTCATCATGTGTTAGCCAATGAAATTGCTTTAAATTTGAAATACCGTATAGGTCTTAAACAATATTTTAATATAAATTTGGGGATAGGTATCATAAAAATACTACTTTTTGTTCGTATTTTTTACATGACTCCCTATGTTTTCACTCAAATTTCGAGAGGGAGAGATCTCTAAATGGATAATTAAATTCTACATCCAACAAGTACCCACACTGCATACTTTTGATGGACCGTGCTACTCATAAAATAAGAAATACCTGAAAAAATGTGATCATGACATCATCATCACGTTTTTCAGGTATTTCTTGTTTTTGTGGTAGCGCATCCATAAAACGTATGCAGTGTGGGTACTCGTTGGATGCACAATTCAATTCTTCATCCAACGAGATCTTCCAATTGAAATTTGAGTAAAAACAAAGGGATATATGTCAAAAATATGAAAAAATAGTTTTTTTCTTTTCTTCCTCCAAAATTAATAAATATTATTTTAACTATTATTTCATTATTTTCCTTAGGAGACCCATTTTGAGTCGAAATTTCCTCTAATGCAATGATGAAAAGACACAATGGTTTAAATAAATGATGAAAGAAGTATTTGAATAGAAGTTTGAAGTGGAAGATAGATGTCTCATCAATCCATATCAATGTAACAACAAGAGAAGACAGATACCAATGAAGTGAAGAATATTCAGAAACAAGATTGAAGAAAAAGATCAAATTAGAGTGGTAGGGTGGTGATAGGGTAGCCTGCAATATTGCAAGGGGGTTGTATCCTCCTTCCAGTAGTGATTGGAAAACAGGGTGTTGTAGCATCCTTATCTATTGGAGCAGGTAGAAACCAGAGTGTTGTAGCATCATTCAGTTGTAGATGAAAAACTTGGGGATTGGTGTCTCCAGCAAGTTGTAGCTTGCAAAAACAATTGTAAATATAATTTTGCGGTTATAGAAAGAGTTTGTGTTTTTCCCAATTGGGATTCCACAATAAATGTTGTGTTCATTGTATCCTGTTGATTCTGTGTTTTAATGAAAAAGTTAAAACTGATTTTAAATTGTTAAAAGTTATCAATACTAATTCACCCCCCACCCTCTCTATATTGTCCAATATTCCAACACCCTAGCAGAACTTCCTTCCCCACACATCGGTGGGGTTATTCCTCACTCACTATAGATGGAACTATACCTCGGAGAGAATCAACATGGGAGTTCTAGTGGTGGGAATACCTTTTTCACCAAGCAATTTCTCAACTGTAGATTCACCAAGGATGTCTAGAAGATTGGTATAGATTTTGAAGTCATGAAAGTGTATGAATACAAGGTGGTACAAAAGGGAGAGGTGGAGGATGTTGTGAATAAAATGATGACAACTCCCATAGGAAAGAAACTAATAAATAAGGCTTAGAAGCTCAAAGACTATGCAGTGACAATAGTCCTCTTGGTAGTCTCTTTAATTTCTAAACTTATACACCTTTGTTAAAGACATGGCGACGAAAGTATCATCCCAACCCAAAACCAAACCAAGTGACTAATATTGTGGAGAGTGTCTCTAGATTCTAGATATTAGATGCAAAAGCTACAACTTAGAGCATGATTTACCTCTTTATATAACTTGTAACAAATTTGGACACAACCATTTTTCTATATTAGTGTAACTTCTAATAAATTTTGATATACCCATATGTTTATTTTAGTGTAACTTTTAATAAATTTTTATATAGCCATCCATCTATGTAAATATCTAATCAATGATATAATGCAATTAAATCTTGTTGGTAAATACAAGATCTGGGTGTTTTATTTGTCCTTGTCTCTATCAAGAGTCTTTTCTTTCCCTTTATGAATTAATCTATACTAAAAACGTTTGCCTAGAAAGCTTAGTTGATAAAATAAAAATCAATAATATTTTTTTAAGTAGTATTTTCCCATGTTTGAATTGGAAGATGCCCTATTTTTAATGATTGTCGGCTTTAAAAAGTGTAAAAATCAATTGAAACACAATTAGCTAATATTTCCCTCCAGCTCGGATTGTAATAACCGATATTTCCATTCGAGTATTCTGGATTTGATATTGTAGGGAAACATGTTTTGTTCCATGCACGAATGTGGTATAAAAATATGATGGTGTGGCTAGCAACCTACAACTATTGCGAGAATGAGGGACTACCGATTGAGGCAATTTGTGTCCTCATTTCCCATCAATGAGTTCCCTCTTTGTGGGTAGAATCAATTGAGGAACTCTCAACGAGGATGAGCTGAGGTATGGGAAGAGTATGCGTTGATAAAATCAGTTGATCTAGGAAATTGAATCCACTGGTATTGACAATAGAATCATATCCAGAGACCTAGTTCGAATCAGTTGAGGGATATATAGATCTCACAACAACATGGATTTGGTCATGTAGGATAGATTCAAAATGTCATTATATAACTGGTATGTTTTGATTGGAAGTATCTTGCCTTTGGAAGCAGTAGAATAGGAGAAACACTTGCATCCATTATTTATTTAATCATGAAATTGATTGAGTGTTTTAAGAGAAACGAGTAATCTTCATGTTTATTCCTATCACAAGTGTTGTATTTTCACTCTTGTGGATATTATTTAACAATACCACCTTGTAAATGAACAAGCTAAGAAGAAAAATAGTATGGATGTAAAATATTAGAGAGGTATGATGGTTATTTGTCATCATGGATCACTTAGAATATGACCTTAGCAATGGATCACTTAGAATATGATGCAACATATTATGGAGTTAACCAACGAAAAAAACTGGTGTGGTGTGATGTCCAATCTTAGGATTATATAATCCACCTAATGTATTTTTAGTCCATAGGATATTATCCACTTGGTTAACTAATATGATCTTGTAATATTTCAGAGTATTGATATAATTGCTCCAGATAATTTGCTTTTCTCCTGTAAACCCCATATGGGTAGAATTTATCCATTCTTGTTGAAGTGGAGTAGATAAGAGAGTGTCTTGAATATGGTATTAAAAAATATAACCCTTGTTAGTGAGGTGTTCCACCATATTAATAGGTAACATGTGGTAAGATGCATTGCCTATCCACACATCATAGCCAATTCTAAAGGTCCCACCGTTCCCGATCTTCCATGAAATACAATATCCAATTATATCATATGCAAAATATAGAACCTTCCACATTATGGATGCATTCTTGACAACTTTGTGGAGTGATCTGATTCAATCAAGAATGCACAGTGGGTGCAAATATTTCTGGTGAATCACTTTTGACCAAGCCCCCATGTTAGTTAAAATCCTCCATATTCCTTTAGCTGCAACTATTGTTGAGAAACTATAGTCGAATGTGAGACCCCAACCACTAAGATGTTTTGATAAGAAGATATTTTCCCAAGAGACCCAATGAAATGGTTTTGCATCTTTTTCCCTTCTCCATAAGAACCCAAAACTTAGCTTATGGATACAATCCTTGACCCCTCAAGGAATATGGGTAATCTTAATCTAGTACATACAGAGGCCCTATAAAAGATATTTAGGGAGTATCAGTCTACCAACTCTGGAGAGCCATTGATTACACCAATGATTCATATTTTCGTCCACTTTGTAGATCAACCAGTCCCAATATTTCTTAAGATAGTCATTGGGTTTGATCAAGAAACCCAAATATCTGTTCCCTAGTGATAAATCACATATGTCGAAATAAAAAGGACTATTGATATAGTCTATAACCACTGGTTCTATATTCAATAAAGATAGACTCCAACGACTAAGATGTTTTGATAAGAAGATATTTTCCCAAGAGACCCAATGAAATGGTTTTGCATCTTTTTCCCTTCTCCATATGAACCCAGAACTTAGCTTATGGATACAATCCTTGACCCCTCAAGGAATATGGGTAATCGTAATCCAGTACATACATAGGCCCTCTAAAAGATATTTAGGGAGTATCAGTCTGCCAGCTCTGGAGAGCCATTGATTACACCAATGATTCATATTTTCCTCCACTTTGTAGATCAACCAGTCCCAATATTTCTTAAGATAGTCATCGGGTTTGATCAAGAAACCTAAATATATGTTCCCCAGTGATAAATCACATATGTCAAAATAAAAAGGACTATTGATATAGTCTATAACCACTGGTTCTAGATTCAAGAATGATAGAATATATTTTCTTGGGTTACTGATCATACCCATAGCTTCTTTGAAAAGAGAAATGATTTCTTTCAATTTGATAATATCCTTTCTAGACCCATCTAAAAAGAGCAATATGTCATCAACAAACAGTAAGTGTGTGATAAACACTATGTGATTAAAGTGAAAACCCTTGAGAGCACCATTAGCTCTGGATTTAGTGATAAATATACTCAGTCCTTCCATAATAAGAATGAAAAATAAGGGAACAAGTGGGCATCCTTTCCTAAGACCTCTATCGGGTATAAAAAATATAGATGTTGAACCATTTATTAAGACCACAAATCTTACAAAATAAACACATGGAAGAGTCTAGTTCACCACTGGAAGGTTAAACCCAGTCTATGTGAGAGCCAATCTGAGAAATGTCCAAATAACTCTATCATAAGATTTAGATAAATCAACTTTAATGACAATAGTAGCAATTTTATTAGTCTTTATTGAATGCAATACTTCCTTGGAAATACCAATTACATCATGAATTTGGCATCTCTCTAGGAAAGAAAATTGTTTGGGTGTGATTTATTTTGACAGCATACCCTTGACCATGCTAGCTATGAATCTTGTAATAGTCTTATCAGCATAGTTACATAAAGATATGTGCCTAAGCTACTCCATATTCTTTACATTATCAACTTTTGGGATCATATTTAAGAAGGTAGAATTGAAAGCTGCTAGTACCCTGGATTCTTTAGCCACAGAAAGCAAGTCTTCATGAATAACTTCAAACATACCTGAGTAGAATTCTACTAGCCAACCATTTGGGAAAGGGCTCTTGTTTGAAACTATGAACACTTTTATCACTAAGAATATGACCAAAATTTGTTTTTCCACATTTTTTACCTCCTATATAATAAATTTTCCACATTTTTCACTTCATGTACAAATGTTTTTCCACATTTTCCATGTTTGACAACACCTTGAAGTGAAATAAGTACTTGTCGATATTCCATAGCATCCATGACTCTGGAATATAGTTCTTGATATCCCTGTAACAACGTTTAATTGTTTTGGTAAACTTTGAATGAATTTTGAGTTGTATTCTCTCTTTCCCAAAGAGCGCACGTCGAAATTTTTGGAAGCAATGAATGAATTCTGATTTTATTTTTTTACAATAATTTTGAATTGTATTTTTTCTCCAATTAATGTGCATCCATTTATTTTGAATAGCCTTAATTATTTTAGGTTTTGGTTCTCTTTATATGATGTACAACCATATATATATATATATAT
>LPNX010636036.1:140186-194159 GCA_001517045.1 Pseudotsuga menziesii
GAGAAATATCCTGAAAATTAGAAAAAAAAGATAAAAATGAGGAAAAAAGAAGTCAGCCAGAAAAGCATGCACAAAGCACGCAAGTGTAGAAAACATTGTCAGCATGAAAAGAAGACAACTTATGGAAATCAGGAAGATGCAGTTTCCAAAAAGGAGGAAGGAAAGTTAGCACAAAAAGAAGGATGGCATAGTTGCCAAAAATAAGAAAAAGAAAGTCGATCTAAAAGTAGGAGGGCGCAGTTTCCAAATGAAGAAAAAACATATCAGTGGAAAAGCAGGAAAGTCTCAATTCAAATCATGAGGCATATTGGTTGAGGAAAGTGGGACACATGAAGAGTAAATTATACCTAGAAGCCATGTTTCCTATAAAATAATGATAGCACACCCCTCTCACATTTTTTTGCGTTTTGAAATTGTGTGTGAGTGAGCCTTGAGCCTCTCTAGTACTTGGAGATGTGCCCAAGGCAGCTTTGGGTGATGTGCCCCTTAGAAAATGTATTCCATTCATGTTTATAATTCCAATAAAGACATTAATGGATTTTTATTTCAATTTTTTAATTCCATTCCAAGCCACTTCTAGTTCCACTACATAGATTTGGGAAGTCTACATTTCGAATCTCGTATGCCTTTCTAGTCTTCTCTTCTTTCTGATAATTCTATATTAATGAAGCTTTAACTAAGAAATATATGGATGTAATTTAGAAACTATAATTCTGTATTTTATTTCATATGGAATTTATGTAATTTTCATGATAGTTCGAAGCATTGTGATTGAGCTTTAAATGAGACAATTTGACCTAGTCTAGATTTCAATGGAAATTTGACTAGTTTTACTGTTTTATGTGATAATTGGTCTTAACTCAACCTATATATGTCATTTATTTTATTAGAGTTTACTTACAAGCTGATAATTATGTTCCAAAACTCAAACCAAAAATTCCTTGCCTTCCTTAGGTGTTTGGGAAGCCCAGAAATCAACCCTTTTGAGCAGTCTTAATAACTAGTTTGGCCAATGTGAACTTCATAGACTCCCAAATTGAGTCTAGATATGTATAAACCTGTTATTTACTGATACAATATGCCATAACATAAATATTAAGCTTCCTTAATTTTAATCCCTTCATCTTTGGTCTTTGGGAACTAAAGAGTAAGGTTTTAGTTTGCATATGTTAGGACTCCCAGGAACCTGTAAGTAGAATTCAGCTTGGATGATGTTCAAAACCTAAATGGAACCAACACATTGTGCATAGGAACCTTAAATTCATGATCCACTCCCTTCCTTGGTTGGACCTCCTTACTTAATATTCGATCCAACATTCAGTTCACAATCCTTTCCCAATTAATATTTGGAATTGTTCTTGAAAAAGGAGTTCATGAGAAATATGATTTGATTGAATTATTTGCATTTGTAGACCTGTAATTGACCTTGAAAAATCATCCCCTGAGCCTTATGCAAATGAGAAAAATCATCCACCGTGCAGCTAAGTCATTTTAGTCAATCTGATGCACATTTTAGCACATAGTTTTAATTGTTTTGGTGAATTGGTCATTAAGATTCTATTTGTTGAGGTACTATGCCTAAATAATCCTTAGGTATATTACAGTGGTATCAGAAATATTTCCTCTAATCTTGTGGAAAATGAGCTCTTAGTGATTAAATATTGCATAACACATCTGAAGTTTCAAGCATGAGGCTTGTACCGATAGTTGAAAATGATGACTTATATTAGTGTGTTGAAGAAGAAGATGTGATCTATGTTAATGATGGCTTGTAAATGTCAAGAGATGAGGATGGTTACTTTTGTAACCATATGGAATATGAAGACAATAGGGATAAACCACCAATGGCTAATCATAATAAGGATTTATAAAATATTATAGATGCAATTAAAAACTTTATCCACCATTACGAAGAGTATGTTTCCGAAGAGTATATTTCCCTTGGGGAAGATATTTGTAAATCCATTCCTTTCAAAGATTATTTTTATTGCATATTTGGATTTGAACCCAAGGATGTATATTATTATTATTTCTCGATAAGTAAACCATCCATGGAGGAACCAAGTAGTTCCACCTCTTTGATCAAAGAAGAAGAAGAAGGAACCAAAAGTGAAGATTCATCAAAACCATCAACATGTTCAAGCATTATGAGATTTTTTGAATTTTATTCAAGAAGAGTATCGATAGGTGATCATCAAAATACCATTCAATATGGATAAAACTCAAGTTGCCTGAAATAATATGCTCTGGAAGATCTTTCTTGTTCCACATTACACCAAGAAGAATATGAAGATGATCCATATGCAGCTGAAGACCCAGCAATTGAAGATCTTATTGTTGGTAGTGTGGAAGATAAAATCACTTCAAGTTTCTTTGTTGGTGATCTCAAAATCATTGCAAAGGAGGAGCATGTGGTCAATGTTGTTAATGCATATTTTGGATCTGATTCAAAAGAAGAACATATATCATATCTGAAATCACCATTTGACCTTCATAACGAAGTGGAAGACAAGCCCACATTAGTCAGATGTGAACTAGAGAACTTGGAGGAATAAATCATGCAAAGGGATGAACATAGTTCATATATATATTCCCATTTGGTACACAATAAAGGGAGGATTCACATGAGTGAGAAACTAAATCCCACTATCATCATCGAGAAGAAGTATGAATTTCCTAGTCTTGCAGGTGGGAAACCAGAAACAACGATTCATGAAGAGGAGCGAAAGTCATTAAAAGGTATTTGCAGTAAAGGAAAAGAAGAAGTTTTACATGGTCATGAAAAGGAAGATGTTTCTGAAATGAAATAAAAATAAGGATCATCCCCTCAGTCACCACATGAACTTCATCATGAATCTAATCCAAAGAAAGAAGAAGATGATGTTTTTCCTCAAGATCCCCATTCATTTGCATGGCCTTTGAATATGAATGAAAGGAAGATCATTGAGGCCTTGAGAATTATGCATGACACTATGGAATTAGTGTCATATTCTTGTTGGATATATATATCAATGGAGGATCCATCTTCCCTTAAATATTTGGAGGCCATTCGAGAAGCAATGACAGACATCAAAGGTAAATTTTTGCAATTACTTTTGGATAGAGATCATTTGTTTGAGATTGCGGGGATGTATCATGATGCATATTTGATGGATGAAGAAGAGATTGAAAAGCTCACTCTTGAGTTGGAGTACACCCATGATTCTTTGAAGAGTACTCATAGTGCACTTCAAGAATCTGAGATTCAGATTGAGCAACATCATAAGAAGTTTCCAAGATCACATTCTTCCTCCTACATTTTTGGCATTGTCACGTCCCCAACCCTCCGACTGGCGAAGAGGACATGACCATGGTGTTAACCATCCGGGCTAAGAGCCCCATGAACATGTGAATTCATAAACTAACTAAAACAGAATGCTAAAATGCTGAAATAAAATGGTTTGAACTAGGCATGCATTGAAGTAGAACATGCACACATGAACCTTTATCATGCACAAATGCAATTGTTTATCATACACAGATGTAAATATTTATCATACGCAGTGGAAACAACACATATTCATACAAGCATTCATTCAACATGTTCATCATGATCATTAACAGAAAATATGGTTGCAGAAGTAAAATGAGCAAGATCACTTATCTTATGAAGAAGTTGTTCCGCAACCAGCTACGTCACTACAACGTTCCACCAACCATAGGCTAGCGTGATCCTTAATCTCTCAGCAGCGCTGCCACCCCCGATATGGGCATGATTCTCCAAGGAATAAGGGAACAAGCAAGCTTACACATAGCCAAGGATATACAAAATAGAGCCAAGCCAACACAGTTGGGTTTATCAGGCCATCCAAGTGTTGGGAAAGACTAAATGCTAAGCTGGTGGGCTCATTACAGAGCTAAGAACACCTGCACCAAAACTAGCCTGACTTCTAAGACACCCACACACACCCAACACAAGGAATCAGTCCCTTCTCTGCTACACAGTCCCTCAGGCCCTGCATTCCCTTCCAGTGTTATTCATGGGTTGTGGAGAAGAAAGCCAGCCCTCTAGCTCTATCTGTGTGGTTTCTAGCCACCAAGTTTATCAAGAAAACCAAGCCCCCATCCTTTCTCCCTACATAGTCCGAAGACCAACCATTGCACACATGCAATTACTCAGCTATTACAGCTTAGACAGCTTAATAGGGGAAATGACTCCCAAGCAAATTTCAATAGGACACTAAACGTGTCAGTGCACACAATTTACAACATGGGGGAATCAATGGTCCCAAAACGTATCAGCATACACTATGAGTGGAATGAACAGAATCTCGTCCCCAAAACATAAAGGATACCACAACAATCACGATGTAAGGGAGACCACAGCAACACAACAAATCTTCAAGGAGAACGACGGCAACCATAACTCACGAGAAGAACAATAGTCCCATTCTCAACATTGAAATGACAGGAAAATTACACGACCATACTAGTATGTGAGGATATCATACAACTGAAAACATGGGTGGTCCCTTCATAGCAAATCATGGATGGAAGACCACAGCTCCCAGCTCACTGTGTGATCCCAAAACCAGGAAACCCTGTGCGTGATAATAGTGAACAGACAATGGCGAGAATGCCCCATAGCCAAATGTGCGTGAACGTGAGCAACTTCTGCCCTTGCGTGAGGATGGATAGCAAAATGTGAGGCCTGCGTAGTGGAGAGTGCGTGATTGTTTTTTTTTCGCACAGTCATGGAGGAGAGTAGAATATCTGCGGGAGTGATGGCAGTGGTTTCTTTTTCCATGGTGAAGTCAACTGTGGGTGGAGTGTGCATGTGGGCAAGGACTGGCAGTCCTACCACACCACTCCCAAAAACAATAACTGCCTCAACCACCAGTAGCAATTATTAATGGGGGTGGTTGGGTAAGACAAGGTTGTGAAACATGGGTTTGTCCCTCATGGCTCAAGGTTTGACAATTCCCCACCCTTATCCTTGTGAAAATCATGCCCCTTCTCAATTTAGTTTCCACAAGTGTAGTTGGTCAGGTTCATTTTAATTAAATATGCATATGTACATGATGACAAAACTTAATATCTATGCCGCATGCCCCAATATACCATTGGTGACAAATTTAAATCCAAAACATAGCATAACCAATCAATGGTGGGGCCTTGGCATTTAGCTCCGCACCATGACCATTACAATATATATATATATATACATCATATACATCTAATGCAATGGGGTCAAAACTAGGGTGTGACATTCCCCTCCCCCTTCAATAGCACTATCCTCAGTGCTTTACAATATTGAACAAAATGCTACACTGGTATCGCCTCAGTGTTCCACAAAATTGAACAAAAATGGATGTTCCAATCGTATGGCATCCTCTGGCTCCCACGTAGCCTCTTCAGGTCCGTAGTGCTCCCATTGCACCTTTACCTGACCTATGGCTCGGTTCCGAAGCATTGTGACCTTCCTGTCGAGGATGTGCATTGGCTCGATTCGGAACTCTCCCTCGTGTTCCACCTGAATCACATCCCAATTTATCACATGGTTAGGATCATGTACATATCTCTTAAGCAAATAAACATGAAAAACATTAAGAGCTCTAGTGCTAGTAGGCAATGCAAGTCTATATCCAACTGGCCCTATTCTTTCAAGCACTTCAAATGGCCCACAATATCTAGGTGACAACTTGGCACAACGTACAAGCTTCAAGGAACTCTTCCTTGCCCTCACTCTGAGGTAAACATGATCCCCAACACTGAACTCCCTATTCACCCTATGCTTATCCGCATAGCTTTTCTGTCTGTCCTATGCTGCTTTCAGATTCTGCCTGATCTTTACAACCTCTTGCTCCATCTCCTTGAGCAATTCTGGTCCAAGCACAATCCTGTTCACTGGGTTATCCCAAGTCGCTAGTGTCCTACACCTTCTTCCATACAGAGCCTCATACAGACTCATCCCCAAGGATGCCTGCTGTCCATTATTATAAGCAAACTCTACCAAGTGTAAGTAATCTTCCCACTTGGTTGGTTTGTCCATCACATAGATGCGAAGCATGTCTTCAAGCACCTAATTAACTCTCTCTGTCTGACCATCTGTCTGAATATGGTATGCAGTGCTGAAGTTTAGCTTTGTACCCAAATCTGCAAACAACCCCTTCCAAAAGTTGGAAGTAAACTTGACATCCCTGTCAGAGACTATTGCCTTCGGTAATCCATGCAATTTGAATATCTCCTTCATGAAGATCTTTGCAATGTCATCAATCTTATGCGTAGATTTAACCGGTATAAAATGCGCTGCCTTAGTCAACTTTTCCACCACAACCATGATGGAATCATGTTGTCTCCAAGTCATCGGCAATCCTGTAATAAAATCCATGGAAATAACTTCCCATTTCCATTCTGGGACTGGCAAAGGCTGGAACAAACCTACTGGATGTTGGTGCTCAACCTTTACCTGTTGACATTTCATACACCTTGAAATGTATTTAGCCAAGTCCTTTTTCATTCCTAGCCAAAAGTACTGCTTTCTAGCTGTAGCAATTGTCTTCTGATAGCTTGGGTGACCAAAATACGGAGCTTGATGGATTTCATCCATGACAACTCTCCTCAAATATACTACACCTAGAATATAAATTCTACCTTTACAAGTGAGAAGTCCATCTTCTTCCAATTTATATCCCTCATACCTCTTCTCAAGACTTTGCTGCTGCAACTTGTCTTTTACCTGCTCATACAATTCATCTCCAGCAGCATGACTAACAATCTGCTACCACAAATCCAATTGGCAAATACTAAGAGATGCCACATGCATTTCATGCACCTTCCCTGCTGAGTGCATCAGCTACCTTATTCTCTTTTCCCTTTATGTGCTTGATTTCAAAATCAAACTCACATAAAAACTCCAGCCATCTTGCTTGCCTAGCATTCAAAGTAGGCTAATCAAATAGATACTTCAGACCACAATGGTCTGTTCTGAGCTCAAATATTCTGCCCATCAAGTAATGTCTCCACATCTTGAGAGCATGTACTATGGCTGAAAGCTCTAGATCATGAGTGGCATAGTTCTTCTCATGTTCCTTTAGCTTTCTTGACTCATAACATATCACATGGTTGTTCTGCATAAGGACTCCTCCAAGCCCTTGTCCGCATGCATCGGTACACACTACAAAATCTTTCTCTGGATCTGCAACCTTCAATACTAGTGCATTGGTGAGAAGACTCTTCAACTACTGGAAGCTTTCTTCACACCTCGATGTCCAATCGAAATTCATCCCCTTATTTTGCAAAGAAGTGATGGAATGTGCAACTTTGGAGAATCCCTCAATGAATCTCCTGTAGTATCCTGCAAGTCCCATAAAAGATCTTACATCTATCACATTTCTTGGAGTAGGCCAATTCATAATGGCTTCAATCTTTTCAGGTTCCACAGATATACCCTCCTCTGAGATAATGTGACCCAAATACTGAATTCTATCTCTATAGAAGTCACACTTGCTTAGTTTCACATACAACTGATGCTCCGTAAGAAATTTCAATGTCAATCTCAAATTCTCTTCATGCTCTTCCTCATTCTTATAATAAACAAGAATGTCATCAAGGAAAACAAGAACAAATTTATCCAAATACCTGCTGAAGACGCTATTCATAAGGCACATAAATGTAGCTGGTGCGTTTGTGAGACCAAATGGTACCACTACAAACTCATAATGCCCATACCTTGTCCTAAAGGTTGTCTTATGAATGTCTTCATCCTTCATTCTCACCTGATGGTAACCAGACCTCAAGTCAATCTTGGAAAATACCTTTGCTCCTCTCATTTGATCAAAGAGGTCATCAATCCTAGGCAAAGGATATTTATTCTTACAGTAACCTTGTTCAATTGTCTGTAATCAATGCATAACTTGAGTGTACCATATTTCTTCTTTACAAATAGAACTGGTGCTCCCCAGGGAGACACACTCAATCAGATATACTTCTTTTCCAACAAATCTTGTAGTTGCATCTTCAACTCTAGCATCTCCGGTGTACTCATCCTGTAGGGTGCCTTGGACACTGGTGCTTCTCCTGGCACAAGTTCAATTGTGAAATCAATGTCCCACTTTGGAGGAAGCCCTGGAACCTCATCAGGAAATACATCCCTGAATTTCATGTAACACCTGATAGTCTTCCAACCTAGGAGTTTTACCTCCCATTTCCTCCAAAATATGAGCTGCATACAACTGGCAACCCTTCCTATAGAACTTCTTCAGCTGCATTGCTGAAACCTGCATTACTGAAATCACCTTTGGAATACCTTTCACAACTACTAGGTTCCCTTCTTCATTCATGCATTTGAAAGTCTTATGGTAATAGTCAAGCTTCACCCTGTGAGATTCTAACCAATCCATTCCAATGAGAACATCATAGGAACCAAGCGGTAGAACATTCAGATCTACACAAGTGACCAATCCATTCATGACCAATGGACATTTCTCTACCACTTCACTGACCTTTCTCTTAGTTCTAGTGGCTAGCTGAACTAACCAAGACTTCCTATGCTTTATTTTCTTAAAAGCACAAATCTCCACTACTCTAGAAGTAATGTAACTGTGCGTAGAACTAGGGTCAATCAAAATATAAATAGATTGCTCAACAATCTTACCTGCTACTTCAACCACAGTTGACTGGTGATCTGCCTATCGGTCCTCCAGTGCTGCATAAATCCTAGGGACTTCCCTTGCTACTTGACCCACTGTTTCTGCTTCTTGAACGTTATAAGCTGGCTTTGCACTCTCATTCTCGAGTGGACAATTCCTGTGCATGTGGGGTCCTCCACATTTCCAACATTGAAGTGGTCCTCTATTATGTTGTGGATCTTTAGGCTTTTCTCCTATCACTCCAACTGGCTTACTTGCAGCTTGAGATGGCTGCTTCTGCTGATTCCTTAAGTTAGAAGGTTTAAAACCTTTCTTTCTTTGGTCAAACTTCTCATTCTTCTTGTCCTTCCATGCCATATGGTAATCCGGATTACCCTTTCTTTTCTCATAGCAATACTTAGCCTTCCTTATTGCTTCTTCAAGAGTTCTAGGTTCATAAAACTCAATTCTATCTTTGTAAGACTGAGGTAATCCACTCAGAAAATGTTGGAGCTTCACTTTTTCATCTCTGATGTACCGGACATACCTCAACAGCTCCAAAAACTTATTTGCATACTCTTCCATGGTCCACTGTCCCAATATCAGCTCATGGAACTCCTTAATCTTGTCATCATAATATCTGTCAGACAGGTATTTCTTCTTGAAATACTTCTTGAAATGCTTCCACTTAAGTATCCTTTCACTGATCCTCTTTACTTGCTTGAAGTGTTCCCACCAAATGGATGCTCTTCCATTTAGATTGAATATGGCAACTCTTGCCTTCATGTTCCCTGAGTAATCATGCACTTGAAAGTACTTCTTTATCCCAAGAAGCCAAGCTTCAGCCTCTTATCCAGTCTTTACCTCACCATCAAACGTAGGAGGTTTAGCTTTCTTAAATTCATCCCGAGAGTGATCCCTATGGTGTCTCATTCTTTTTCTTTTATGAGAAGAAGAACTTGAATCCCCACTGGATTCCTCGGAGTCAGATGATCCACTAGAAGTTCTTCTCCTTCTCCTAGTACTGCTCTTACTGCCTTCTGGTCTTGTTGTACCTCGTCCAGAGTCTATCTTTCTTTGTAAGTCTATCAAACTCTGCAACATAGCAGCATTCAACTAATGCTTCTCTTCCTGGGATTTGATCAAGCTTCTCATGGTGGCTGCAACATATGATGGTGTCCCTTGGAATCTCCTTCCATTAGACTCTTTGTCATCGTTTCTATTACAGCCATTTTCTCCCATGACATCTTCTGCTCACTCGTAAGAATCCCAAGCATCATACCCATCATGGGTTCTCATGACTGAACCACCACTTACTTGTCAAACTGCACTACCTAGAATACTACTATTGAAGGTGACTATGATTCCGCAAACGTGTTAGTAACACAAGTGTTAGATGCATAACTTTGATATAAATTAGAATCATTTACCTTCTCCTGGAATAATCATATAATAACAAATTTTCCCAACACAAGATTTTCTTCATCAAAGAACGTCTTTCTGAGGGGGACGACGGGGGTCAAGGGGGCTTGCCCCCTTGTGGCTTCCCTAGGCCACTATAGGGAAGGTCGAGGGCAGCGCCCTCATTTTTTTTTTGGTAAATCATTGGTTTTCACGCAATCTGGCGCATAAGATCGTTGCCACTTTCTCCTTTTCAAGCCTAAAAATCCACTAAAAAAACCACTGAAAATCCTACTCAAAAACAGTCGAAATGTGCTAAGAAATCCCACAGGAAACTCAAAATTTCTTGTGCAGGATCGGGTCTCATATCGACTATCTATTTGACATTTCGGTAGTCCAAACCACTAACTTCTCCGCTGTATCAGTGGTCAAAAAAATTAGCTTCTTCCATTGTATTGGCAGTCGAAACAACTAAATTTTTCCGCTGTTCATCGGCTGTCGGAACAACTAAATTTTTTCGATGTCTCGGGCTGATTATCTTCTGACTTCCGACGTATTGGCGGTTGAATCCTCTAAAGTTTTTCAACGTTTTCTGTACTTAGAAAATTTCCGAAAATCTTTCTTCTTCCTTCTGCCGCCGCATCAGCAACCTCATCTTCTATTTTCCTCCGATACTTGCCGCCACATTGGCTACTCAAATAGCTAAATTTTTTCGATGGCTTCCATACTTAGAAAAATTTTCAACTTTTCAAAAAATTTCCCCCTTTCTACTTTCTTCCATCGATGGCATCGGAATTCCTTTCGGCTAACTTAGCCAAACGTATTGGCTGCTCAAACAGCTAATGCCTTCCGATGATCTCAACACTGCTTGATCGGCTCAACTTTCTTCTTTTCATCGGTGAAATAGTTCCATCAACGGCCACAACGGTGGAACATGATCTTCGATCTTCTTCTGATAGCCAACAATTTCTACACTTAGAAAAATTTTGAACTTTCTTTACTATGGCGTCGGTGGTCAGAGGCTTTCTGCGTCGGACGCGTAGTCGTTTAGCCATCCGCAATGGCGGCCGCTCGTTCAACTATTTTCCGCCAAGGGATGCCGAACACTTAGAAAAATTCTCTGCAATTTTCCTTCCAAATTTCTCATCGGGCATGCTTCCGCCTAGCGCTTCATCTACATTGGAATTCTTTCCGACTAGCTCTTCCAATGATCCGACAGTTCAAACACTTAGACAAAAATTTTAAATTTGCCAGTCATTTATTGATTTCCGCTGGGCAGAAAGAAATATTGCTTCTGTCCTTGCATCTTTGTGGTCCATTCAGGCCCATTGTACAACATGAGCTCTGATACCACGCTGTCATGTCCCCAACCCTTCGACCGGCGAAGAGGACGCGACCATGGCATTAACCATCCGAGCTAAGAGCCCCATGAACATGTGAATTCATAAACTAACTAAAACAGAATGCTAAAATGCTGAAATAAAATGGTTTGAACTAGGAATGCATTGAAGTAGAACATGCACACATGAACCTTTATCATGCATAGATGCAATTGTTTATCATACACATATGTAAATATTTATCATACGCAGCGGAAACAACACACATTCATACAAGCATTCATTCAACATGTTCATCATGATCATTAACAGAAAATATGGTTGCAGAAGTAAAATGAGCAAGATCACTTATCTTATGAAGAATTTGTTCCGCAAACCAGCTACATCATTGCAACGTTCCACCCAACCATAGGCCAGCGTGCTCCAAAATCTCTTAGCAGTGCTACCACCCCGAGCTGGGCATGATTCTAAAAGGAATAAGAGAACAAGTAGGCTTACACATAACCAAGGATATACAAAATATAGCCAAGCCAACATAGTTGGATTTATTAGGCCATCCAGGAGTTGGAAAAGACTAAATGCTAAGCTGGTGGGCTCATTATAGAGCCAAGAACACCTACACCAGAACTAGCCTGACTTCTAAGACACCCACACACACCCAACACAAGGAATCAGTCCCTTCTCTACTACATAGTCCCTCAGGGCCTGCATTCCCTTCCAGTGCTATTCAGGGGTTGTGGAGAAGAAATCCAGCCCTCTAGCTCTGTCTGTGTGGTTTCCAGCCACCAGGTTTATCAAGCAAACCAAGCCCCAATCCCTGATCCCTACACAGTCCGAAGACCAACCATTGCACACATGCAATTACTCAGCTATTATAGCTTAGACAGCTTAACAGGGGAAATGACTCCCAAGCGAATTTCAATAGGCCACTGAACGTGTCAGTGCACACAATTTACAACATGGGGGAATCAATAGTCCCAAAACGTATCAGCATACACTGTGCATGGAATGAACAGAATCTCGTCCCCAAAACATAAAGGATACCACAACAATCACGATGTAAGTGAGACCACAACAACACAAAAAATATTCAAGGAGAACGGCGGCAACCATAACTCACGGGAAGAACAATAGTCCCATTCTCAACATTGAAATGACAGGAAAATTACATGACCATACCAGTCTATGAGGATATCATACAACTGAAAAAATGGGTGGTCCCTTCATAGCAAATCGTGGATGGAAGAACACAGCTCCCACCTCACTGTGTGAGCCCAAAACCAGGAAACCCTGTGCGTGATAACATCGAACAGACAATGGTGAGAATTCCCCATAGCCAGAAGTGCATGAACGTGAGCAACTTCCGCCCTTGCGTGAGGATGGATAGAAAAACGTGAGGCCTGCATAGTGGAGAGTGCGTGAGTGTTTTTTTTTCACACAGTGATGGAGGAGAGTAGAATATATGTGGGAGTGATGGCAGTGGTTTCTTTTGCCATGGTGAATTCAACTGTGTTGGGATTAGGGCAGACCCGGGTTCTATACTTTTGTCTTCGCACCAACAAAATACCCACAGTGTTGGCCCTTTCGGCAATAACCTATGACCAGGTTGTAGTCTGCTGTGCGTAGTCCTTTAGCTTGGCAATTCTTTGCTCCGGCTCTTCCTTGGCCTGTATGTCGAAGTCTAGAACACTTCAACATGCCTCATCCAATACTCATGCCAATGTGACCTGCTTACGTTCTGCGTCGCTCTTCCTCTGCTCTGCTTCCTTCAACTGCGCTTCGAGGCTCTCACTCCGCTTCATAGTATTTTCCAATTGTATCTGTGAGTAGTGGTCCCGTTCTTGGATCTCCTTCATGATTACTGAATAGCAAAGATACAACTCCGTCATGGACAGCTTGGTGTAATCTATTCCAACTATCATGCTCATCTCCGAGCGAGATGCTGCGTCAATTATTATGAGTGTTGCGCTTGACACTTGTCCCCTGTTTTCTCTAACTGGCCATTGTCTTGTGTCGGGTTGTGCACTTACTAGGGTGCTGTTTACTGTAGTACTAGTTGCTAATTTTTCTGCTAACTCCTTCAGCTCTGAAATTCCCTGAGCTACGTCGATGAATGCATCATGGTGCGCAGCTACAAACTTTGACCATTTCTTGGTGAGAAATTCTGTGGACTTCGTCAGAGCTTGATCAAGCTCCTCAGTTGTTAGGGCGGATTCTTCGTCGATATTCTTGTCTTTTGACGCCTTCATTTTCTTTCGGGACTGAGGTTTGGTCACTTCCTCTGCTTCTGGCGACTTGCGCTTATCTGTCCGATTAGGGTCTGAGACTATTTTGACCGAATCCTCTTCTTCTTCTTCATCTTCATCATCTCCACCCTGGTCACCTCCACTCTGCTGCGACTCACTCTGTTCTTCACTTTCCTCAAGTGGGTCATTCTACTGCGTCTGACTAGGGCCAGCACCCACATTAGTGACTGGAGAGATTGGAATGTTGGGCTTTGTCCCTGCATCCTTCAACCATTGAGTCGGCCACTGCTAAACTACCGCGATGATGTCTTCTTTGGTCACCACGTATGGAAACTTCCATCATGCCTTTTTCTTATCTGCGTGGGCCTGGATGAAGACATTGTGCATGTCAGCCCTGAAGTTGGCCACTCCATCATATTGAGAGAATAGCTCATTACTGAGCCGCGGGGTCTTTACGATCTCATCTGAGATACTCATCATATAAAAGGCAAACACATAGTTTGTCATCTGCTAGGATGCTTTGTCTTGTGACACCCATAGAGATGTGTACCTCACTATGCCAGGCATGTTCGGAGGCACAGTAACAAACTACACCTCAGTAGGTTATTTCCATCCTACTAGTGCAATAAGGACTATCAACCAAGAGTAGTGAAAAGGTCTACCTTTCTCCTGCACGTCACGGTCATATTCAAGGAATTCCTTCGCAATGTATGCTGCCCAGTTGTAACTGTAGCCTTCGGCACAGTTCGTAGCAATACTGAAAATTGGGGCAGGCACTTCATATGGTCTGCACTTTCTCATCAATTTGCAGGCTAAGAGTTCAGCTGTGAAGCGAATGTTTTGGTGTTGAATTGTTGAGGTTTGATACCCTTTCTTTCCTTTCGTTAGGTCGAAGCGGTCCTTCATGCTTTGTGCCAGCTTCGTATCTTCGTGTTTTGAAGGAAATTCTATCCCTGGATCAGGCCCTTCCTTTGGTAAGCCTGTGATCCTATGAATAAGCTCGCCATTGATAGGAATTCTTTTGTTTCCTATCCATAGGTACCCATCATGTACTAATGCCAAGAGCTTCTTGACCACTATGGTCACCTGTGTGTTGCGACCAAAGTGGGGAACATTGAGCATCTTCAACAAACCAGCTTTATCTAAGCCAGCAGCCCACTGTTTCACTTCCAATAATATTGCTCCAGTCTCCGGATATTTGACGAAGTGCAAGTATGTTCCCGGGGTGAACTGTGCAAACATCCCACGATCATTCGTATTGTGTTTTGCATACTTAAGTCAGTCTATTTTCCCTGTCATGGTTCCGACCAACTGCACACCCTGTGGCAGCGAAGGGGTGCGTAAAGTGAACTTAGCATTCCGCCGTGGTGGTTGAACTCCTGGTCAAATAGGTTGAAGATAAGGTGGACGCTGCAGTGCAATGTTCTCATCCCCTTCAGATGGGATCTCTACTGAACCAGATGGATTCATCTTGGGATCCTCCGATGTTTTCCCTAATTGCGTATGTCTATCTTCGTTCCACTTAGAGCATACTTCTGGTTTAAATTTCTTCCTAGTATATCGTGTCTGCATTGGTTGAGGTGGTGCTGGGGGAGTCTCGTCATAAGGTGCAAGCGCAGGTGGATGGCTGAAAAGGTTCGGCAGACCCCCCTATTCAAATTCTTTCACTAATTCTTGAAGCTCGCGATCAGTTGTCATGGGCTCAATTGTAAAACTCAAGAAACTGCGTAATGTGAACTTCACGGGTGTGGGTGTTTTCTTATAGAATCCATCAATGAAATCTGTCATAATTGTGCATTGAAGACACCAAATCTGACAAAGATCTTGTCTAAACGGCGGTAGGTTTGCCAAGATCTCATTAATATAGGTAGTTAATATAGGTAACATACCGACGCCGCCAAATTTGGTGTCCTCCAATGGTCGTATTTTAAGCGCCGACAAATATTTCCTTCTTCGGCACAAGCAGTAACTCTGGCTGCGCCATAATGGGGACATTCGACACTTCCTGATACCATCTTCAACATGGCTTCGAGCTTCAACCCATGATAGAATGTCTTCCACCTCCTCAATGATGCCTTTTATTTCTGAGAACTTTGTCAGAAATAGGTCCTGATACTCATGGAGAAGTTGGGTCACTTTGCTCACCATTTCTTCATCCCAATAACCTCCAATGATAGCATACTTAGGCTTTCCTTCTGATCCAATGTTTACTGTCCGTGTATTCAAGGTCTGAGTCACTTCAGGTGCTTCAACTGCTGGTCCATGTACTTCACATTGTCCTTCTGACTTAGGAATGTTAATGTTGAGCGGATCATCATCCTCGTCAATTGTGAGGTTATAACATTCTACTGCATTAGCTTCTTGTTCCTTCCAATCAGGTTGGTATTCTACTATTTCTTGATCATCAAACACTTTAGTATGGATCAACCTAACAGCTGCGTCCAAAGCAGGACAAACCTCATTAATAGAAAATGTCAGCACAAAACTATCAACATGACTATCCCAACTTACAATACCATGGTGAAGCGCAACCTCCGCATACCAGTTCTTTGCTATAGGTTCCAGGGTGTGCACAAACCTTTGTAGCATTGCTCCAAATGTCCCTGAGGACTAGTCTTACCATTAAACCTACTTCGCACCTCCTGAGGTTGATCCCTGAATCTTAGGCAAAGGGACTTCTGGCACGCTTCCCAACTATGAATGTACTTTTTATGACCATTCCACCATCTAGCTGCTGTGGCTCTGAATGCTGAATCTAGAATCTCCATTTTCTGTGAATCTCGTACCTGCTCTGAGAATTGTATAAGAAAATATGTTGGGTCTGTCAAGCCATCAAAGGTAGGCAAGTCTCTTGTATGTGAACCAAGCCATCTGAGAGACTTGGTAATTCTTGCACATCGATGTCCATGTAGTTCATAAAGTCTATTCTGCCAATTCTCTAGACCGTCATCTGAATCTGTCATGCAGGAGTTGTCACACTACCAATCCATGATACCTTCGGCAGTAGGATCAACATAATCTTCTTCCTTAGCTGTGATGTTGTAGATACGGTCCAAAACATCCTGATCTTCATCTCTGAGTGGTTCTGTGTACCTTTCTCCTTGAGAAGGGTCTAGTGGTACTATGACTCTCAAACCTTTCCCTTCGAAAGTCATCTGTCTCTTCTTAAGTTTAATGACTGCAGCATTGTCTATTTCCCACTCAATTCCTAGCAAAGCTGGGTAGGGGTTGCTATCATCAATTATCTCAATGACTTCAAAGTCTGCTAAAATATTGACCCCATCAATATCTACTGGGACACTAGGGAATCTTCCTAGGGGCACAATCTTCTGTTGATTGGCTAATATCAACTGTATAGGAGACCATTCAAGGGTAGTTTTTCCCATTTGTTCCCATGTTTGTTTAGTTAAGACATTTACTTCAGATCCTAGGTCTAGAATGACATCAGTCATGTCATATTCTCCTATCTGAGCATGCAATCTCATTTCTCTTCTAATTCTTCTGACTCTATTAACAGTTTTTTTCTTACCAGAGCTTCACTGAGGTTCGCAAGAAGCAATAACTTTCTGTAACTCATTTAAAGCATTCTAATTTCTTAAGAGCTTCATGCAACTCTGTAAAAATGAAGACAGTGTACTTACTTTATCCTTCAAAGCTTCTGGAGACTGTGACTGCTGCTGCGTAGGTGCTACTGGTGTGCTCAGATCAGCAAAGTATTTTTTGGCTACCAGAAATGTCTCTTTTTCTCTTCCCACATCGAAGTTTGTAATTTTCTCTGGGGCCTTACAAACCCAATCCTCATTAGGCTGTTTCTCCTTATTATGTATTTGCGTCATGGCGCCACTCCTTGTAAGAACATTAATGGCCGAAACAGGTCTTTACTCTATAGCAATCATCTGAATATTCTGAGTAGGAGCGCTATTTATTTCTTGTATCTTAGCTATCAGCTGTGGGAATTGCTCAATCACATGGTCGACTGCTCTGCAATATCGACATGTCGTAGTTGGGTTCCGACAGCCTTTAGCTAGATGTCCTGCCTGATTACAGTTATAGCACACCACCTGGCCTCGACCTCTTCCAGGCATACCACCATGACCACGACCTCCAAAAGTACCTCGACTTGAGGTACTACCATGGTACCCATATCCATCATTGCCTTGTCCATTATTTTGTACCCGATAAGCAACATAGGTTCGTTCTCTCAGGAGGTCAAAACTGCGACATTCATCTTCGTTGTGTCCAACTGACTTACTGAACTTGCAATAGGGGTTCTTAGGTACTTGCACATATCTTTGCAGCAAATAGTAGTCTTCAGGTCGATGCTGGCCAGTTGTCCTACAGATCTCACAATATAGAACACTAGGACTGAATGGGTTCGGCACACCAGAATTCAGGTAATTTCTTACCACAGGACACTGTTCCTTGTCATGTCCTTCTGTCCGACATCGTGTACACCAAACCTCTTCCTGAACAATTTTTCCTTTCTTCATGTCACGCAACTCCAAGGCCATTTCTGCTAACTACGCTTGTATTTGAGCTATACCAAAATTATCTTCGACAGGAGTTGTTTCAAGCTTCATAGCAATTTCCAAAGCCTCTTACTGATCAGCAACCTTCTGTTGCATGAGTGGAGTCCTGATATGCGGTAACAAAGCTTCAATGAACCATTCCTTATGATGCGATGGTCCAATAGTGAAACTGACTTGATCTAGTAGAACTTTGAACCTCTGATCAAAGTCCCACACTGATTCTCCTCGCCTCTGCTGAATTTTCTTTAGTTTAGTGATACATTGTGATTCTGATTTAGGATTCTTAAATTCCTTTATCATTGCTACTTTTATATCAGCCAAGACATGGTTCTGAGTACTGGAAAACTTCATGAACCAAGTCAAAGCGCGGTCTCTAAAATAAGTAACCAGCTGCGCTCTTCTTGTATCTTGATCCGTAACGTTCTTAGCAGTCCACATGGCTTCACATAAGAACCAAAACTGTTCTGGATCCTCTGATCCAGTTCCTTTAAAGACTGGGATCTTAATGTCATCATTCATATGGCCATCGCGGATCTAGGGGGGGAGGGAGGGGGAATGGTAGTAGACGGGGGAGAACTTACTGGGGTAGACTTACCTGCAACAAGAATACTCGGGCTAGGGTTAATTTCAAACTGTGACGGGTTCTCAGGGATAACAAGGCTTCGCTATGAGGTTACTAGAGGGTTTCCAACAGAAGGGGTTTCGTCGGGCATCGGGTCTGCTGAACTTATAGGGGTATAATCGGTATTATGACCTAGGGTATAGGATCCAAAATTCCTCTTGTATTTTTTACCACTTTGCAGCAAACCACTTTGCTCGTCGAAGTCACTTTCACTTCCAAACATAAGTTAGTACTACTAAATCTAACAGTCTGATTCAATGAGCAATATATCTTTTTCAGCCAATAGCATTTTAATTTTCAAATTAAATGAATTCAAGTACTTACCCCTTGGTCCTTTGAAAAACTGTCGTTCATCTTCACTGAAGGAAGTACTTGTGTCGATGGCAAACTCTGTCACAAATGCTTCAAGGGTTCGCATTGTCTAGAAATCAACAGCTCGGGATATCTCATTGTTCACCCTTTTCAATATATTAATTCTTGCGGGGGTCCAATCAGGAAACTGGCCTTCTTGGAAGTTCGTCTTTCTCTCTGTCAACCTGGATAACCACTGGTGCAACTCTATGTGGATACTACCAAATAAAATTTCATAAACATCAGAAAAAATGTACCTTTGTAAAAAGTCGTATGAACTGCGACGCGGATCTTTGTTCTCTTGTTCATCAAATTTCAGATAAGTCTCTTCAATCCAATCACCGATTTCTTTCACTGAGGGTCTCCAAAACATAGCCCTCTAGGTACAACGTAAACCCCTCTTGAGCATATACTGAGTTCAACTGGCAACGGAACCAATTTGTTGGGCTTAGGGCAGACCCTGGTTCTATACTTTTGTCTTCGCACCAACAAAAGACCCACAGTGTTGGCCCTTTCAGCAACAACTTGCGACCAGGTTGTAGTCTCACCCGAAACAGCTATGGGGTGCCATAGAATCAGGTTTCTGCAAGTAGAAGAGGGATATTACTGTACCTTTAACCTTTACAAATAATAATCATACAATACAGATCTTCAACAGTCACTTATATAGCTTCGCAATTAGATAAACAAACAGTGTCTTGCTTAACCCTTAACTGGGAATTCACAGCAAAGTTAGTATTTAGCAGTGATCTTTCTTATCAATTATCTACTTATCAATGCATAAAAGAACATAACAGAAACAACACAAAAGAGCCACAACCCAAGATATAATGTGGTTCACCCCCAGTTTAGGGGCTACATCCACAGAACTGTGTTTTATTCAACTCTTTACAAAAACCACAGTTCTGATTTGCGCACTCAGCTGCAGATCCCTTCAATTCCTCAAGCTGCGCACTAAGCTACAGATCTCTATGCACACAGCTATAGATATTCTTAATCACCCAAAAACCCTCTGCACACACAATTGCAGAGGTCATCCACGCACACAGATAGGAATTCACCTTTCTTACAAAACTAGCCTTAGCTTTGCATTAAATCATCTTACATCAAAAGCCTAACCTGTCTCTTTTACAAAAGTGCTTATTTATACAAGTGCACTTATTACAAAATCATGGGCTTAAACCATGGGCACCCCGAACCCTAAACCCTGGAATTAAACCATGGATTAATTACAAAAAGAGGGCTTTGACTCAACCCTGACACCCCTAAGACTATTTTGAGTCGCAACTCCGCTTACAAGCTTCCACAAAAACTGCGGAGTTACCAAAATTAAGGACCGTTAAGGTGCGCTCCCCAACAAACTACGGGTGGAGTGTGCATGTGGGCAAGGACTGGAAGTCCTACCACACCACTCCCAAAAACAATAACTGCCTCAACCACCACCAGCAATTCTTAATGGGGGTGGTTGGGTAAGACAAGGTGGTGACACATGGGTTTTTCCCTCATGGCTCAAGGTTTGACAATTCCCCACCCTTATCCTTGTGAAAATCATGCCCCTTCTCAATTTAGTTGCCACAAGCGTAGCTGGTCGGGTTCATTTTAATTAAAGATGCATATGTACAGGATGACAAAACTTAATATCTATGCCGCATGCCCCGATATACCATCGGTGACAAATTTAAATCCGAAACATAGCATAACCAATCAATGGTGGGGCCTTGGCCTTTAGCTCTGCACCATGACCATTACAATATATATATACATCATATAAATCTAATGCAACGGGGTCAAAACCGGGGTGTGACAGGCATATGGATGATTACATTCATGGACCAAAGGAGAAACCTCATGTGATGGTGGTACATGAGGAACATTTTGATTTGCATATGTTTTAGGAGGATCAATCATTTGAGCTTCCTCTTGGAGAGTCTCACATATTCATGAAGGAGGAAGAGAGCACACCATTGTTGAGATAGCCTATAGAGGAACACATGCATCCACTAGGCTTAATGGATGGGAATTGGAGAGGGTTGTTTTACAAGTATGATTTGAAGGAGACTGTTATGGAGAGAAATTAAGGAGGGTAATGAAACCTAACCTATATGCCAGTTTAGACATGATACCTGAGATCGGCACGAACGGGTCAATCCAACGGCTGAAACAACATTGAAAAAGGTCCTCTACATCATGAATTATGTCAAAAACGGTCCAAAATGGTTAGAAAATGTAGAAACTATAGGAAAGGGGGTAAAAAAATTTCAAATATTTGAAAATTTTCTATAAATAGTAAATAATTCAAAATATTATAAAACATTTGAAACTTTTACCCATTTGAGCTTTGATTTTCAACAGCGAATTCCAGGAGATCCAATCGGTGGAATCCACTACCGTTTCTTCCAAGTATTTACTCATGCTCTTCTCTTTCATTTTGATGCAATTTTTATGAAATTCCATGGTCAATTAAGCTTTCTAGGCCAACCTAAAATGGGCGCTGCGGCCCACTTGGAAGTCAAGGTTTTTTCCCCGTATAGGGCTGGATATATGTGGAAAATTCCCTCAAACCCGCATACATACGTGGTTGTTTTGAAAACAGTCACGTATGAGGCTGCGCATAAGGTTTTTTCAATAATCTAATGGGTAAATTTGCAATTTCTTGTGCAGGATGGTCCTAGAGTGGAGAGAGTGTGAACATGGTGAGGTAGAGGAAGCAGTAAGGGTCGATCTAATGGCTCAACAAGCTCTACATGCATGCGGACTCTACAAGTTTTGGTGTCTTGGTGGTTTGAGGGCCAAACCAAGACTATTACAGATGCTGGTGGATTACTGGGATCCAGACTCAGATTCCTTCCATATAGATGGGATGTCCCTCACCATAGAGGTGGAGGACATATACTTCATTACTGGCCTTTCTAGACGAGGGGAAGTGGTGAACCTTCGTTCTCATGGTGGGCCGGGAGGTGGCCTGACTATCAATGAGTACATTGCGGTGTACTGATATCCAGACATAGAGAAGGTGGGGATTCAGGTCCCTACCAACGCTATACAGGTGCTGGGCATAAAGGCCATACTATTGACATTGGGTAGGATAGCAGGCTTGGCATCACTCCATCAGGCCTCGCGGCCTCTGATGTTTTATGCAGTGGAGTGCATGAGACCCACGATCTATGACTGGAGCACTACACTACTGAACAACATGAAACATTAGCTCAGTGAGTGTAAGGCAGGTAGAGTGCGGAACTTTGGGTTCAACAGTATTTTGAGCACGTTTTTCTTCGAGCATGTTCCAGGATTGAGCCCCAAAGTGGACGTTCCTCTTCACGGGGTTCGAGATCCGGCCCAACAGCATTGGGTAGATGCTATGCGGAGACTGGGGTGTGGTAGGGTGGCCAACCCATATCCAGTTGACTTCTTTCTGTGGTGGCGACGACAGATAGTTTCCATCGATGACTACCCCTATGCAAGGATAGATTTCCGTGGGGACCCGGACATGCCGCTACCACCAGGATCGGCATATGGCGATATAGGTAACAAATCTCAACCCTCTCTTTTTAAATTTTGAGTTATTTAATTTTTTTTTGTTTTCTTGATTATATGGAATCAAAAAGACATATTTTTGCGTGATAATACATAGTGACATCTACCGTTTGTGTGTAGATGTGGGACCACTGTGGTCAGAGAGCTTCCCTCATCATAAACAAAGGGGAAGAGGAGATGACATCACGGGTGTGGATGCAGAGTGGATGCTCCAAAGCATTCATACCAATTTTGTGAGACTGACACATAGGGTTCCTATGGTGCAAGTTGAGGACTTTCCTGAGGCTATGCAATGGTAGGTGGTGGGTGTACCACATGCATGGGTGCGGTTATTTCGATGGCTAGCTAGAGCCGTAGTGACCTTCCATGATCACAACCCTCCTCCTCCTTCACAGGATTAGACACCTGGGAGTGTATACATTTTGTATTACCATGTATTATATGCTGGTGGCTCGAAAGCCCCAATTTTGTATCATGACACTATGTATTATCACATTTTGGATGTATATATAAAAAGTTTTATGGTGATCGGTTTATTTATTTACATGTGTAAAAATTGTGCTTGTGATTAATTTATTGTGAATGAAACAAATGCCAATCTAACACGTAGTTAGCATATGAGTCAGAAACTTGATTATTATTTCTTGGAATATGTACATATGTTATATTGTCAAATTGTCATTCGAACAATCTCACACGTAAGAATCTTCTCAATAACGTCAGATCTCTAACATGGTACAAGCCATTGAATTGTGACACTACTAACTCCGAATCAAGATGTACCTCAAGAGAGAGAATGCCATGTGAAATAGCATCCCATAGAAGCTTCATAACGGCACTGTATTCAGCAGCATTGTTGGAATATGGCCATAGACATACGCCTCCTAAAGACAACACCTGAATCATAGGAGTATAAATCACCCCAGCAGCAGAGGCTGAGTGTTGAGTGTGATGGCTTGCACCATCCGTGAATCCTATGTAGGTGGAAGATTCCATTGACATCTACCAAAAGAAAAGGAAACTAATCACAAACCTAATCACGATAAGAAAAATACCTAACTATGCAAAGCTATACAATAATATACAATAAGGAGCCTTGGATGAAGATCATGCATAGTATTTCTTGAGATAGAGCCCATTTCTAGGCTTCGCCAAGGTCGTTCCTTCATAATCCACTAACTCATATGCACCCTTCTCTAATACATGCTTGACCACGTAAGGACCACACCACATAGGATTAAATTTCCCTACCCCCAAGGGTTCTTTTGGTTGATCCCACAAAAGGACCAATTCTCCTTCACTAAACCTCCTTGGACAGACAAACTTATCGTACTGGACATTTACGCGATGTTTATTGAATTCTAGAGCCACCAAGGCATCCCAACACTGCTCATCAAGTTGGTCAAGGTGAACCAAATGCTCCTCCAATGGGGAAGTGTCCGGTAAGAGTTCTACAGCTAGCTTCAAAGAAGGAATCTCGCATTCAACCAGAAATATCGACTCCACTCCATGTACAAGTTGATATGGAGAAAAACTAGTGGCAGTCTTAACAGCGGTTTGATATGCCCACAAAGCAAGATATAACATGATGTGCCAATTGTTCTTGCTCTGTGCAATGGTTCGTTGGAGAATGGATTTGAGTGATTTATTCACTGCCTCTACCTGTCCATTCACTTGAGGGTAGTAAGAAGACGAATGCTCTTGCTTATACCCTAACTTCGATGCCAACTCTTCCATCATACGGTTCTGAAAGTGCGAGCCCTGATCAGTGACAAGATCTTTCAAAATCCTGAGCTAAGTAATAATTTGGTTGAATACAAAGTGAGCGGCTGTCTCACCATCGGATTTTACTGTAGGCATAGCCTCAGCCCATTTCGTGAAGTAATCAACAGCCACTATAATATGATGGTGCCCCCCAACCGAAGCTGGGTTGCAATCCATAAAATCGAGCCCCCACTTAGTGAAGGGACCGGCGGTGATAATGGGATGTAACGGGCCAAGTTTCAAGCGCATATTATGTGTGAACACCTGGAAAGGGTGGCACCTCTTGACCACATCAACACAATCCTTAAAGATCGAAGGCCAGAAATAACCCGCTCTTAAAATCTTTTGAGCTATAGAAAGCCCAGATAAATGACCACCACATGCCCCTCCATGGCAATCATTCAGCACTACCTCATCCTCTTCATGAGTTAAATAATGTCATAAAATGGAATCTACCCCACGGCAGTACAAAGTGTTATCCACTATGAGATAGTTCTTAGAGACATGATGTAATCGTCATCGTTCATCTTACGAGAGGTGAGTAGGGGTCTTCAATGTTTGTAAATATATTATGATATCCCCATACCATGGGTCTAACGTTGAGATTAAGAATATGTGTTCATCAACAAATGTATCTTCACAAACCAACTCCTTGGCCTCGCTCGAGAAATCCGATATAAGCTCTACAAAAATTAAAGACTTCTTCGATTTTGCCGAAACAAACTCGAGATCGAATTCTTGCAGAATGATAATCCATTTATTATATTTTTCCCCAATCATCCTTCAGGTGAGGATGAATTGAAACAAATTGACATGGGCTACAACCAAGGTCTGGCAAAGGAGAATATAATGTCTCAATTGCTGAACCGCATGTACGGTAGCTAAAGCAAGCTTCTTGACATGAGAATAACGAATCTCTGCGTCAATAAGGTTTCGGCTCAAATAATATATGACATGCTCTTGGAGCTCCTCATCCTCTTTAACCAAAACCATACCAATCATCTCTAATGACACGGCCACATATAATAGAAAATCACGGCTATAGTTCGAGGGACTAATCACCGGGGCTAATACTAGGGCTCACTTGAGTGGATCAAAGGACTCCTGGGCTCGCTCATCCCAATAAAAGGGGGTGTCCTTCTTCAATAGACGCATGAAGCCTCTAGTCAAATTGGCAAAGTTGATAACAAATCTCCATAAGAAGTTTGCCATGCCTTGCAAACATTGAAGATGACGAATATTCTTCGAGGGAGACAACTGAAGTATTGCCTCAACCTTCAAAGGGTCGACTCTTATACCCTCTTTAGAAATGATGAATCCTAACAAACGCCTTGATTTCACACAAAAGATGCACTTATGAGGATTTAATCTAACCAAATAGTGGTGGCATCTTTCGATACCAATCTCAAGTGATAAGGATGATGCATTCTCATGCGAGAATGAGCAGCAAGGTCATCCAAAAATACTTCGATAATTGACTTGAGATCATGGAAGATCAAGGTCATTGCCCGCTAAAATGTAGCTCCGACGTTTTTAAGGCCAAAAGGGATTTTTCAATATGCAAATGTTCCCCAAGGACAAATAAATGCAGTCTTATGTTGGTCCTCAGGTTTAATCTGTATCTGATTATATCCAGAAAAGTCGTCCATGAAGGAGAACACCTTCCTACCTGCACACTCATCCAGAATCTAATCAATAAATGGTGTGGGGAAATTGTCTTTAGGACAGGCACGATTCAAATCACAGAAATCAGTACATATGCGGATCGCTCCCTGCTTCTTATCAACCGAAACAAGTTTTGAAACCCAATCTGTCAAGGGAACGAGATAGATGAAACCATCTTTCAATAGCTTCTCTATCTCTGCCTTAATCGCGGGTGCTTTCCTAGGATTCACCACACATAAATGTTGTCGAACAAGTTTAATGTTGGGGTAAGTCTTAATCTCGTGCTCGACAATACGAGGGTCAATACCTGGCATCTCGTCATAAGAGCAAGCAAAAATATCATGGAATTCCTTAAATAGCTCGGTGTATTCAAGAATCTCAGCATGGGAACATTCTGCCCCAATATAGACATTCTCTATCGTGCCAAGATTGTGAGAGATGTTGATAGGAATCGTTGAAGATATGTTCGCCATGTTTCCATCAGCCATTAGACCAGGAGAGCTTAATGGAACCATAGGACTACTACCAACTCTCTGACTAAGAACTGCCCTAAAATCCTCACACTCCAAGTGGTCAAGCACTGGAAGAAAGTACGATCTATGATGGAGTTTCTACCATGGTGGTTCAACTCCCAACATAGCCTCAATAATCACTTCATCTAAAGGGAAAACTGTATCAAGGAAGTCGTGTGCGTGAGAAGACTGTATTGCCCATACCGGCAGCACATAAGGGTCCTCCTCCTCCGTTCACAAAGAGGAAGGACTAGGCTCTACAACACACTTGACATTAGCTTGATAAGCTATCATAGTTGTAGGCAACGGCATGTCCGTCTCAACGGGCTCACTCGAAGTACTCGGTGTAGGAAGAATCCAAGGATCTTCCATATGAGTCGTGTGAAAAGACACCGATCTCATAGATGTCGAAGCCTCATCGAAACTAGATCCTATCATCAGGATTGGTGCAAGACAACTAAAGCTTCCCATGAGGGATGGATACATGCCTACACCCACACTCCTAGTTTCCTGCTGAGAGTGCTCAATGATCGGGATCGAAGTTCCCAAAGATGCGGTAACAGACGTATTATTGAATGTCATTTGATCAATTGTTATGATCTTCCCATTATGTGGAAAGAATACAACACGAAACAAGGAAGATGAAACAGCTTGCATACTATACATCCAGTTCCTACCTAGCAAGAGATTGTAGTCAAGGGGTGCGTCAAACACCTTGACCTCTATCGCAACGGTCTTCCCTCCCAAATGGACTTTAAGGGAAGGAAGGATGCCATGCAGCCTAAAATATCTCCCATCGAACGTAGTTAACATGGTCACTGATTTAGACAGCTCAGGAGAACCCAGACCCTTCCAATAGGATAAAGACATCACAGAAGCAACAACGCCCTCGTCAATCACAGTGCTCTTGACGATCATATTAAGACATTCTATGTGAATCAAAAGAGACACATAGTAGGGCAAGCGAGGTTGAAGTCTTGTGGTTTCAAATTTGATCACAGAGGAAGAATCATCATCATTCACACCAAGGGCAGAAAGCAATGCCTTCCTTTGTGATGGACAACTCTGAAGCACTTCCAATGCAGACATCGCACAAGGAGTGTGTCCCAAATACTCGACAACTAAATAGTTCTGGGTGGCTCAAGCATTTAGATTATGCCCTGAATGCTTAAGGACTCCCTTAGGAATGCGAGGTGCAATCTAAGGTTTATCCATAGGTTCCTCAATATGCAAAGGGGACCTTGGTGGATCAAGCTCTTTTCCTGGGCTGGGTTGTGACAAACCATAATCTTTCACATAGGTCACAACTTTCGCAGCATGGACCATGTTAATGCACCCACGACCACTACCCTCTGGCAGATCATGATCATCACCAGACTGGTCATGGGACATCAAGTTCATATTTTGATTATGTGGTAAAAGGTTAGTTAGCATAGTTGGGCCCTGTGCCAAGAATCTTGAAGCTTCCTAAATACGAGGGCACAAGTAAGTGAGGTGATCGTCCTTACATAACTTGCAAGGGAACTTAACCTTACGTTTAGATTGCTTGTCCCCCCTACAATTTCGGCTGTTCTTGTCATTACTATTAGCATTCTCATTCTTATTTCCACCCTTACAATTATTTTTACCCTTTTTTCTATTCCGTTCGAGCTGCTGGTTACCCTTCTGGTCCAACGATTGCACAAAAAGTACACTCATCATTTGGGCGGGTTGAGATGAAGCCATAGCTTGTCCTGAAGTAGATTGGTAACTCTATATACCTTTTTGTGGCAGGCCCTGTAAGGGTGCGTTGAAATAGTCTCAAACGGATTGAGTCCTGATGTAAGGAATTCGAAGAGCACCACAGGTGAAGCGTAGTAACGTGTTCGCTCAGATCCTCTCCTGGTTTTCCCTCAAACTTAGGTATGTCCGAAGGAAGCTTGGTAGGGATAGCCGGCCAAGCCGGGTCATGAGCTACCGGATCGTTCGTCAATCTAGACAAGTCAGGAAGATTGAGCGTCACAAGGAAAGGGAGCCTAGGATGATTAGGTCGATGGGTCGCTCCCTAATTCATATAGGTCTGATTACCACCATGGCCTTGGCCATAGTGCCCTCCTCCCGTATGACCCATATAGGGTGGCGTGGAAGCACCATAGTGTGGTGGACCTTTACTAGTAGGAGCTCCAAAGTCATAATTAGGAGAGTAAGCAGGTTGTTGATACCTACCCCCATAAGGTGAAGAACCCTGTCCATACTGTGTCCCATAATAGGGTCCATAAGTCATCGCATGCGATGCCCCATGAGACACTCCATAGGTAGGAAGATACACTCCGGAAGTAGGAATATACATACCAGAAGTAGGGATATACATCCCAGAAGTAGTAACATGACCTCTAGAAGTATTAACATAACCTCCCAAAGCAACAGGCGGTATGTAAACTTGAGACACAATCGGTCTAGTAACCGCAGTACGGACCTGACTCGTAGCCATGTGCCGGCTCAAAGGACCACATGAATAAGGTGGAGGATGAACATTTGAAGAACTAGGGACTGAGGACGAAAGAATCTGAGTAATAATGTACATGCTATTTCCTATCGTCACTCATCTCAGATCTGGTATCCTAATCGGATCGCTAACCCTAGACCTAGGAGGGATATGTGATGTAACTTCCACCACCAGGATGGAAGGTGCAATGCTACTAGTGCTCCCAAACCTCTCCGCATGGTAAGTAATGAGAGTGCCCCTAGGCATAGTGTTAGGCTTGAAGTCGGATTTGACATGAAATGCCAAATCATGTGTAGGGAAACCAGACATACCATAACTACCATATCTAGTGCTAGCGGGTTCAAAATGAGTCTCATCATCCTCCAGCATTCCATACCAGTAATGCGTCAATGGGGAATCAACCCTAGAGTGAGTAGACCTATCATGCATGGTTTTTATCTGAGAAATCACAGGACCTAACTCAGCTAAGTCGGGTGAAGGATCGTAAGTAGGAGTAAACTCCCCATCGTCTACACGAATGGGAGAAGGTGGTTCAGGAATACCTTCTAAATGGTCTCCCATGGTGTGTGAATCAATGTGTGAAATAGTCCACCTGGACTATCTAGGTCTCTCTCCCAAAGGATGGGGAGAAGTAGAAGGCGGAAGTCCTGCTAAACGACGAGAACGACGAGAACGACGAGGAGCCGCACCCGAATCCATAATGACTCAAAAAAAAAATACTCCCTATTTATGTAAACCCTAGGCCAACTATCATGCACAGAGCAATCACTAATAAAATATAAATCCAAATGCAAGCAAACAAGGGCTGGATAAATGAGCTCCCGAATGAATCAGGTATGTCTCGCTTAGGAGAGGTTTGAGACTCCCATACACAACAAGCGGAGGTATGTAACCAATTATTGTGGCCCTCAGCTTCAACGCGTAAAGTGACTATGCTATCCGACCCCAACCTGGCTGGGACACCCACAGAATAACCCCTGCAAAGTACCCCCTTGATATGATAGGTAAGGCCACTAAGGTCACCTCAATATAATCAATGCTCAGGCGGACAGTCGCAGGCGAGTTTGACCATATGGGTAGGGTAGCAAAGCCCGAAACTCTCAAAAGAGCCCCCAGATATGAATACAATCCTGGAAATATCTCCGGTGCTACTCAGTTATGACTAGGGGTCATCCTAATCAATAAATGCTCACAATGCCTCGTGCTTAACTCCCTTTTGAGAGGAGGATCCTGAGAAACACTGGTTATACCAAGGATTTCACACACTCACCTGGACAAACACATACATGTTGTTGTTTAGTGATCTTGGAGAATTTAATTACAATGAACTATTCCAAGATGCTAAAACCTAAGCTTGTTAGTGCACCCTAGAAAAGAAAAGAGTGTAATTCATTTTAATTAGCGTTGATTTTACTTGGCTTTATTACTCAAAAATAGGATATGGTCGTGCAACTAGTGGTGTTATGACGCAACAAGAAGTAAAATGCACACCTAACAATCAATGCAAATGCATTGTGTCCATGAAAACAGGGTATGCTACTACGTGAAATGCACAATTTTTCTTCAAATGATGAATGCAAGCTTTCCTATATGAAGTCCTAACTAGTACTCCAAAGCAAATCTAGTGCAAGTACAATGCAAAAATGCAAAATGCAATGCATGATGATAAGCAAATGTTTTTAGATTTTTTGAAATAAAATGAGATGCATAAAAGAAAAGAATGATTATACGACCCCTAGACTCTGCAAGCACACATAAATAGCACTCGAGAAAAACACTAAGGTAAAATAACTCTAATGCACTAATCTCAAACAAAAAATCGAAAATGCCATGACAAGAACCTTCTAAAGAAAAAAATTAGCCTAAAAAAAATGTTTCTGGTCAGAAACAGAGGTATAAACAGACTCAGGTAGTGCCAAAGGAGACTTAGCAAACATCAAAATTCACCCAGCAACCATTTAAATTCCACAAAATGGAAAAAATAAGGGTATACGTGACTGTTCGCAGTAAACCCGCGTGTATATGCGGAAATAGCAGAGAAACCCGCATGTATACGTGACTGTGAGTTAAAAACTCGCGTACAGGAAGAAAGGTGCATAAAATCAATGCAAATAGACAAGCCGAGAAAAAATTCACACCGATCAGACACTACCAAGCATACATTCCCCTAGACTCGACACAGAAACAAGAGAGAGAGAGAGCAATTCAAATTCATTGAATGCCGATAAAACAACCCCCAAAGGACAACTACTAGGAACTCCCCAGCAGAGTCACCAATTCTATTACAGAGAGAAATTCCTATGGCTTGGGGTACCACAACAGACATCTTGACTCCATAAATCAATCCTTTCTAATATGCAATAGAAATTAAATGTCTAACACTAAAGGATCAGACCTTGTACCTTATTCCGGACGGTTGAAGTAGATCCCCATTGAGCTTTCCAACTTCAGCTTGAATTGATAGATTACTTCCTCAACAACAAGTAAATAATACAAGCATTCTATATATCATGGTGTTAGATCTATTCTAGCATATATAATCAATAATGTATAAGCATTTGACATAATCCAATGGATAAAATATTCATTCAAACTCACATTATTGGATAGGAAAAGATATTTCTATTAATATAAATCAGAGATTACAAGATACAACCTATCACGGCATGTTTGCAAACCGGAGAAACTGAATCCCCCACTTCAATCCTCCATCTCTCGATAGCAAGCTCACAAGCAAAAGGCAAGATTGGGAAGAACACACTAGTGCTCCAAGGGACAAAGGGATGCAGACTCAAGCATAAGTTCTCGCAACAATGGACTATAGTTTCTTTGCTCTCAATTCTCTCATATGCCTTCAATGTACCATAGAGTTCCTTATATAGCTTTTCAAAGGGGTAATGAAAGTTGAATCCGAGCGATCTCAAGGCATAGGGAAGGCCAGGAGTCAAGTGAGTCGGATCCATGTCAAGGAAAACTCCAAAAGGATTTGGATTTTGTACACATCCCAATGTACCCAGTTTTAGTGGTCAAACCCATGTATATACACGCTTATAAGTTTAAAAGTCACGTGTATCATTTTTCACATGTTTTTAGGGATGGTCAAGGAAACATCAAAGGACAAAAAATGTTCCATGGGGTCTAAGGAGTCTGCAGCGGGATAGGGGAAGGCCATACAAAGTGTGATTCACCTAGAGTGGTGAAATCAGCTATAACAGAGACACCTTATGAGATACCCTTATGAGTGGTAGATTTTTCTCTAAAGGAGGTGGCTGATTACATTCCATATGGATCAACAAATGAAATTTCTGATTCATCCATTGATTGGGTGGGTATAGGCATTAGTGAAATGAATACTTTGGAAATTAAAGGGTTCTTTTGTTTCTACAATAAATTTGTTGTTATAAATGACATTGCTGTGACATGTGAGCATCAAGAAAGATATATTTTGCAGCCACTAGATACCTCCCATACACATGAGGTGCATTCTGATTTGCATGTGCTTGAGGAGTTTGAGGTCAAGCAAGATGAAGACCCAGCACTTGCATGGTTCCAAAATGATTATGAGTTTTCTTTAGGAGATTGTTGTACAGTTTTGGAGGAGGAACATGATATCACTTTCACTAAAATAACCAGTGGAGAAAGTTCTGCATCAATTAGTTGGATGGATGAGTATTGTGGGATGTTGGTTTACAATTCTTCACCCCGCACTTTTAATTCATCCATATTAGGAGGGGATGAAAATTGGGTGAAGGGAGTTTTATTATTGGTGCCACATGAGGAGCATGAGGCTCCCCCTTTTTCTGTTGATGACTTCAGATCAACCCTTAGGGTTTGAAAAGTGCACTAGTCCCTTACCAAATTGTTGAGAAGCAGTAGAGGCATCTATCTAATGTCTCATTATGCATAGTGATGCATGGTAGGTCCACTTGAGTTAGTTGAGTGGAAGCATAAATAAAAATTTGAGATCTTTGATTAGAGTGAACCCTACACATGGGGAAGCTACATGCTTTCCATTTGGATCACTAAGTTGGAGTTTGGATTCCTCCACTAGTTGGGTGAGTGTATACATGTTGGAGATGAACAACCCCAAAGGTAAATTTATTTCTTACATCAGTGAAGTTTCATTATATGCAAACCATATATCATATCAGTACTTTCCTAAGCATCTATGGTTGCTATATGATGCTCTTAATATACATGGATGGACATGGGGTCACCACCTATGCCTTGAGAACATAAATGATGTGTGTTTCAATGCTACCTTGCACATAGAATCAAATATTTTGGAGAGAGTTGATATGATTTAGCCCCACATTGAGGAGTTCCATGCTTGGTGGGGAATTCCTACATATATTCAATTTTTCATTCGGAGTTATGAACTTTCAGTGTGGCGGTGTGATTTTGACATATTGCTTGACGATAGATTCATCCACTTGATTGCGATGTTTGGGAGGACGCAGTTGAGACATTGGGACCCTGGTATTTCATGGAATAGTAGATTTCCAAAAGTGGTAGGAACATTTGGATCCTTGAAGACGAGGCATTGGGATCCAACCATTCTATTCAGTTATCTTAGACGGGTTGAAAAAGGGTTAGTCATTGGGGGAATGACTATAATTAGAGTGGTGCAGCATAAAAATGGTGGACCTTTTCTATTTAGCTTGGAATTATGGATTCCAATTCTAGACAGGAAACAACATATTCTGAGGATTGAAGTCACTCATTGGTTTCATAGATGGTTGGACTTAGTTTCTTGCTTGAGGACAAACAATTTTGGGAGAGAAGGATTGCAATGCCCCCACTTTCTAGATAACACCATGGAAAAACCCCTAGCCCTTGAGAAACCCATGGTTCTTAGTGGATAACTAGATTAATTAAAAATGGGGTTAATTTTGATAGATAATAAATATCCTTGTAAGCAACTTTTAGACTTAGGATAAAAATTGTATGTTTTAATTATTTTATATGATGAATATATTAATTTTTGTACCTAGTGGATGTGCTAGGTGGAAAAGGGGGGGCATGAGGCCTTGTGGACCCAATGGGTAGTCACACTAATTGGAAACTAGGGAAAAATTAAGAAAGATCCAGAAAAGCAGAAAAAGATAGAAATAATGACAAAAGAAGCCATCCAGAAAAGCATGCACAAGACATGCAAGTGCAAAAAAAGTTGTCAGCATGAAAAGAAGGAAAATTTTGGAAATCAGGAGGTCACAGTTTCAAATAATGAGAAAGGAAAGTAAGCCCAAAAATCAAGAGGGAATAATGTCCAAAAATGAGAAAAGGAAAGTCAGTATAAAAGGGGGGTCTAGTTTCCAAATGAAGACAAAAAACATGTCAGTGGAAAAGAAGGAAAGTCCCAATTCAACTCATGAGGGCACATTGGTTGAGGCAAGTGGACCATATGAAGATTAAATTTGAACTAGAATCCATGTTTCCTATGAAATAATGATGACACACCCCTCTCACATTTTTTGGCATTTTGAAATTGTGTGTGAATGAGCCTTGAGCCTCTCTAGTGCTTAGAGATGTGCCCAATCCAGCTTCAAGTGATGTGCCCCTTAGAAAATGTATTCCATCCATGTTCATAATTTCATTTCATACATTAATGGAGTTTTATTGCATATTTTGAATTCCATTCCAAGCCACTTTGAGCTCTACTGCAGAGATTTGGAAAGTCTCCATTTTGAATCTTAAATGTATTTCTAGTATTCTCTTCTTGCTGATAATTGGGCTTAGGGTAGACCCAAGTTCTATACTTTTGTCTTCGCACCAAAAAAAGACCCACAGTGTTGGCCCTTTCGGCAACAACCTGTGAACAGGTTGCAGTCTCACCTGAAATAGCTATGTGGTGCCGCAGAATCAGGTTTCTGCAAGCAGAAGAGGGATATTACTGTACCTTTAGCTTATAACAAATGATAATCATAAAATACAGAGCTTTGACATTCACTTATTTAGCTTCATAGTTAGATAAACAAATAGTGCCTTTCTTAACCCTTTACTGGGAATTCACAGCAAAGTTAGTATGTAGTAGTGATCTTACTTATCAGTTATATATTTATCAATGCATAAAAGAACACAATCAACAACACAAAAGAACCACAACACACGATATAACGTGGTTCACCCCCATTTTAGGGGCTACATCCATAGAACTGTGTTTTATTCAACTCTTTACAAAAACCACAGTTCTGATCTGCGCACTCAGCTGTAGATCCCTTCAATTCCTCAAAGCTGCGCACTAAGCTGCAACTCTCTACCCACACAGCTACAGATCTTCTTAATCACCCAAAACCCTCTGCGCACACAGCTGGGACTTAAGATTCCTTACAAAAAAAGCCTTAGCTTCGCATCAATTCATCTTACATCAAAAGCCTAAACTGACTTCTTTACAAGAGTGCTTATTTATAGTGCACTTATTACAAAACCATGGGCTTAAACCATGGGCACCCCGAACCCTAAACCCTGGACTTAAACCATGGGTTTATTACAAAAAGAAGGATTTTACTCAACCCCGACACCCCTAAGACTATTTTGAGTCGTAATTCCACTTACAAGCTTACAGAAACCGTGGAGTTACCAAAAATTAAGGACCATTAAGGTGCCCGCCCCAACAGGCCCCTAAGACTCACCAGTGTCCCATCCCGGGACACTCTGCTACTTGCTTGGTGGGAGAACTTTGTTGGGGAATATAGTAAACAACTTGCTAGGCTACATCGTCGTCCCTTTTGCTACTGCTACCATGGTCGTGGCTTGCTTGATCCTTCATCCTTTCATCCTTAGTAGAATACGACCATCTCTCATGCTGTTGTCTGCCTCCGTCATATTTATGGTGGTCATGGGGGTCATTGGGCCTTCTATCAATGACCCCATCCTTCGAACTGCCTCCCATTCATGTCCTATCGAACATTTGACCATCCACAACTTTGGGTCCTTAACAGGCAGTGCCCCTGTGATTGCATGCCACTGTAGTTTTGCATAAGACAAAAAGCATCCCTCCATTCTGCTGGGCCAGGAGGATACATCTCGGGATCCTCCTAAGTATTTCCTAAGGGGTTGTGCCTTTCTTCGTTCCACTTAGTGTGAAATTCTGCCTTAAATTTCTTTTTGGTTGATCATATCTGCATTGGCTGCTTTGGTGCTGGAAATGCCTCCTTACAAGGAGGGTTGCTCATAAGGTTCTACAGACTTCTCTCCCTAAACTCTCGTAACAATTCCTAGACTTCGTGATCATTCGACATGGTGCTAAATGTAAACTCAAAGAATTTCACAATGTAGGAGTCAGAGGTCGGTGTAGCTTCTTATAGAATCCTGCAACAAAATATGTCATCATGGTGCATTAATGATGCCAAATCTAATGGAACGGCGGTGAATCCGGCCCACACGGCGCTAGATTTTCCCAAGATCTCATCATGACAGGCAGTTCATGTTTCGACGCCGCCAAGTCAAGTTTGTCTCGTCAGTCACATTTTAGGCTACGACACACCTTTCTTCTTCGACATAACCACTAGCTTCAGCTTCGCCTCAATGAGTACCCTCGACATAATATTCACCTTCGACCCATCCTGACCCATATGGAAACCAAATTTCAATCTTCAAACTTTGAAAGTCTTCAACACTTCGTAGCTTTGAGAACAGCTTCATTATAGTCTATTACCCAATTCCAACTGGTCTTGGTACTTAGACTACCCTTCTTGCTATTACTTCTGATTAAGGGGTCCTGGCTTGTCCCTGTACTTCTTTAGCCTACTTCCATTCACCATGGAAGGTGAAATTTCTCCATTTAATTTAGCTAAATGGACTATGCCACCATCAGTAACTCTCTGGACTATGTATTTTCCTTTCCAATGTGTCTTGAACTTCCCCATGAATTTCATGAATTTACTGTCATATAAAAACACAAGATCACCATTCTGGAACTGCTTCCTCTTAATGTGTCTATCATGCCATGATTTTTCTCTAGCTTTCTGCACTTGCTGCTGGAACCCTACAATGAATCTGTCCTCTTCAAGTTCTAGTATCTTTTCCAACCTTTCTTTCATCATATATGGGTCATCCATCTCTATGAAAGCAGATATTCTGAGGCTAGGAACAATGTACTCCATGTGCATGACTGCTTCTTGTCCATAAACCAACCTAAAAGGTGTATGGCTTGTCAACTTCTTGCAGGTGGTTCTATAAGCGCATAGTACTGCTGGAATTCTAAGATCCCAGTCATTTCTGTTAACATTGCAAACCTTCGTCAGAGCATGTTCAAGGATCTTGTTAAAGGCTTCGACAGTTCCATTTTCTTGAGGATGATAGGCAGTACTCTTCTGATGATATACTTGAAATTCTTCAGTCAATACTTCAATAGTCTTATTTAGGAAATGTCATCCTTGATCACTCATAAGAATTCTAGGACACCCAAATCTTGACAAGATGTTATCGAAGATGAACTTTGCAGCTGTAGCAGCGCTACAGTTCTTGACCGGTTGAGCTTCGGCCCAACGAGTAAGGTAGTCAGTTGCTGTAATAATGTATCTTGCTCTAGATTTCTTCGTAGGAGGATTGATAGGTCCAACAAAATCAATAGCCCACTTGTCAAAGGCTTGTAAAGTGACCTGTGGGACTAGAGGCATCTCGTCCCTCCTGGATGGTTTACCTGTTCTCTGACAGATGTCGCAGCTATGGAAATACTCTCTTGCATCCTTATGAATTATGGGCCACCACAATCCGACTGTCAGAATCTTCTGTGCTGTAGCTTTTCCTGCGTAATGACCTCCTGCTGCTCCAGAGTGTGCCTCAACCAAAATTAATGGCTTTTCATGCTCCAGGATGCATCTACGCAGTATTTCATATGATCCCATCTTATATAGTTGTCCTGCTATTAAGGTAAAGTCGGCTGCTCTAACCACCAGCTGTTTCTTCTGCTGTGTTGTCATTTCAATGGGTGCAAAACCTGTAGATAAGTACTGAACAATATCCTGAAAATAGTCATCAGCCATCTGTATGGAAAACAACTGGGCATCAAGAAGAGCTTCTTCTAGACTAGTGGGCTCTTCTCCTAACTCGAGCCTTGACAAGTGGTCAGGACCTAGGTTCAGTCTTCCAGGTTTGATTATGATCTCAAAGTCATATTCTTGAAACAGAATCAACCATCTGCATATCCTTCCACCTAGCACAGGCTTGTTAACCAAATACTTCAAAGCAGAGTGGTCAGTGAACATCTTAAAATGAGATCCTAACAGATAATGTCGAAACTTCTGCAATGCATAAACCATAGCTAGACCTTCTCGTTCTGTAGTAGTATAATTTTTTTCTGCTGTGGACAATTTTCTACTTGCAAAATAAATAGGGTGATCAATATTACCTTCACCTGACTGATCCAATACTATACCCAGAGCAATGGAGGATGCATCAACATGCACATGAAACTCCTTATTCCATTCAGGGAATACTAAGATAGGAGCAGTTACCATCTTTTCCTTCAGAATATCCAAACTTGCTTGACACTCAGGTGTCCATTCAAACTTAATATCTTTCTTCAACTACTTTTCCATAGGGGTTGTAATCTGAGCATACCCTTTAATGAATTTCCTGTAATATCCAGTATGACCAAGTGTAGTGCGCAGTTTTTTAATAGACTTCGAAGGTGGCAGGTTCACAATAATGGCTATCTTCGCAGGATCCATCATCAATCCTTGCTTACATACAATGTGACCTAGCATAATTCCAAAAGGGGCACAAAAGATACACTTTTTCAAGTTCAAGGAAATCTGATGCTGTCTACATTTGTCCAGCATAAGTCGTAAACTAGCTATATGGTCTTTTAATAACCCGAAGATAGTCCAATCATCAAAATAAACTTCTAAGAATTTATGTATAAATTCCTTAAAGGCAGAGATGACTACTCTAGAAAACATAGCAGGTGCATTCTTCAATCCAAAGGGCATAACTATATACTGGAAGGATCCCATTTCTGTAGCGAAGGTTGTCTTATGTCGATCTTCTGGAGAAATTCTAATCTGATGGTAACCTAAAAATCCTTCAGTAAAAGAGTACACTCTTGACCTCCAACATTGTCTAAAACTTCATCTGTAAAGGGAGTGGGGAAAGGATCATGCAAATAGGCATCATTCAACTTCCTCAGATCAACACAAATTCTGATTTCTCCCTTAGTCTTCTTTTCTTGCACCACCATAGGACTAACCCATTCGGACTCTTCGACAGGATCAATGATTCCTGCAGCAAGCATCTTATCTAGCTCCATTCGGAATTTTTCTTTATACTTAGTGTTCAGCCTATAAGGGCGATGTTTCACAGGCTTCGCATCAGGTTTCAAAGGGATATTTATCACTCCTATATCACCAAGGATACCTTTCATCTCTGACAACTTTGTTGGAAATAGGTCCTGATACTCATGGAGAAGTTGGGTCACTTTGCTCACCATTTTGTCATCCCAATAAAATCCAATGGTAGCATACTTAGGGTTTTCTTCTGACCCAATGTTTACAGTCTGTGTCTTCAGGGGCTGAGTCACTTTAGCTGCTTCAACTGCTGGTCCATGTACTTCGCAGTGTCCTTTTGACTTAGGAATGTTAATATTGCACGGATCGTCATCCTCGTCAATTGTGAGGTTATAACATTCTACTGCATTGGCTTCTTGTTCCTTCCAATCAAGTTGGTATTCTACTATTTCTTGATCATCAAATACTTTAGTATGGATCAACCTAACAGCTGTGTCCAGAGCAGGGAAAACCTCATTAATAGAAAATGTCAGCAAAAAACTATCAACAAGACTATCCCAACTTACAGTACCATGGCAAAGCTCGACCTCTGCATACCAATTCTTTGCTATAGGTTCCAGGGTGTGCAAAAACCTATGTACCCATTCTTCACGAGGTACATGCTTACATGCTTCATAGCATTGCTCCAAATGTCCCTGAGGACTAGTCTTACCATTAAACCTGCTTCACACCTCCTAAGTTTGATCCCTGAATCTTAGGCAAAGGGACTTTTGGCATGCTTCCCAACTATGAATGTACTTTTTGTGACCATTCCACCATCTGGCTGCTGTGGCTCTAATTGCTGAATCTAGAGTCTCCATTTTCTGTGAGTCTGGTACCTGCTCTGAGAATTGCACAATAAACTCTTCTAGGTCTGTCGAACCATCAAAAACAGGTAAGTTTCTTGTCTATGAACTAAGCCATCTGAGAGACTTGGTAATTCTTGCACATCGATGTCCGTATAGCTCATACAGTCTATTCTACCAATTCTCTAGGCCATCATCTGAATCTGTTATGCAGGAGATGTCACACTACCAATCCATGATACCTTCGACAGTAGGATCAACATAATCTGCTTCCTTCACTGTGATATTGTAGATATGGTCCAAAAAATCTTGTCTTCATCTCTTATTGGCTCGATGTATCTCTGTCCTTGAGAAGGATCCAATGGGACTATGACTCTCAGTCCTTTCCCTTCAAAATTCATCTGCCTCTTCTTGAGGTTGATTACTGCATCATTATCTATTTCCCATTCAATGCCTAGTAGTGCTGGATAGGGGTTGCTATCATCAATTATTTCAATTACCTCAAAGTCTTCTAAGGTACTGACTCCATCAATATCTACTGATACGCTAGGGAGTCTTCCTAGGGGCACAATCTTCTGCTGATTGGCTAATATCAACTGTATAGGGGACCATTCCAAAGTAGGTTTTCCCATTTGTTCCCATGTCTGCTTAGTTAAGACATTTACTTCTGATCCTAGATCCAAGATGACATCAGTCATGTCATACTCTCCTATCTGAGCATTCAATCTCATTTCCCTACCAGTTCTTCTGACTCTATGAACAGTTTTTTCCTTACCAGAACTTCGCTGAGGTTCGCAAGAAGCAATAACTTTCTACAACTGACTTAAAGCATTCTGATTTCTTAAGAGCTTCATACAACTTTGTAAAAAGGAGGATGGTGTACTTACTTTATCCATCGAAGATTCTTACGACTGCGACTGCTGCTGAGGTTGTTGCGCAGGTGCTACTGATGTGTTGGGGTCAGCAAATTCTCTCTTGGCTTCCATAAATGTCTCTTTTTCTCGTTCAACATCAAATGCTGGGATTTTTTCTGGGGCCTTACGGACCCAATCCTCGGCAGGTTGTTTCTCCTTATTTTGCACTTCCGTCGTAGCTCCACTCCTGGTAACAACATTAATGGCTGGGACAGGCCGTTGCTCCATAGAAATCAGCTGAATATTCTGAGTAGGGGCACTATTTCTTTCTTGAATCTTTGCTATTAGCTGTGGGCATTTCTCAATCACGTGGTCGACAGCTCTACAATATCGACATGTCGTAGTTGGGTTCCGACCATCTCTAGCTAGATGTCCTACCTGGTTACAGTTATAGCACACAACTTGGCCTCGTCCTCTCCCAGCCACACCACCATGACCATGACCTCCAAAAGTTCCGTGACCTGATGTACTACCATGGTAACCATATCCATCATTGCCTTGGCCATCGTTTTGTACCCAATAAGCATCATAAGTTCATTCTCTCATGAGGTCAAAGCTACGACACTCATCTTCGTTGTGTCCCACTGACTTATAGAACTTGCAATAAGGGTTTTTAGGGACTTGTACATACCGCTACAGAAGATAGCAGTCTTCAGGTCGATGCTGGCCAGTTGTCCTATAGATCTCACAATATAGAACACTAGGGTTGAACGGGTTTGGTGCACCAGAATTCAAGAAATTTCTTACCGCAGGACACTGTTCCTTGTCGTGACCCTCTATCCGACATCGTGTACACCAAACCTCTTCGCGACTAGCTTTCCATTTTTTCATATCGCAAAGCTCCAGAGCCATTGCTTCCAACTATGCTTGTATTTGAGCGATACCAAAATTATCTTCGACAGGGGTTGTTTCAAGCTTCATAGCAATTTCCAAAGCTTCTTGCTGATCCGCAACCTTCTGTTGCATGAGTGGAGTCCTGATGTGCAGTAACAAAGATGCGATGAACCATTCCTTATGTTGTGCTGGTCCAATAGTGAAACTGATTTGATCTAGCAGAACTTTGAACCTCTGATCAAAATCCCACACTGACTCTCCTTGCCGCTGCTGAATTTCCTTGAGTTCAGTGATACACTGCAACTCTGATTTAGGCTTCTTAAATTCCTTTATCATTGCTGCTTTTATATCAGCCAAGACATGGTTCTGAGTACTGGAATACTTCATGAACCAGGTCAAATCATGGTCTCTAAAAGAAGTGACTAGCTGTGCTCTTCTTGTATCTTGATCTGTAATGTTCTTAGCAATCCACACTGCTTCGCATAAGAACTAGAACTATTCTGGATCCTCTCATCCAGTTCCTTTGAAAATAGGGAGCTTAATGTCATCATTCATATGGGCCATCATGGATCTAGGGGGGGGGGGTGGAAGGGGGACTGGTAGTAGGCGGGGGGGAACTTACTGGGGTAGACTGACCTGCGATAGGAATACTTGGGCTAGGGTTACTTTCAGACTGCAACGAGTTCTCAGGGATAATAGGTCTTCGCTGCAGGGTTACTGGAGGATTTCCAATAGAAGGGGTTTCTTCAGGCTCTGAGGCTGCTGGACTTACGGGGTTAGACTCAGTATTATGAACTAGGGTATAGGACTTAAAAATTTTCTTGTACCTTTTACCACTTCGCAGCAAACCACTTTGCTCATTGAAGGTACTTTCACTTGCAAACATAGGTTAGTAATACTAAATCTAACAGTCTGATTCAATGAGCAATATACCATTTTCAGCTAATAGCATTTTAATTCTCAAACTAAATGAATTCAAGTACTTACCCCTTGTTCCTTTGAAGAACTGTCATTCGGATTCACTAAAGGATGTACTTGTGTCAATGGTAAACTCCATCACAAATGCTTCAAGGGTTTGCGTTGTCCAGAAATCAACAGCTCGGGATATCTCATTGTTCACCCTTTTCAATATATTAATCCTTGCAGAGGTCCAATCAGGAAACTGACCTTCTTGGAAGTTCGTCCTTATCTCTGTTAACCTGGATAACCACTGGTGCAACTCTATGTGGATACTACCAAAGAAAATTTCATAAACATCAGAAAAAATGTACCTGTGTAAAAATTCGTTTTAACTACGACGCGAATCTTTGTTCTCTTGTACAACAAAGTTCAGATAAGTCTCTTCAATCCAATCACCGATTTCTTTCATTGAGGGTCTCCAAAACATAGCCCTCGAGGTATGACGTAAACCCCTCTTGAGCAGATACTGAGTTCAACCGTCAACGAAACCAATTTGTTGGGCTTAGGGCAGACCCAGGTTCTATACTTTTGTCTTCGCACCAACAAAAGATCCACAGTGTTGGCCCTTTCGGCAACAACCTGCGAACAGGTTGCAGTCTCACCCGAAACAGCTATGGGGTGCCGCAGAATCAGGTTTCTGCAAGCAGAAGAGGGATGTTACTGTACCTTTAGCTTCTAACAAATGATAATCATAAAATACAGAGCTTTGACATTCACTTATTTAGCTTCGCGATTAGATAAAAAAACAGTGCCTTGCTTAACCCTTTACTGGGAATTCACAGTGAAGTTAGTATTTAGCAATGATCTTACTTATCAGTTATATATTTATCAATGCATAAAAGAACACAATCAACAACACAAAAGAACCACAACACATGATATAACGTGGTTCACCCCCAGTTTAGGGGCTATGTCCACAGAACTGTGTTTTATTCAACTCTTTACAAAAACCACAGTTCTGATCTACACACTCAACTGCAAATCCCTTTAATTCCTCAAAGTTGAGCACTAAGTTGCAACTCTCTGCGCACATAGCTGCAAATCTTCTTAATCACTCAAAACCCTCTGCGCACACAGCTGCAGAGGTCATCCATGCACACAGTTGGGACTTAACCTTCCTTACAAAACAAGCCTTAGCTTCGCATCAATTCATCTTACATCAAAAGCCTAAACTGACTTCTTTACAAGAGTGCTTATTTATAGTGCACTTATTAAAAAACCATGGGCTTAAACCATGGGCACCCCAAACCCTAAACCCTGGACTTAAACCATGGGTTTATTAAAAAAAGAAGGCTTTTACTCAACCCTGACACACCTAATACTATTTTGAGTCATAACTCCGCTTACAAGCTTACAGAAACCGTGGAGTTACCAAAAATTAAGGACCATTAAGGTGCGCGCCCCAACAACAAGTGGACCATATGAAGATTAAATTTGAACTAGAATCCATGTTTCCTATAAAATAATGATGACACACCCCTCTCACATTTTTTGGCATTTTGAAATTGTGTGTGAATGAGCCTTGAGCCTCTCTAGTGCTTGGAGATGTGCCAAATCCAGCTTCGAGTGATGTGCCCCTTAGAAAACGTATTCCATCCATTTTCATAATTTCATTTCATACATTAATGGAGTTTTATTGCATATTTTGAATTCCATTCCAAGCCACTTCGAGCTCTACTACAAAGATTTGGGAAGTCTCCATTTTGAATCTTAGATGTATTTCTAGTCTTCTCTTCTTGCTGATAATTATGGATTAATGAAGCTCTACCTGAGGACTATATGGATGTAATTTCGACCCTCTCATTATTTATTGATGTTATAAGGAATATTTTTAATTCTCATGACAGTTTGAAGCATTCTGATTGGGTTTTAAATGAGACAATTCGACCTTGTCTAGATTTCAATGCAAATTTGACTAGTTTTATTGTTTTATGTGCTACTTGGTCTTAAATCAACCAATTTCTATCATTTCTATTTCAAGACTCTGCTGACAGGATAATAATGATGTTTCATAACTGAAACCAAAAAGTCGTGGCCTTCCCCGGGTGTTTGGGAGGCCTAGATATGGTCCCCTTTACGGAGTCTTAATAAATAGTTTGGCCAATGTGAACTTCATAGCCTCCCAATTTTATTCTAGATATGTATAAACCTATTATTTAATGATATAATATTCCATAATAGAGATCTGAATCTTCCTTGATTTTAATCCCTTCATCATTGGTCGCTGGGAACTCAAGAGTACGGTTTTAGTTTGCATATGTTGGGACTCCCAAGAGCTTGGAAGTAGACTTCAGCCTAGCTAATGTTCGCAACCTAAATCGGTCCAACATATTGTGCATAGGAACCTGAAATTCATTATCAACTCCCTTCCTTGGTTGGACCTCCTTACTTAATCTTTGATCCAGTATTCAGTTCACACTCTTTGCCCAATTGTTACTTGGAATTGTTCTTGAAAAAGGAGTTCATGACCAATCTGATTTGATTGAATTATTTTAGTATTTGAAGACTTTATATATATATATATATATATATATATATATATATTACTCATTAATGTTTTTAGAGTTCATCTTAGTTTGGTAATGTTGATTTTCTTCTTACTCTAGTTAAGATATAAAGATAATTTTAATTTTTGAGATTTCTTTATAGTATTTTAATTTTCTCTTATCCTTGAAATGCTTCATCACACTATCCCACTATGTTTTAAAAAATCTCCAATACCCTTTTTCACTATGGAGCTAGTAAGAGAGAACATTCTTATTTTAACAATATTATTTTTCTCCTTCATATTAGTTTTTTTTTAAAGATCGCACTCACGAAGTTTTGAACCTTATTTTAATAATATTAATTTCCCCCTTTGTACTAGTTTTTTTGTAAGGCTCACACCCATGGAGTTTCGAACCTTATGTAAGGATTTCCTTAACAACACACCCATTCATTATCTATTCTACTCCATGTCGGCTCTTCTTCGTACTAGTTATAACATAAATATACTTCTAATTATTTAGATTAGGATTATTATCTTATTTCTATATTTTACTCTATTTATTTATCGCAACACATTTTTCCTTGTATTGAGATGTAATAGTAATTTTAATGGTATCATTTTTTTGCAAAGTGACCTCCTCGTTTATACCCCATGATTTAGTCAAGTCTTTGCCAACCCCTCTTGAGCAGCAAGTGGATTTTATTAGAGTTCAAAACAATATTAAGAAGTGTTTTGTCTTTCATGTATCTAATCTCCAATTGAGAGTATGATTATGATTAGGTACCTAATGTACAAGCACATGATAATTATAAAATGCTTTCTTATTTTCTAGATATCTCTCCATGATTTTCTAGAGATGTTGCATCTCCAAACTTCACATCCATATAAAATAACATGATTACCAAAAGTATAAAAGATGAGCTTATTTTTTTTGATAACAAAAGTCCACTGATTTACACTTGTTTTCAACATTAAAATAGGCTTTTGACCCTTCACTCATAATTTTATGAATGCTAACTTTAATTAATTTTTTGATGAAAGCCTATTCCAAGATATTTATATGAATTAACTCCTAAATTGTTATTATCATACACAAAAGTAGAATAAGAGATTTTTTGGATTTGATTATCGCTACTTTTGTTTAGTCATTGTTAATAGTTATACCTACATTAAAATAAAAATATTTAAAAAAACTTAATTACATAATCATGAATGTTTAACCTTTTCTATTTAAATACAATCCTAAGAAAACATTAAAAATGGATTAGTATAAACATTTCAAAATTTAGTCTATCCACTTGATTATTTTTTGAAAAAATATATGATAATTATTAAATTTGCATAATGGTAAGATTTTTAAAATACCAAATCCATTTATATATTTAAAACATGATTTAAAAAAAAACATAATCCACACGGTTATTTTACCTTCCTTTGCAAGAATTCTAAGCCCAAAAAAACAAACAAACAAAAATCATTGAAAAAATTCATGAGGCCATTTTCAATTTTTACTTCTCCTTTGCTTTCTTACTGTTCATTCTTAGCGCTTTAATAATTTAATTGTATATATTTTATTTATTTAAAAAATAGTTATTATTATACCTGCCTCAGCAGGTATATTGTAATCGATTGCAAGTCAAACTCTTTTGACTTTGTATTAGTTGCTCTCTATCAAAAAAAATTAAAATCTGTTTTGTAAAGTATAACTTAGGGATTTGTAAAATATTTTTTTTAATTTTGTTAAAAAACTATTCTGTAAACAACTTATTGGTGGATAGAAGATGATGTAAACTTTGGAATTTGGTATCTGGATTTGAGTTGACATGTGGCAACATGACATCATAATAATAAAATTAAAAAAATAAAAATTATATCCCATTGCCATCTGTTATAGCAAGTGGTACCATCGGAGCCAGTTGTTCTGGTTTTTTTCAGACCTCGAGCCATGAGACGAGGGTGCATTAGCTTGGAAATGTCATCCACAACAACTAAATCAGAGTTGAGGTAAATGATTCTCCTGATTCAAAGTGATATAATATGAAGCGCAAGTATGGAAAAGTCACCTGAAGCGTAGCCTTGAGATCACGTTGGCGCTCGGACACCATGAAATGGAAGACTACATTCTCGGGACAAGCAGCATGTTGGAGAATCGATAGAATTCTGGCGACCAATCCTCTCAGATAAGCAGCGTCTAGCATCATGGCTATATGCACGACCATGCTATCACATAGCTCTGTATCATCATCTTCTTCTTCTTGAAGTTGAGAATAGCCTAATCTCCACGATGAAGGTATCGAGACGATGCATTCTTTACCATTTCGAAATGCCGGAGCTTCTTGGAAAACTGGCAGGGTTGACGATCGGCATGGTATATGCAGCCGGTCTAGCAGAACGCTGGGAAGCTTGACGAAACCAGGATCGTCTCTCACATAATTATTCAATTTAAAGTTAAATTTCATGTCCCGGATGATTCTAGCGGCCACCACACCAATCATGCTCAGCTGGATCGAAACCAGAATGCTTGCAAATAGAAAGAAAGAAAACATTCTAGTCCTTCGAATTGGCGTCTTTTCCATTAAAACACGGTTCATAGGCTTTGATCGGCAAGCCTTAGATATGTGTCTAGACTCTATATAACCTGGAGGCACCAATGCTCCGTGCGGCTAGACATAGCCAGTCTTGAGGGAAAAGAAATGGTCAACATTCGGGATTCAAGATATTCAAGACTACATTAATAAATATCAATTTGACAGAACACCAAAGAAGACAAAGATCCAACTCGTAAACTGCGGCTGAATCTGCTTGCCTGGCCTCGATATGAATGGCAGAGGACAATTGTGCACAAGAACAAGACGTAGGAACGCCAGGACAAATGCAGATTGCACATCAAGTTACTGTAACCACAAAGTCCACAATGCTTGGGAAGTATTGTTTGTTAGGTCTGCATTGCAACGAAACTAAATCTTATCACAGTTTTGCGTACAATGCAAAGGAAAGGAACGGAAAGCCAAGCATCACCGTCGACCGGTGAGTAGAGCAGAATTAGCGCGACCGAAATTCCTCTGCAAGCCAAGAAAATTAAGTGTACTTATCAATATTTCGTTCGATCTTTCCTACTACATGAAATCAAAACAACCTAATAACTTAGAGCCTAACTTAAAGCCATGATTCCTAAGGAACCGGTAAAGCTGTGAGAAGGATGTATCAACAATCACATAGAACTTTATGCAGCATTTCTAACAATATACACATAATTCCTACAATATACAACAACATTATCCATCTTTCTACATGAAATTAAAACCACCAGGTGAAACTTCTGCACACTGAGGTGTATCATACATGGTTAGCATGTGATCATCATCTTCCTCGATGAAACCATTGTTAAGGATCTTGGCTGCTTCTCTATAGACCTGTGTGTTTTCATGAATTTGTAATGCCTCAATATTATCAAAGCCACCAGCATCCTCAATTATGCTCACATATACATTAACTTCAGAGATGCCTTCATTCTTTTTAGTCTCGTCAGCTCTCAGTATTTTTTCTAGACCGTGAAGGCAGACAGTTATAGTCCTTGAATCTTGGCAGGTTAGAAGATCACAAAGTGGCTTGATGCAACCCTAAATTGCAAGGTATCTGTAATAGAAAAGGGCTCATGTTATCGACCTTAAGACGATGGATGCATAAAATTACACACACGAAGAAATTAGAAAAGTTTCGTACTTTATCTGTTCCTCGCTTGCAGAAGCAATTGCATTTGAAACTGCCCACGCTACGTCTCTCTTTATATTGAATTCAGCATTTTCTAGCAAAGATAAAAGTGGGGGAAATATATTTGCATTGATCACAGCCTGCAATGAAAATGAGTGCAGTCCATTAAAACAAAAGCGTGAGTTATGTTACACTGGAAATATGACAGTGGTAGCGAGTAACACTATAAATCCAAAACGATTCCCACCTGAAGTTTCTCTGTTGTTCCTGTAGTAACATTGGAGATTATCTAGCATGTATGTCCTATTACAGTTTTCTTTGTCCTCTTATTTGTGAGAAGATCCAAAAGGTGAGGGAAAACCTTATTGTGAATAACAACCTGCACACAACAAAATATAAGATAAAGAATAAAGTAAATCGTGTTTGAACCTTATTGTCAATACCAACTTGCACACAATAAACAATAAAGTAAATCCACTGTGTTTGAATTTGGACTCTTTGTATTATGTCAGACAGTTTATCACAGCTGAAAATGCATTCAACAGATGCAAAATAACAAATGTATTGTATAATTATTTGGAAGAAGTGTGAAAAATGTTTGAAGTAACACCTGAGTTTGCACATCATCGCCAGTGACAAGATTGTTGACTACCTTTAAATTAGGAGTAACAACAAATGGTGAAGAATGCCTGCGAACAGTTCATTTCAATTAATACACTGAGGACATTATGTATAAAATTATAGTGACGCTAGAATTTAAAAATTAACATAAACTGAACTTAACACCAAATTTAAATTAACCATAAAACTGTATGTATTAAGTTACTTATAAATACTAAGTGCTTATATTTATTGAGTTATATAAAAATACCAAGAGTGCTTATATTTATGTGCATATCATGATACTCACAACAGAAGCTCCACCAACTTTGGGCAAATTCCAGCGTCAATTATTCCTTGAATATTCTCATTGGGGCCATCATAAATATATGATAGAGCCCAGCATGCAGATGCCAATACTTCCTCTTCTTCTATATGGAGAAGCCACTCTAGGGTAGGTAATGCATATTTCACCTGAAATCGATAAGCAAAAGGCAGAAACTCTTGATGCTTTAAAATTCTAACTCTGATCATAGATTTCCATGTTCAACTTTGTAAGACATGGAGTACTACAACATGCACAGATTTCACACCCATCGAAACACACTTGAAAATTTACCATATAATTAAAAGTTATTAAACACCCAATCATTGTAAAAAATAGTCAAATCTACCAATCACAAAGAGCTAGAGCTAGATAATAAAATGGATTCTGCTTACCTGATGAAATTGAGGTTGGGGTTTCCCACTAGAAAAATTTGAGAGAGTCCATGCAGCTGTTCTGATCATTGAAATTGTTACATTCTTCTGAAACTGGGCAAGCACATGCCATAATGCTCCATGAGCAAGTACCATATCCCTATATTCTGCAGAGTCTCCAGCAATATTTCCCAAAGCCCAAACATCCTTATAGCAATAGCAGTTGAACTCAAAGTGAGAAGTAGTTTTATTGTTGAAATTAAAATGCATAGAAGATAGTAAGATAATTGACAAAATTATGTACATGTTCTCGAAGATCATCATCCACAGACGTAAGAAGCTCCACAAATAATGGCAGTGCTCCGCAGTAAATTACAAGCTTTGTATGTTCAGTGTTTCCCGATACTATAATTGTCAAAGCCCAAGCTACCTTGAACTATATTATCATTTATGATAACAAGCTATCAACTATCACAACAATAATTCTAAAATAACTAGCTATAATCAACTCTCTGGACCCAAACGAGATCGAACCTCTCCACTGAATTATTTATTTTATCATATTTATAAATCAATATAGCAATTGCATTTTACCTGAAGCTGAGGCAAATCCGCCCTCCTAAGAATATTGACAAGAAGGGGAACTACACCAGATTCGACGACAGCATCGATTGGAGGATTACTTTCTGCATAAAGAAGACATTAGTAAGGATTGACATAAAATTATGATCTGTTTTCCATTTCTGACACACAACATTATCGTAGGTGAAGAGTAGCACAGAAAAGAATCTGACCAATGCTTAACAATTCTCGTAGATGAATAAAAGCAGCCTCCTTTGCTCGAATGTCATTAGAAGCAAGCGCGACAACAACTGCTGGCAAAGATTGCAACTGCACCGAAAATAATAGATGGGAATTATATTCATACAAATTATTGTTAAGTATTTGCATATGCAGTAACTTAGTAAGGATGATAGTGGTGGTAAACTCCTAGTAAACATATATTGCTAATCAAAGAAAATTTACCTTTTCATCAAGGGAAATCCTTTGATCATATGCACTCGAGGGCTGAGAATTCAAGGCTTCTCTACGTTTTTCGAGCAGAGTTTCCTCCCTTTTAGACTTTTGAATCTCCACCATGTTTTCCTCTCTCTTGCTATGGGCCTCTACTGAATCGACTGCCACCTTGTAATGTTGCTTCCGAACATCGACTCTATAAGTACTCGCTCATAAGAGAGGAAAGGATTGACATTCACAACAACTGCATAAGTCTTAGCATCGGTTCTATAAGTACTAGCTCATAAAGAGGAAAGGATTGACATTCACAACAACCGCACAAGTCTTCACTTCATTCAAACCGCTCCAACTCAGTTTGCTTTCAGCGAATATCACAAGCCTTCCGAGATGTCATGTGACTATGCACACCAATACAAAGAAAGAGTCCACAAGTAAAGAGTGCCAATTTCTCCCACAATGTAATTAAAACATTCCTATGCATTCACATTCCACATTCCTTACTGACATGAAATTTGGATTTATATAATTAAGGCGTATCCTTTCAATCTCTCAATATCAATTAAATTTTAGTCGACTTCGTAAAATATTATAAAAAAAAACTTAATTTCAATTTTTTAAGGATTTGAAATTATTTTGGCAGTGGCTAGTAGCTTCTTCCATATGAGAAGAGAATTAAAAAGCTTTTTACACTTGGTTTTAGGGGGACAATTTCCTTATAAAAATTAGTAGCTTCTTCCATATGAGAAGAGAATTAATAAACTTTTACAATTGTTTTTAGGGGGACAATTGCCTTATAAAAATTAGTAGCTTCTTTCATATGAGAAGAGAATTAATAAGCTTTTACACTTGTTTTTAGGGGGACAATAGCCTTATAAAAATGAAAGAGCTTTTAAAGTAAAGTGTGGAGTGTTCTCAATCATACTTTTTAAAAGTTAAAACTTACACTATTTGCAATTAAGGCCTTTATTTGCAATTAAGGCATTTTAAATAGGAAAAGGCAAGTAAGACGATGGAAAGATTCAAGCCTAAGGGTAAAGGAGAAGGGATTTTGGACAATACAAAGAATCAAGGGCAAGGGACAATGGTAAAGGAGAAAATGGGAGATGTGGCTATTGGTAACAAAACTAATATTGAAATTATTCTTCTTGTAATTAAGGAGATCAAGAGGATGGACTTACATGGGTTAACCTATGATGACTCAAAGCATATTGAGAGGGCTAATAAAATTAATACTGAAAATATCATCGAATTCCTGAACAATTTCTCCAATTGCTTGGAGAAAAGTATTGAATTCCATGTCCAAAGGTATTGAAGGAACCACCATCGAAGCCTCTTAATATTCATTCTTCATGTTAATCTATAAAGAAGAATAAATCTTCCACCCTCAGAAAGGATAAACATCTTGCACATAAGTGTCATTTCCTTCATCTACTTTAGTTTTACATTCCATAGAGGAGGAAAAGTTTGATGCAAGGATGCTTTTTAAATTCAGGTTTGAAATGAGTGACTTCGATTGAATTTGGGTAGCTCCATAGGTGATGTTAGCATAGAAATCATTAAACTTAACAATTATAAAATGTGAGCCCCAACTAACCTAAAATTTTGCAAAAATTAAAAAAAAAAGGGGGAATTTGCAACAGATTCCAACCCTTGATTGTTCTCCCTTTTAATCCATTAGATCTTATTGAGTTTGGGTTCATGAGTCCCAGTTGAAATTCAAAATGTGTTGGAAAGGTCACTCCTAAGGCTAAGTCATTTATAAAAATTTATTATTTTAATTTCTAAAAAAGGGCATTCTTATTTTAGATTTTTTTTTAAATATACCACAAGCTCAAAAAGAAAGTCCCTTATGGACTTTATTTAAATATATATATAATATTTTTAAATTCTTTAATAAACGAAAAGTACTCTTCCCAGCCAAAAATTTGCATGGATCGCTTGTCCTAGTGTGGGGCCGCGGGAGACTTTGTTAATCATAATTCATAATTCCTATTCCGATCTTTACTCCGCACCAAATCATCTTCAGTCCCAACTTCGTGAAAAATTTGATTACGCAAATTTCGCTAAATTTGCAAGAGGCGTGTAGAAGCGAAACTGCTGGCCGGAACTCCACGATGGATCATTTTATCTCAATCCTCAATTCTTACACGTCACTGACCACCAGCACAAACCCTAAAGAAAACACAATTGCTTGCTTGGCACGGCCGTATTCTGTTTTTGTTACAAACCCTAAGGGTTATAATTTGACTCGTTAGGTACTCGATTAAACCCCATGTGTCCTAATTTGGCCGGTTGCGTCCTTGTTTCTTTTCTTCTTGAACCCTAGCAGGCCAAGCTCTTTCTTTAGAGCATTCTCTGGCTGGCTAGTTAACCCTAAAATGTGCACAAAAGCGAAATACCGTGTCATGAAAGTTCCAAAGAAGTAGGTCAATAGAACAATTTCTTGCATTCCACACACACGTGTCATATTCGTATTCAGATCCAACTAATTAAAGAGTCTTAGCTTTTACATTCTTGTAGGTCAATTTAGTCGGTAGTTGTTTCCTTAGCCAATAATTAACATTTTCCCCGATGTTACATGGCAACTTACATATTCGGTTGTGCCAAACCATGGCCCT
>LPNX010636036.1:194379-218400 GCA_001517045.1 Pseudotsuga menziesii
CTTTTTTAATTCATTTTTGTTTTAATTTATTTCAAATTGTAATTATATTTGTTTTATCATATATTTTTATAGCAAAATTATCCTATTGCTATATATTTTCAATCTCTTCTTAGGAGGCAGGTACTAAGCAACTTTGTTGCTTATTCCACTTGTTATTATTATTATTAAAGTTTGCATTGCATTGTTTACGTGTGTTAATAACTTTTCAAACATGATCAAGCAAGTTGGTCCATTGGTAGAGCCATTGTTCACGAATTAGGTTTGTATTAACATATTCTCATTGGGTGATTAAAGGATTTAACAACCTGTTTATTTATAAATTATATTCTTGCGCTAAATTTTATCCAAAGCTTTAATTTCTAAATACAAGGTTAAGTAGGTTGGTCCACTCTTGAGTACTTTAACCGAATTAGGTTTACATTAAAATTTCCTAAAAATGAGGAGGTTACTCCCTTTCATGTGGAGAAACTAAATTTATTATAAAAATGAGGTACTCCCTTTCGTGTGGAGAAACTAAATTTTTTTTCAGAGGAAAAAATACCAGCCTTTGTTATTCATATGAATCAAAAGACATCTTTTACATATCAGCATGACTGCCAATCTAGGACCGTCACATATCAAGTGACAATAAACAGCTGCCAATCCAGATCCATCACATATGAGTATAAGTGAAAATAACATAACAGCAGAATCAAATAAGACAAAGTCTGATTGTAGCAGACTTTTCTCATCATCCCTGATAAATCAGGTCAGAAAGTACTAAGAAATATCGAAGATGAACTTCAAAACATACAATCAGAGCAATATATGCTGGCAAGAAGATCTCAACAAGAACAGAAAGAGATACTCAGTCAACTGCTAATAACAAGCTGAATAATAGAAGTAATCAGCTACTCTAAAAAAGATTGAGATTGCCATGATTCACAATCAAACCATCCATAGTTTCTGAAAAAGAAGCAACTCCCATATCCAATTTTAGGCCTTGTTTGGAGAGAGCATCTGCCAGCGAATTATGCTCATGATATGTACGTTTAAAGATCATCGGTGGGTTCTTTTGAAGCATAAATCTTATGTCACAACACCAGTGCATTAGAGATGGAACATCAAGTACAGAATTTATGTTAAGCCAAGAGATAATGACCATGGAGTCTCCATAAATTAGCTGCAATGGAATTCCTATCAATAAACTGACTCTAAGTATTCCCCAACATGCCAATAACTCTTCTCTAGTATTCGAACTGCTCCCACAGCCCATAGAAAAACTGAAGTAATGAGAATCATTTATAAAAATCACATAACCCGAGCCACCTATATTCTCCGCGGCTGCTCCATCAAAGAAGCCACATGGGAAGTATTTTGACGGTCCAGGGCCAATATTGTGGTTTTTATGAATTTTCATAGGCACAGGGTAAGAGTTAATCAATCCGTCAATTCTGGAAATCAACGAAGAGAAAGCTGGTTTCTTATTTTCAAATATGTAGAGATTTCTTAATAGCCAGATTCCCCAAAAAATAAACAGTGGCAAGTATCTGTAAGGAGTAGAACTCGCAGAACGAGAAAACCATTGGCCCAGAAAGGAGTGAACAGAGCTGGAAATGGGAAATGAGCAGTTGAATTTTACCTCAAAATGAGAGTATACTCGGGCAGTAAAAGGACAGCAGAAAAAAAGATGATGAATATTTTCCAGGTTACCTTCACAAAGAACACATCGACTTGGTCCATTGATGCCTCTAGACTGCAATTGCTCCCAGGTTAATATTTTCTGATATATCAATAACCAGATAAAGCATTTTAATTTCAAAGGAATAGTCACAGTCCATAAGATTTTCAGAACTTTATCATTTAATTCTGAATAGCAATCCGAGATTACACAGGAATAACCTTCAACAGCAAATAACGGCCCTGTATACTTATCATGAGACCAAGATATAATATCATTTTGATCCGTGAGCCGTATACGGCCAAATTCCAAGCCTCTTATATAATTTTCCCATATAGTTTTCCATTCACCGATTAAATCAAGGTCATCTGCAGAGAACCAATAACCTGTGGCATTGGGAGTATGATTGCGAGCCTGAGCTAAAGTACAAATACCATAATCCTCTAAATAATCTCGTAAACCTCTAGGCAGGGAAAAAGAGAATCCCATACCCACAATTGGGTCTGCACCCAGGCAAATGGATTCACCATTTCCAACTTGCTAGATAATTCCTTTACCGATCCAAGCCAAAGTAGCCATAAAGCCCTTCCATATAATAGAGGCATTGTTGTAAATGAAGTTCTTTTCCCTGAGCCAAAGGTGAAAAGGTTTATTTTTCAGGTATTTTGCAGATATGAGAAGATTCCAGATTCCTTGTTGTTTACTGCCAGCCAGAAAGATTTCATTCTCAATGAAAGACTAAATCTAGGGAGATGTTTTATACCCCAGCCACCATGAGAAGTGGGCTTAGCCAAAAGATGCCAGTCTGCTAGATGAAATTTTTTCTTCCTGGAAGAAGATCCCCACAGAAAGGAATAAATCAGTTTCCTGAGAATGTCTAGAATTGAAGAAGGAAGCGGGACCAGAGCCATCCAGTAGACTAGGATGCTTGAGAGAACAGCACGAATGAGTACAAGTCGACCTCCTATGGAGAGGAGTCTATTTGTCCAATGTGAAATTTTCTTTTCAAATTTCGAAACCAACCAGTTCCAATCTTTAACCAAGTATCCAGACGGTTTCAGGAAGTAGCCCAAATAACTAAAACCTTTCCGGAAATCATCAGTCCTATAAGGGAGAATATCTGTGATTCTTTGAAGGTTTTCCTCTTCCATACCATTTTGTAGAAAACAAGATTTGTTCACATTGATACTCATATCTGAGGCCTCACAGAAAGTATCTAGAATGGCTTTAAAGGCTAACCATTCCTCAAAAGATCCCAGACCAAATAAAATCACATCATCTACAAATAGTAAATGGGTGAGCGGAAGCTTTGAAGAAACTTTTATGCCTTTAATCTTCCCATTATGTTTTGTATCCTCAATCAGAGGACTAAGCCCTTCTATAACCAGAATGAACAATAGGGGTGATAAAGGGCACCCCTGCCTTAAACCTCGCGATGCAGGAAAGAAAGAGGAAGAAGATCCATTAACAAGAACAACAAAGTTAGCTGAAGTGATGCAGCCTAGGATCCAATTAACTCCAACAAGTGGGACCCCAATCTGAATAAGAAGAAGACGAATGAAGGTCCAGTTAACTCTGTCAAAGGCCTTAGATAAATCCAACTTAAGGATGAGGGCACATTTGTTTCTGGAATTAACAGTATGTAAGACTTCTTGAGTAATAGCTATAGGTTCATGGATCAGCCGGTTATTTAAAAAGCCAAATTGTTGTGGGGAGATGGAAGAATCCAGAAAGGGTTTAAGCCTCATAGCTGTAATTTTGGAAATCAGTTTATAGCAGAGATTACAAAGGGATATAGGCCGATAGTCCGCAAAAGATACAGGCAGGTTTGTTTTTGGGATGAGAGCTAGAAAAGTAGAGTTGAGAGCAGGGGCCACTTTGCCCATGGTTCTAGCTGATTCCACCACCTTAACAAGGAGAGGGCCCAAAAGATCAAAAAAGAACAAATAGAACTCCACTGGCCAACCATCCGGCCCAGGAGCCTTATCTTTTTTAAAGAGGTGTAGAGCTTTTTCCACTTCCATCAAAGTAACTGGGCTAGAAAAAGATTCCTTATCCTCCAGACTGATAAAAGAGGGAAAGAGACGTATAACCTTCAGCTGGGATTCCAGATTCGTCAGTTTATCATCTTCAAACATGGTCTTAAAATATTGAATACCGAGGTCTTTTAGACTTTGATCATCTGAAACCCAATTACCCAAACCATCTTTTAGACTCCAAATGGCATTATGATTTTTCCGAGCTGAAGCCACCGAATGAAAATATTTGGTATTAGCATCACCCTTAAGAGCCCAGGTAAATGACTGTTTGAATGTAAAAACATGGTTATAAATTTAGTTTCTTGTGGAGAAACTAAATTTATAACCATGTTTTTACATTCAAACAGTCATCTTGGCTACCATTCATAGTGTTGCTGGATGCATATTTTGATATAGTTAAGAAAAGGTCGTATCATGTAATTTTAGTTGTAAGTGTTGAATTGTCAAGTCTGGTTTCTGAATTCTTAAATTGTTAGATCTAGATGATATTTTTAATTAATATTTTTATTTATCTATCTTTTTGAGTTGCTAGTCTACAAGATGGGTCATAACTATAGGAAGACTGGAATATGGTTTAAATATCCAAACCTTAATATTTTTACTAAATATTCTTATTAATATGTTTTTAATTTCAGTACTTTTTATTAATATTAAATATTAAATATTTTAAGAATTATTTTTATTTATAATTTTATTAAAATAATTTTAAAATGATTCTTTAAGCAAAATTAATAATTTAATTATTTTAAAATTAAAATTTATTTAAACAAATAATATTTATTAAAAATATATATATATATATATATTAATTTTTATTATTATCAACTATATATTAAATATTTATAACTATACTATTTATAAAAATAAAATAAAATAAATATTACTTTTTATTATTATAGATTATATATTAAATAACAATATTTATAAAAAAAAAACTTTTAATATTAATTTTTATTATTATAGACTATATATTAAATATTTATATCTTTACAAATTATATTCATAAATTAGAAAAAAAAATTAATGCAGTTTTTAAATCCAAATCCAATATTATGTCATGTTGGAAGTTTTTCAAAATAATATCTACAATGCTGTTTCATTATATATATTCATATAATTTGTTTTATTATATAATTAAAATGGGTTTACCTTAGATTTTTTATAAATTCAATTCTTTACATAATCAAATATTTTTGTTTTATTTTATATAGTTTATAAATTTAATTATATTATTTTAATTAATTCAAATTCAATTCTTTACATAATCAAATATTTATTTTTGTTTTATTTTATATAGTTTATAAATTTAATTATATTATTTTAATTAATTCAATATACATATTGATTAAAAAGATTTAATTAACTTATTCCATCAATTATTAATAAATTGTTTTATTTTTAGAAAAGTAAACATAAGTTTTTAAGATTACAATTTATACACAAGTTTTTTAATATACAAGTGTTCTATTAAATATTTAATTCACGAAAACAATTCTATGTATACTATGAGTATTTTTTAGGAAAATGTGTGGAAAGTTACTAAAGGGCTCGAGGATTTGATTTCGAGACCTTATGCTTATGGATACAATTATCAACCATTTTCGAGATGGTGGCCTCTCATCTGATCAGACTTCCCAAGCAATGACTCCAGCTTAAGCCATACTTCATTGGGAGTTGTCAAACTGTCTACATGGGAGAGTAGGTCTCTCGAAATGTTGAGACACCATTCCAAATGGCTCATCAAGTGTGTTGAAGTACTTTGATTTCTCCACAATAGAGTTGGGTTCGGTCTCAGTCCCCATGGTGACTATGAACAGGCCTTTGGACCTCAGCTGGATCACCATGTCAGCCTTCCATTCAAAATAGTTGAATGGGGTCAACAATAGATGAGTCTACTCCATTTCTGCTTGTGCACTAAGTGAGAGAAACATTGATTGTTCCTGCAATGCAAACACTCAAAAATTTCTATAAAATTCCCTAAACAACAACTCAAATGATCTGGTTTTGATTTGTAGCTCCAAAGAGCTCCGATACCATGTGAGAATTGATTCAAAATAGGATTTAGGATCCAATGGGATTCTCACAATTCAATATTACACACAATTATGCACAAAAACAACAAAAAGAGTGAAATTATCATACACAAATGTAGTCAATAACTGATATTATTATGACTATCCAACATGTAAATATGTATGGATCAAGTTTATAATACATTAGGGAGAAATCATTAGCCTTTGGAGGCCATCTGGATGCCTACAAGTGTCAGGCTAGGATTTGACCTCAAAACCCCCCTAGGTGGACCAATGACCTCGCAAACCATCCCAAACGGTCATGAATGCTAGTGGGAACATGGTTGGAGCATGATGAGACATAAATGAGATCATGCTAGGCATGGGTGAGAACATGGGTGAGTGGGAGTGTCTCTAAGCAGCAATAAATTACCAAGGAGAACCAAAAAACACCAAATACATGCACTAGCACCTATGGTCAAATACTTTCCATGATTTAAGGGATGGGGAGCTCACCAAGACTGATATGAAATTAATAAGGTGTTGCAGCTGCAACTGTTTTCCCAAATTTTCAAAATTTTGGACCCCCCCTCTTAATTTTTATCTTTCCTAGAATCGTTTGGATCCATGAACTCTGTTTTTGTTTTCCCTTTGCTACAAGTTTGGATTGTTTTGAGGTTAACTGTCTTCATGCTTTCAGAGAATTGATTATGTCTGAAACTGCTTTGGGTTGTGGAATTTGGAGTTTGGTTTGAAATATCGCCCTTTGATCTGTGACTTCTTTCTTTGTTTTCGGAAGTCTATTTCTCATTTTCACCACTGTTGTGGAGGTGAAACAAACTTTCATCGCTGCCCAGCTGAAAGCAATATTTTTTAACAACGCTTCAGAGCCATATTTCCTTATGAAGCCTCCATTGCGGAAGTTGAACGATGAGTGCTCTGCTAGATAGTCTTGACTTCTCTGATGACATGTTGTTATGGTTTGACCCATTTTGCATTATCAGAGGTTGGTCAAATTTTGAGTCGGGGTTGTCTGATCTTTATGAAGCCGTTGTTTTGGAAGTGAGACAAGCTTTATGGACCACTGCACGACCTTAAGTTTTCCGATCACTTAACATTTTCACAATATTTCTATGCCATAGCGGAAAGTTTATGACTCTGATCGAAGGCTGAAAGTTTATTCCTCAAGAGAAGGGTAGAGAACATTTGCATTCTGTGGACAATGAAGTTGTTAATGATATAAGAAGACACACAAGAGCATACGTGAAGAATATTGGAGGATTACCAATCATCCCTGAATTTCCCAGAAGAGAATATAAAAGGAAAGACCGTCATCTATTGGAAGACTCGGTGTTGGTTGGAGATTTGGAACAACTTGTAGAAACAGCCTTACAGGAACTTGTATAGCCTTTGAATCAAGTAGGCCCAGATACTCCTTATGGTTCTCCTATTCATACTCCTATTCATTCACCGCCTCACTCTCCACCCAGACTCATGGCAGGCGTAAACGCAAATCAGCCACCCAACCCACCTAATCCACCACCTTCCTGGAAAGCCAAATCACCTTTAAACCTAACACCTCCTTTGCATGACTTACCTCAATCTTTTGAAAAGATGCTGCCCAAGTTTGATCCAAATGAGAAGATGTTAGTAGATGACCACTTGTAGAGTTTCTATTTGGCAATAGAAGGATTAAGGGTTGGGGAATATGAGGATGTAGTTTGTAGACTTTTTCCACACACCCTTAAAGGAGCAGCAGCATCGTGGTACTTTGGTTTTCCTGCAAACTCTATAACTGATTGGGATACTTTTGAAAGTATTTTTAGAAGTAAGTATGCAACCCAAAAAACTCATGCAGCTCTCATGAAAGGACTATGTGCCTTAAAGAAAGAAAGAAAAGAGAAGGTGCATAGTTTTACCCAAAGATTCTCAACCTATCTTAAGAATTTTTCTGAAGCTGACAAACCCTCAGATAAAGTCCTGATTGAATATTATACCTCAGCTCTAGGACCCAAGTTGGCCATGTTTTCCAAAATGAAGGCCAAACCTACGCTAGCAGAGACTTATGAGGAAGCGGAGAGAGTAGAGGCTGAAAGGGAAAGTATCAAAGATTATCCTGAACGGTCAAGAGAAAAAATTGTTGGGAGGAAAGCTTTGTTCTTTACTAAGCCTAAAGAGGAGCAATCACCAGATTTCGAAGGAATGGCAAAGATGATGCAGAAACTTTCTAACAGAATCATAGACTTGGAAAAGGAAAAGGAAGCCCAAAATCTCTACAAGCCTTATTACAAGAAAAGGGAAGATAACAGTCAATCCCAACCCCCTCCACATAGCCCTGCATCTATGAAGTTAATGGAGGTAGGAATGGACAACTTTTGCACTTTCCACCAACAACCCCATTCTGAAAAGAATTGTCCTCAATGGATAAATTCAATGACGTTGGTCATGAATCAGCTTTTGGATTCCAAATTAACTGAAGACAACGATGAAGAAGGGAAAGACAACAATAAATTAACAGAAAAATAGGAGCATGAAGCTATGGTTTTATGGGACCATGTATTGTTGTTTGATGTTGAGGAAGAAAAGGATCTGAGACATGAGGGCATCCTGGAAACAAATGTAACAACAAGAAGCCAGGGGTTGATTAAGGAAAATAGTCTTATGCTCCCAAAGATCAAAAGACTTAAAAATAATGTTAAGAAATTTCAAAATAGCTCCTCAGCTAATAAGATTCTGGAGTTTACCATCACCAATCAAAATCCTAGACAGACCAGCATGCCTACTAATCCCAATGAGGAAAAAATAAATAATGCTAGATCGAATCTCACAGAACATAAAATGGATTATGACATTGTGGAGGATATCAAGAAGGTGAGGCCAAACATCTCACTATTTGAAATGTGCAATGTGCCGCAGTAGAAAGAAAATCTATTGAAAGCACTTGAAGTATCAGAGGAGAGGCTTCCCACTAACAATCAGCCCCAAGAAGAAGAAATTGGTGAAGCAATTATGGGAGGTAAGCCTAAAAGCAAGAATCCACCTTTTCTCCTTACTTTTGAAATTTTCAACCATAATGTGCATAACTGCCTAGTAGACTCAGGGGCATTAGTCAATGTCATTTCGTTGTTGGTCTGCAAAACGATAAATGGACAACCTAAACCATCTACCTGGAAGGTCCTTTAGTTGGATAGAACGAATGTGAAGGTAATTGGAGAAATGCAGGATGTTCTCGTTTGCTTATCTTCAAATGATAAGGTGTGTCAAGTCATCAATATTGTGGTGGCTGACATACCAGAAGCTTATGTACTTTTTTTTAGCAGAGATTGGTCAGCAAAGGTGAACGGATATTTTTCCTCGAACTGGTTGCATTTGTGGCTGCCATATAAAGGAAGTCCAAATCAAATTAAGGTTTTGAGGGAGCCCCAAATGAAACACAATGTTACTCAGTTCAAAGAAAAAAACTGAACCAATGGATTATGTTTTGGGAAACTAATTTATTGAGCTAGAACCAGGAAACTATCAAGTGGAAGAAGCCAGCAGTACATCTGATGCTCAGCCTGATCTCCTTCAGTTTTCACAGGCTGATGAAATCGATTGTAAAATAGTAGACTTAGCTGTAGATGTAGATGTTAATTCTCGCACAATATTGGGTACAGATTTTTTGACGCTTTTCTTTGATGGTTCCAAAACTTTAGAGGGGTCGAGAGCCAGCTGTGTCCTGATTGACCCTATGAAAAACAAACATTTTCTTTCATGTAGGTTAGAGTTTGAATGTACCAATAACACAACTGAATATGAAGTGTTGGTTTAGGGATTAAGGAAAGCAATTGAATTAAAGGAAAATAATCTGAAAGTGTTTGGAGATTCTAAAATAATTGTAAAACAAATTTGGAATTAAATACATTACATTTCTCCTCATTTAAAAGCTTATCAAAATGAAGTATGGTATTTACTTAAATATTTTAATGCATTTAACATTGTATCGATTCCAAGACTTAAGAATGCAGCAACTGACTTGTTGTCCACCTCAGCTGCGAGGCTTGTGCCCTCTAATAGTCGATGCTCTGTTGAATTGCTTTTCAGGCCTTCAGTTCCATATATGATTACCAATCTACGAGTGTTCGATGATGATCAGTATATTATAGAATGCTTGACAAATGACGAGGCCTTCAAAGGGGTGATTATTGATGATGAAGAACATCAGGCCGAGCTAAAATTTGATAATTTCATTCCTAAGAGATTCAATACTTTAGAACGGATGTTTGATTTAAATGAGAAATTTAGAAGATCAGCAAATGTGAAGACTCATAGCTCATCTCTACAGTTCGAGTTGATTAATTTGGGGACAGAGATGGAGCCTAAATACGTGAATCTGGGAAAATGTTGCTCTCCAACTGAAAGGGATAAGTTCATCATTCTTTTCAAGCAATACAAAGATGTTTTCGCCTGGATGTATGAAGATCTGAAGACATATGACACCAATATTATCCAGCATGTTATCCCCATTAAATCTGGAATCAAACCTTATCAGCAGCCTTTAAGGAAAATGCATCCAAAATTAGAACCTTTAATCTAGAGTGAAGTTAAGAAACTATTGGATGCTAGAATTATCTTCAAGGTTAGACACTCGGAATGGGTTTCAAATTTGGTACTGATGAGGAAGAAATCTAGAGAAATCAAGCTGTGCATGGATTTTAGAAACTTAAATTGTGCTTCAGATAAAGACAATTATCCTATTCCTCCCATGGAGCAGATATTGCAAATGGTTTCAGGTTCTGAACTATTCTCTTTATGAGATGGATTCTCAGGCTACAATCAAGTATTAGTAGTCGAAGAAGACATACTAAAAATGACATTCAGGACCAGGTGGGGAGTTTTTGCTTACAGAAGGATGCCCTTTGGACTCATAAACGCTGGAGCTACTTTCCAAAGGGCTATGGACATATATTTCCATAGTCTGATTGGCCACAGTGCTGTAGTATACCTTGATGACATCACGATATTCTTAAAGAAAAGAGAGGAACACGCATTTCATCTAAAGCATATTTTTGAACGCTGACGAAAATATGGTATCTCACTAAACCCCAAGAAGTGTGTGTTTGCTGTTACAGAAGGTAAGTTGTTGGGTCACATGGTTTCTAAGAAGGGGATCTCCATAGACCCAGAAAGGATCAAAGCCATCGAACAGATTCCCTTACCCCATAATAAAAAGGGCATGCAATCATTTATGGGGACAATAAACTTCATGCGAAGGCTTGTGCCATATTTTGCTCAAATTGTTAAACCTTTGCAGCAAATGGTAAAGCAAAGTGTACAATTCAAGTGGACTAATGTAGAGAAGAACGCATTTAGCAAGATTAAAACAGTTGTTGAGCATGCACCCTCCCTCAAAATTCTGGATTTTGATAAAGATTTTATTCTGTACACTTTCGCATCTAATGATGCACTAGTAGTTGTGCTTACCCAGAAGGAATATGGGGGAGATGAGTTCCCCATATCATTTATGAGCACTGGTCTACAAGGGGCCAAATTGAAATACCCAGTTGTGGATAAACAAGCTTACGCAGTGTTCAAAGCGGTGAAACAATTTAGACCATATATACTGAAGAACCGGACAAAGGTAATAGTGCCACACCCAGCTGTGAGGTCTCTTTTCATACAAAAGGAGCTAGGAGAAAGAAGAGGCAACCAGGTAACAGCTCTACAGGAGTTTGACCTCGAATTCAATCTAGCCTCCATAGTCAAAGGGCAAGGATTGTGCAAACTAATGACTAAAAGTAAAGACAATGAAGAACATGACTGGGAAGGCAAAGCTGAGTTACATTTGATGGATGTATGTCCTCTTTTCATAGCTCCGAACTCTTGGTATCGAGACCTTGTGCATTACCTTCAGGCAGGATTGTTACTGAAACATTGGAATTCGAAGCAGAGAAGAGCACTGTGTCTTAAATCAGCCTCATATCAAATTGTTGAAGGAATATTATTCAGAAATAATTATGATGGAGTGCTTCTTATATGATTAGAGAAAGAAGATGTGAAGAAGGTAATGATAGATTTACATGATGGGCCTACTGGAGGACATTTCTCCAGAGATACTATAGCTCATAAAATTCTCAAAGCCAGATACTATTGGCCCACACTGTTCAAATATGCACATGCCCATGTCAGGAAGTGCGACATTTGTCAAAGGTGTGGTGGGAGACAAGTTAAAGTAGCAGGACCGTTAAAGCCTGTGATGATAACAGAGCCTTTTGAGTAGTGGGGGATGGATATCATCGAGGAGATAAAGCCGAATTCTTCCCTGCAACACAAGTATATTCTGATAGCAACCGACTACTTCACTCGTTGGGTCGAAGCCATTCCATTACGTAAAGTAAATGAAGATGCGGTCATGGACTTCTTGCAAGACCATATTATGACCAGGTTTGGAGTTCCAATTTCTTTAGTTTTTGATAATGCTACTTATTTTTCCTCGATTAGATTAACTGCATTTTCTCATGAGAAAGGAATTAAGTTGCATTACTCTGCTAATTACTATCCACAGGGAAATGGTTTAGCTGAATCTACAAACAAGAATCTGATTAGGATTTTAAAAAAGATGGTGATAGAAAATCAAAGGAGTTGGCACTCAGCATTACCAAGTGCTCTTTGGGCTGATAGGGTCACCCCCAAGACTTCGTTAGGTGTGTCCCCATATACCCTTGTTTATGGAAAATAGGCCATTTTACCCCCCAATATCATGCTACCCTCTTACATAATAGCTCAGGAATCCAGAGGATCAGATAATGAAGTCTTACAGGTAAGGATACATAATCTTTTGAAGGTAGAGGAATCCATATCCAAGGCCAAAGAACGTTTTAAACAATAGCAGGGGGTAGTTAAGAGATGGTTTGATAAACACAAGGCTGGAACAAAAGGATTCGAGGTGGGAGATTTGGTTCTCAAGTGGGACCACCCCCGTGATGAGAAAGGAAAACACACGAAATTTCAACAGTTGTGGGTACGCCCTTTCCATATTGAGGCAAAGCTTGGCCCCTCAACCTATAAATTGCAAGATCTACAGGGGTGGGAAGAGAACTTACCAGTAAATGGTTTAGTTCTCAAACCTTATTTTTCCTGAGATTTGTTTTTGTTCTTTTATCTTGTACATAAATAAATTGACTTGGCTGTTTATTTTGATTTATTTTATTTCTGTTATGTTTTAGTTTTTGATTGATTTCAATAAAAGGAGGCAAACTCTTGGTTGCATGGAGAGCATCAGAATTCTGGAGTGATTAAAGTTCTTGAGTATAAGACTGTGTATTATTTTTTTATCTGAAAGAATTTCTTCTAGTTTAGCAGTTTTCCTAAATGGCTATGAACACATTGAAGTCCTACTTAATCCTTTTTAAATAAACTAGGATCAAAAGTTCTAGAATACTATTTTGAGGTTCCTTCCATCTCACATTTAAAAATGTCCTAGGGGGTGACAGCAAAAGGCCCATGCAAAGGAAGCAGGGTAAACAGTATATTATATATAAATGATCCCATGCCAGGAATTGAATGCCAAAAGGCAGATAAGAGTCAAATACTCCTTTGAAAGCAATTTGTATCAAAACAAAGTACTAAACCATATAAGTACTGAATTTCCAGAACTTCTTCTCCATCCGTGAGCTGAAAGTTGAATACATCTCTCACACAAAAGGACGCTATGGATAGAGGAGCTTGAATGAAAATTCAGAAATAAAGGCATGTAGGAGGACTCATATGCAAAGGACAAAAGTCAAAAAAAAAAAGTGCAAAAAGGTGCAGAATGGCATGGGAATGAGGAACAAAGGAATGTTTTTGTTTACCATATGTTACTATCCTGTGGCGTCCAAGCTGGAAGCTACCCGAAGACAGAGGTAATAAATGAAACTCATATTTCCAGCCTGAAAAGAGTTATCTTGACTTAGAAATCTTGTTTTTCCTTTCTCCTAAATTGGACTATCATCAATGATTAAAAGTACATATATTTTCCATTTGGGAAATACAGACATCTGGAAGAATTCAACATGTTCGTTTATTGTTAAACAGTCTATTACTTAAAGAATAAATTATCCAGAGATCTAGGTTCACCAGATGGTCGCCAATTGTTGCAACTGCAACTGTTTTCTGAAATTTTCGAAATTTTGGACCCCCCCTCTTAATTTTTATCTTGCCTAGAATCGTTTGGATCCATGAATTTTGTTTTTGTTTTCCCTCTGCTACAAGTTTGGATTGTTTTGAGGTTAACTATATTCATGCTTTCGGAGAATTGCTTGTCTGAAACTGCTTTGGGTTGTGGAATTTGGAGTTTGGTTTGAAATATCACCCTTTTATCTGTGACTTATTTCTTTGTTTTCGGAATTCTATTTCTCATTTTCACCATTGTTGCGGAGGTGAAACAAACTTTCATCGCTGCCCATCCAAAAGCAATATTTTTTAACAACGCTTCGGAGCCATGTTTCCTTATGAAGCCTCCATTGTGGAAGCTGAATGATGAGTGCTCTACCAGATATTCTTGACTTATCTGATGATGTGTTGTTATGGTTTGACCCATTTTTCATTGTCAGAGGTTGGTCAAAGTTTGAGTTGGGGTTGTCTGATCTTTATGAAGCCACTGTTTTGGAAGTGAGACAAGATTTATGGACCGCTGCACGACCTTAATTTTTCCGATCACTTAATGTTTTCACAATATTTCTACACCATAGCGGAATGTTTATAACTCTGATCGAAGGTTGTAGTCTGTTTGTTTTCCCCCATTGCGGCTCCCAAGTGAACTAAGTGTCTGCCATATAACTGCTCCGCTCACCGATGCTTTGTCTGGGTTTCACCGATATGTCTTTGGGCCGCAGGGCCCGTAGTATTTTCATCTTCCGCCATTGCAGCTGCGTAATGCACTAACCTCCCGACGTTGATGTTGTTTCGTTCACTGCCAGGGAACTTTTCCACCCGATGCTTTGGCATTTAGTTCTTCCGACTCCGATAGACTTAACAGTCCCGCGGAACCCGTTGTCCATCTGAAACCCGCCATTGTGGCTATAAGTATGACTATCCGGCCAATGTCTCAATGGTTCAAGCCACCGATAAGGTTTTTTCCCGCCATCTTGTGATTTTTGAACCCCTGTGTGGGCAGCGGTGGTTCTTGATTATTGTTAGGGATTTTGCGACGAGAGCACAGTACAGGGCCTCATGTTGATGATCAGTTTTGTTATTAGTATAGTTTAATTTTATTGAAAAGATGTAGTCCTAATAAATGATGAATTTTTGCTTAACTGCAGACAGACTTAGAAGATTCTTCAGATCACTGCTGCTAGAAGATGTTGCTAAAGGATAAATCTGAGGAAAGTTGACTAAAAAGTGATAAGCAGAGTTTGTTCTGAAATCAATAGGATCAAACGAAGGACAAATAAAATACAAGGCAGAATCGATGGCAACAAAATCCCATGCTTGGAAAGGGTCCATCAGTTACCAAGCTGATCCTGTTTTATGAAGTACTCATAAGTTGAAATCTAAAATGTAACGCATTATATGAATCATGAGTACCCGTGAAAAAGACAAAATTGTGAGATTAAACGGTTTTGGGGGGATCCCAAAGGTCAGATGGTTGGGGGAAGCATAGGGGTTTGGTTGTTTTTGTATAAAAAGAGGAAAGTTAGAGAGAAAGGGGGCTTTTTCCCTGGAAAAACTTGTGATCCATTGTTTGTAAGAGGAACTACTTCATTTTACAATAAAAAATTGCAAATTTTTCCTATGGGAGAAGGTGCTGGTGGAATGTTCGAATGTGATAAAATGAACAATGTTGAAGGGGAACTATTTTCGTTTCAACTGTGTTTCATTAACTATGAGAGCATTCTAACTTTCTGAACCTATGTTCTTATATGAATGTTCTCTAGTTTATTCTGTGATAATTTCCACTATGAGTAATGGAGAGTTTAACGATTGATGAGCTATCTTGTCATGTATATCTTATTCATGTTTATGTGTTTTGATACTAAGAATAGCTATCTGTGATTTACCTTAACATGTGAACAGTATTACATTACTCATTAATTAATATTTTAGCTCTCTAGAGACAGCTTAGTTAGTATGTGTTTTCTAGTTGTGTATGATTTAGATGCGAGAGAGTCTAAGACGAGAGGTAAGAACCTACGCATCACATTGTGACCGCTCCTTGCATCCTTTATCAACCTGTATTTTAGATAGGCACTTGCATATCATAATTAAAGCCAAAAAATACAAAAATATATACGGTGGACTGGGCCGCAATCGGTGAAACCTTTTTATTTTTGTCATTTGACCTATGGTAGCCGAACCACAAACCAGATAGATTCCCTACACCAAACAGTGACGGGCTAGTTGGGAACGTTGACTGGGGAGAATCCCTCACTGTTGTTGCCTGCAAATTTCCAGGCCTCAACATAAGGGAACATAGGAAGTCAGAATAATCAAAGTGGAGCACCTCAACTATAGTAAATGATTCTAAAGCACCTAATAGACCAAGGTTGATCAACACAACCTAAGTTTTGGACCATATGACATAGCATAAAAGCTAACGAAATATATCCTAGGTGTATGATCATGGTACTAAGGTGGATTAATTCTCTAAAACCCTAGTTAATCCTAACTTATTAGAGCTTAAACATATTATTGAGGCCTTAGCAACTAAGGCTCAAGTCACCTCGTGCAAAAATTTATTTGTCCATAAAAACAAGGTAAGGAAGAAAACCTCATGGGAATAAAACCTCCCCACTAAAATGGACATGGAGAAAAATATGAAAGTGAATATCATCCATCACCATGTGTCACTCACTCCAAGAAGGGATCTTAGATAGGTGAATGTCTTCTCTGTGAATCTCTTGGTGAATATGTCAGCAGTTTTCTGCATATGAGCAATGCTGCAAGGATATCACCTCCTCATTCACCAAGCTCCAGATGTAGTGCATGTGTATCTCAATGTGTTTGGTCCTTTGTCTCTACACTGGATCAGCAGAAATATTTATTTCACTTTGATTGTCATACCAAATGACTATGGGTGAATCAAATGTTAATCCAAGTTCCCCAAGAATACCTTGCAACCACATAGATTTTGTAGTTGCGTTCCCTACTCCTCTGTACTCGGCCTCAGCTGAAGAGAGGGATATGGTGTGTTCTTTCTTGATTGAACAGCATATGGGACCACATGAAAAAATGAATACATAACCTGAAGTGGAATTTCTATCAATGGAATCTCAAACGCAATCAGAATCAGTAAATCCAACTAGTTCCAGTGGAGAACCAACATCATAGTGTACCTCAAAGTGTTTGGTTCCTTGCACATAATGTGGGATTCTTTTTGCATCCTTCCAATGGATATCATGTGGCTCATACATATATCTAGAAAAAACACCTACATCATATGCCAAATCAGGTCTAGAGTTTGTAAGATACAACAAACTCCCAACTAGTTGTCTATACAATGAGCTGTCCACCAATGGAGATGCACCAAATTCACCTAGTTTTATTCCTGAGAGGAATGGGCACTTAGTTTCCTTACATTCATCCATTTTAAACTTAAATAATAGGTTTGCAACATACTTTATTTGGATGACCTTGATCCCTGCTTCATATTTCTCAATCTCCAATCCAAGAAATTGCCACAAAAATCCAAGGTCGGTCATGGAGAATTCACTGTCAAAGAAGACTTAATTGATCCAATCTCTTTAGTGCATGTTAAAGAGAGAAACAGACAGTATGACACCAAAAATCAATCTTTTCCAATATGCAAGAGTAATAAAACCATCTAACATTAAGGGGTATAGATTGTACCTTATTCCGGACAGTTGAAGTATATCCCAGTTGAGCTTCTCCAATCACGCTTGTATTCCAAATTCACTCTCAACAACAGCAAACAAAGCAAGCATCATATATAATAATGTGTTAGACCTACTCTATCATATATAATCAATCATGTATAAGAAATTAAATACATCCATGGATTCAATATTCATATTTAAAATGCACATGTATTGGACAGGAAAATATATTTCTATTAATAAAACAGAGATACAATAGTGACAAACTCTGTCGGCACTTCTACGAACCGAAGAAACCGATTCCTCCACTTGGGCCTCCACCACTTCAATCCTCCATCTATCTAGCAAGCTCACAAATAAAAGGCAATATTGGGAATAACACTATGTTCTCCAAAGGGACAAAGGTATGCAGACTCAAGTATAAACAAAACTGAGGCAACAATGGACTCGAGTTTCCTTACTCTTCAATTTCTCCTCCTTCAATGTATCCAAGAGGCTCAATATATAGAACTCCAAAGAGGTAATGGAGCGTCAAATCCAAGCATTCTCAAGGAATTTGGAAGGCCAATAGTCAAGTTATTCGGACTCATATGAGGAAAGCTCCAAAAATATATGTTTGTATGCCAACATCCCGATGTACGTGGGTTTGAGGTCAAAAGTTGCATATACACGTGAGTATGGAATTAAAAGTCGTGTATAGGTATAAACAGGTGATTTTTGGGGATAATATTGGAACATCAAAGTATAATATAATTCCATGGGGTCTAAGGAGTCTGCATAGGGACATGGAAGGCCATAAAGGTGTGATCTACCAAGTGTGGGAAAATCAACTATAACAGATTCCCCCTAATGTGTAAGTTCAGAGGGGTAACATGATAAACAAAATACATTATATAATCCATCCCAAAAGTGTATTAATGAAGATCCAAATGGAAGAGCCAGCCACTCATCAGTATAATACAATAATCAATCACTGCATGTGACTGCAAATACATATAGTAGTCGCAAATACATAAGATTACAATGGCCATGAATAGGCATGATATACAAAGTGTCATGTGTGGTTATCGCCATGTACAATATACAATGGATCAAGATCTCCATAATGAATGAAAACATCTGATATACACTGGAATATGATCAAGATAGATGACATCTCATGAGTACTAGCATGATCAAGGAGCTAGCATATATGGAATGTCACCAAGCTGGAAGGTATTCTACACAAACCGCTACGAGTGCATGTCCTACTATGCGAATAGATGTGTCGAGGTTGAACATAGTAGTCCATCGTATGATTACTGGTCATTAATGTATACCATTAATAGATGTGAGATAACCCATCGATAATGAAAATGGGAATCAAGTTACAGAGTGCAATCTAACAAGTGTGAATAGATGTGGTGAGGTCGAACACTTGGAAGAATCCATCGATCAGGGGACATTGATGTATTCCCAAAACTGTCGATGGTGAGAGAACCTACCACTCACTACTGTTTGTCTCAAGGCACTCAAAGGACTCTAGACTCCTATTCTAGCATAAATCATCTGAATTCGATGGAATGGAATCCGCTAGAAGGAGGGCATTAAGGAATCCCTCATCAACCAGCACAAGGTACTTAGCAACGTTGTATAATGTGGAAGAACTCGAATAAGATGTGCACAAACCAATAATAGTACCAGGAATGACCAACATACAAATTCAAGATAACAGAGGAATGGTCGAATCAGGCCTCAACTTCCTTCGAACAAGAACATAATGAAAGTGGTGACTGAAGTTAGGAAGCTATGACTCGGTATGCAAATTGGGACATATATGTGACATAGGAGGCATCAACAGAGGCTCCATGGGGACATGAAGCATAACCAATCAGTGGAGATAAAATCAGAGTAATGAGTACAACTCCTAAATTCAAACTAACAACCCAACCAATGGAGGTGATATACAGAGCTCTGTTCGAAGGCGACACGACTCGACTGCTACCAAAGATAATATCATTTCCTGTTTGGCTTTTTATGTTTTTTATATTTTTTTTGGACTTTTTCATATATTTTGAAAATATTGAAAAAGAGTAAAAGTGATTTATAGTACTTAGCTAAGAGGATATGATTTTCAAGGGAAAGAAAACTAGTTCCAGATAGTGGAACATGCATATGCTCAATGCAAGGAAGTATGTGCAAGATAATGACACTCGGGGGAAGGTATCCTCTCGATAAAGGGGTGATCAAGATACAAAGGATATGTAAAAGGATCTGCCTGGCTATACATGAGACAAGCTCAGGATACATGGGTTATAACTCTAAAGAAGGGAGCCGACATAAAGCTCAATAAGGTGAGAAAAACGGAGATGATTTTAGGGTTGAATTATATCCCATAGGCGAATTTTAAGGACTTTGCGAAAAAAAAGGTGGGCAAATTTTTAATACTAAATTGGCTTTTTTTTAATAAATTATCCCATTTTTTATTTTACATATAATGTCCCCAAATTAAATAGCCTACACCGTGAAACTATGAAAATTCATAAAATGGAATTTAGACCACTAGATTATAGGGAAAATCTTGACATTCCCCTGGATTTCTTTGGTAATGAAGGTCAAATCGCCATAATTTTCCAGTTTTGGAGGAGAAGCCGAGATGGTTCACCCAAATTTATGGATGATAGGTTAAAAATTTGGTATTTCATCCCTAATTTATGGATCTTTTGGTAAACTTGTCTTAGTTCGTCCTCAATTTTGGTAAAATGGACTTCGTTCATCCTCGAATTGGGTTTGTGGAGCATTTCTTCAAGCTTCTTTCAGTGTTTGATTATTTGTTTTTCATACAGTCATACTAACTTATTTGTTGTGTGTGAAGGGTTGTATAAATACAAAGAAAATATGGAAACAAACAACTATCTTCTACAACATACCTTTCAGAGGAAGATCCTTTTCTTGAGCAGTATGCTCGTCGGAGCCCCCAAAATCAAGCACTGATTGGGTCTGCAGGAACGTTGATCCAAACTAACCTAAAAAGAATTTGCTGCCTAGATATGGAGAGTATTACTTAATTTATTTGTATTTCCCTTAAATGACTACAACTAGTTAGCATGTGCTATTGTCTAGTTTGATTTCTCCAGATATGTGACATCTGTGATGAACACCACAAATGAAGGCACCTTTTAAACACTTCCATCTCATGGGTCGATAATCAGTAGTTGGTTATTTGCTAGACTATATAGAGTGTTTGATCTAACCTCAGTGCTCCAGACTCGAGTCTGCAAACTAACCTCTTACCTTTTGGTCGTTTGATGACAACTTGTGAAATTGCTCTATAGGGTATAACTCTAAGCTAAACTAGTGGGGTTTCTGAATCATTGGATTAATTGTTGACTTCAGTGCTTGATCAACACTTCCTAATCTCTCTAAGCTATTCTTGTAGGTCTCGGTTTCTGCTTCAAGGACTAGTCCTCTGATATTGTGTTTGCAGATATCAAGATAATTTTATAAAGAGGGCTAAAGACCTATCTAATATTACATAAAATGACAAAGAAACTCTCTGGGCCTATTTTAATACTAGGTTCTAGAATTTTGGGTTCACACCTATCTAATATTCCATAAAATGATAAAGAAACTCTCTAGGCCTATTCTAATACGAGGTTTTATAATTTTGGGCTCATAAAAGAAGCCATGCTATGCAGATAAAGAGGAAAATTTGTCATCTTTATTTCCCCATACCATTGACACAAATCCCCCAGAGGATAATACAGAACATGGGAGCTGGAAGAGAAACCTTGAAGAGGACATGAAAGCAACTAATTTTCAAGACAACAGGAACCATGTATCAGAGGAAATCAGCATTGATATATTAGGAGTAGAAGGTGTTGCACTATACTAAACTCTCTTTTCTGTGCAATTTTTGGTTGTCGGCATAGTTCAAGGTAAGGAAAGAACATGCTTGCCTTAACCAATGTCAGGACAATCTATTGATAATTAACATTGCCTCATTTCAGCATTTATTTTAGCCCTTGTTTTAGTGTTTGAGTTTACAGTAGCCTGGAATGCCTTCGGGCATGGCAGTTTTTTGTCTTTTACTTTGTTCACAACCTTGAAAATGTTGTTTTACCAACCCTCACTGGTCGATTCCTGTGAGTTAAATCAATAATAGAATTTTTCTGTTGTCATGATAGGATGGTAATTAGCTAGATTTCATCTTCATTTATGGAGCAGTCGAAAATGGTCGATATACACTCTGTTGTTGGTTTGATTATTATGAATTTTAGTTTCTCTAAAAAATGTTTTTTGAACGAATTATTACAAGGTCAATAAATTTATCTTGTTTCGACCGAAATATTTTGTAAATTTTCTGTGAATAAAATTCTTTCGTGATTGTGATGAGTATTGTTTCCTTATTCTATTGTGGGTGTGGGTATGGTGGGGTGAGGTTTTGGGTTGGAACAATCTTTTGGTAGGCCAATCTTTTCTCTTCGATACACCTAAATCAAACCTTTCAATAAAATGTTTGTGAGTAGCTATCACCGAATTCATCCATTTTGTAGTTTGAAAAAAAAAATTACATATATTCTTCAGGTTCATACAATTTAGAAAAATATACATACCCATAGTTAAAGATTAGCATGTATTTGTAACTAGTGTACCATAGTCTTTTCCTTTTCTTTCCAATTAAGGATATGGATAGGGCCAAAGTTCCATTATCCATTGTACCAGCTACCCTGCACTATGGTTTCCTTGAAAAAAATAGCTTCTGCTTCTTTCGATGCTTCCTAACTAATGATCGACAATTGCTCTGCTAAATGACTATTATGCTTTCTTGTTTGGTATAATTATTGTCATTGGATCCCGGAAAAGTATTTTCAGATTAAGTATTTATTTGAATTTCCATGAGCCTTTTTAAAATGGCTTCCACAAATTTTGATCAATTTTGAGAGAAATAAGTATTTTCTTAGTAGGGACATTTCTTTTAGTTAGATACACTCTTTCTCTGGTGTTAACTAATCTCTTGAATTCTTTGTCCAATTTTTACTGGGTTTTCCATTCATGTACATACCTGGATGGATGAACATATCTCTATGTATGTGCACTATGAATATGTGAAGCAACATGGAGTAATTTGTCCATAAATTTATCTACACAGTCAATCTGATTACTCTAATGGAACTCTTTAAATTTGACAAGCACTGTCCGTCATGAAGTCGTATGGTTCCATAAATTTGTCTGCACAGTCAGTCTGACTACTACGATGAAAGTCTCTCAATTTGATAAGTGTTTTCCATATGCTATTATCATCATGGTGTAGTGGGTGTCCATGGTTTAAAAATGGTAAAATTTTGTGGTAAACTGGGAGTGTTGTCCGCCGATTGCACACCAGCAGCAGAAATCTTCCGAAAGCTATCTCCTCACTTGAGAAAGTGGGAGAGGTGACCTTGGGGGAAAGCACAGAGCTAGGTACTATCACCTACTCCTAGTTCCTACGTTTAGGCTAACTCCTAACGAAGCCAAGGGGGGTAGTCCCTACAAAAGAGTTTCTATGGCTCTTAAGTTGTTAAAGTGTTTTGATTAGTTTTGGATGCGGATGGGTGTTGTTTAGGAGTTATTATGATTTGAAGTGTTTGTTTATTATGAATATGAAATTAAATCAAAAGCAATCCACGTTGCTAACAAGAGATCACACATATAAGCAAAGATTCCAGACTTATAACTTAACCATTCAAATATAATCAATTGAAATGGACCATAGATAGTTGATCAAGATAGAAAATTAATCAAATATAACAAAGGACCAGTGCCTTATGGAGTCAAATAAGTGCGTGAAATAAAGTCTAGGAATTTAAGCTAGTGAGTATTAGGTTTTGCAAGTGCTCTTGGTAGACTTTAAGAGTTTTTTGCTTGTGATCTTTGCTTATGGTGGCTGGATGTCCTAACCGGTAATACCTTCAGTGGCTTCGTTCGAAGACATGACAGACCTGTCTGGGGTCAAAGGTAAGTGTTCAATAACTTAACTACCAGTGCCCAGATTAGGTAGCCCGGCGCCCACACTTGGAATTTTCCCACATGCCTCGGTATTTATCGAACAACGCCGGTGCGTTGGTTATGGGGAAAAGTTTTAGTTAAGTTCCTCTTGTGGGGTTAGAGATCCAATGTCGTTTCTGGGTATTCCGATCAAAGATCGGTCAGAGCATACTCCAGCAAAGGGGGAAGGGAATTAATTAATTAAAGGGATGTGAGTTGCAAATTTTATTAAGTTAACTAATTAAAACTCTCCGACAGAGAGTGCTCTTGACCTTGTCTTATGACAACGGTTCAAGAGACTTAGCTAATCTAGATGAAACTAATGCAGGGATTATGCAAACCTAGGATGCTCTCCGATAGAGAGTGCTCTTGACTTGTGTTACAGCAAGTTCAAGAGACTTTCAAAATTAATTGGTTAACTTATTAAACAATTAAAAGACAACTCTCCGATAGAGAGCACTCTTGATCTACCTTATGGTATGATTCAAGAGATTTGCACAGTTGATTTA
>LPNX010636036.1:226492-272567 GCA_001517045.1 Pseudotsuga menziesii
CTACATAATGTCTAGTAGGCTTATAACACTCACTTGGGCTCTAATAACCCCCCAAGGCCTAAAATTCAACATCGGGCATTCCAGCTTTGGAGGAAGCAGGAGAAAACCTCGTCAATTATACTCGGCTGAAGGCAAAGCATAATTGTCAGGGGCAAAAAACTCCCTGGAATACCCTATTTGCAATTCTACGTCTTAGGAGACCGAACCACTCAAAAATATCCTACTAGCACATTTTATTACAAACCCCGCGGGGCCATGGTCAAAATTATTCAAAAATAAATAAAAAAGTGACTAGCCAATATTGGCTAGACAAGCAGACGGATCAACTGATACACTGGGATCAGACTTTGAACAAGTCTGTCAACTGGCAGGTCCTCAGGTAACGCAACTTATGGTACAAAAACTTGGATAACAGGGAGCTGGGTTCAATTTAACAACTTGTGTTTGTTTGGTTTTGTTTCCATTTTATAAAAATAGTTTCAACAACCCCAAAGGTTATAATGGAAGTTTAGTGACTGGGGTGAAGTTCCATTATTCCTCATGCCAACTCACCTATCCTTTGGTTTTCCATTCCAAGCAGTGGCTTATGTTTCTTTAAGTGCTTTCATCTAATGACCCAGCTATTCTTTGCCATCAGCCTCACCTAATGTTCTATTATTTCACTTTATTGGGCTGATCATTTGGGATAGTTTCTTGCACACCACTGGGCCTTGTTAATTTGGTTTTTCTTGAACCTTAATAAAATTATAGAAATGTACTGTCAATTATTATCTTCGGCCCCTTGGAGTCCTTCGACTCTAAAATCTGATGTTGAGTCCAACCAATTCTTTGGAAACATATTCCCTAGAATTTTGGCTTCAAACACCATTTCTATTGTTGATTTACTTTCCAAATCCATATTATATTCTGATGGTGTGTAGAGAATTGCATGTTGAATCAACTGGTCCATCATTCTTATTGCTTGGATCTCTTGGAGCTAGAACCTTCTCTATCAATGCATCAATCTGGCATCAAGAGAAATAAGACACTAAACAATCAGTAAAGGTATAGGAATACTGTTAAGAGCCAGGGATAACATGTTATTCCAGTTCATTTATTTTCCATTTAAGCATGGTTACAGGAAGCATGGGGTAATCTATATTGCCTATGTTAAGTCTTCACTATATGTAATTATTATGCACTTAAGGTATTGTAAATAGCGAGATTGTAGCTCAAAAAATCCACGGATAATAACACATGCTCCCCTCTATACACAATCTGGAGAAAACTCCAGAAGAAACCATGGAGGTACTATAAATATCCCCCTTTATCAAACAATTTCAAAATGAGTTTCAAAAATGAGTGTAGCAGCTTTCCCTTAGTAGAAGTAGAAACTTTTATTGTTTGGACGCCTCCTTATTTGTTCTATTTTGGACAATGACAGTAAACAGTAAAATCCCAGTAATCTATCTCTACATGCCTTGATAAAAAGACAGATCCTACCCAATGTGCACTTGACAGATTTGAGAAAAATCTCAATAGTGACCCACTGACAATAATCAGTTTGAAAATAGAGTTACTATGAAATTAGTTTAATTTGGTGATATGCGTTTTGTTGCAGTGACCTGGAATATGATCTATACATATTCACAATTTCTGGCTCAGAGAGCTCCAAGTTGTCTCTTTCTCATCTTTCTATTATGACATGATCATCTCTTGCCCTTCATGTTCTTGTGGCTGCCCTAACGATCTCTCTCCTCCCATCAATTGTATCAAGTGTGTCAACCTTATCAAACTTACTTTGCCATTGTTCTTAATTTTGTTTGCTTGAATTGAATTGATTAACAGGATACACAGAGCTCATGCATTTTAAATTCATTGTAGGATAGATTCCCCACATCTGAATAGTGAAGAGTCTGGCTGTACAAAAACCAAATAATAACAATGCATCTCCTCTCATACAGTGCACATCTCACATGTTCCCAATTAGAATACATTGGCATTCCAAGTTCAACTACAAAGAGTATTGGAGAGCGAAAGTCACTATCACAAAATTTAATTACATATAATGAATTACAATGACTGGAATATTGTTTCTCAATATCCAAACTTCAATGACTTTACCCAAATGCATCTATAAGTAACTCAACCCTTTTCCTCAATGTTTTCACCCTTCTCAGTTTCTAACCATCTTATCAATTTTACATTTACATGTATTAAGTTAAAAGGTACTTAGTCTTGTTTATGTCTTTGATGGTGCTGTAGTTTTTGGGGAGTTAAAAACTTCAACGACATGCTTATAGAAGCTAGACCAATGGGGAATGTCCAGTCTGAATTGTTGTTCCAGAATGATAGGCAAACATTCACTCTAAAAAAGGGGTGGGTGTTCCCTTGGAGATTATACTTCAACAGTGATGATTGCGTATTGACCTTGCCTGCCAAATGGTACCCCTGCAAGCAAGTACTCTGGTTTATTTGTTTTATCTTTGGGTATTATATTCGTATTGGTCTTCTTATAAAGTTCTTATCAATGATTCACAAGCAATAAAGAAAGCTGGAAGGCATTATTTTTTATTTATTCTGCAATTTTGTGGCTGTAATGGCTAGGAATATCCTTCCCTGCCAAATGGTACCCCTGCAAGCAAGTACTCTGGTTTAGTTGTTTTATCTTTAAGTAGTATACCCATATTGGTCTTGTTGTAAATTTATTGTCAATGATGCACAAGGAATAAAGAAAGTTGTTTATTTATTCTGCAATTATGTGGCTATAATGGCTAGGAAATTGTTCATAATATTTCCTGTGATAATGCTCAAGGCCACAGAGGTTAAATTCCTAGTACATTTCAGCTTGTATGTTGTATATGCCATTTTAGTGATAGAAAAGGATGATTGTATATGATTGGTTATTCAACCAAATAGTCTCAGTTAGTTTGTTGTCTACTCAGCAGATTTCATACTAAAGCACTACCATGTGTAAAGAGAGATTTTGTTCAATAGTTGTAAGGTACCATTTCAAATTTTCCCCCTTTCCCCTAAAAGGGCCATAAATGCTTTGCATCAGACTACCATAAATACCCCATTTGGGAAGAATCTTTTGGAAGTTGCAAAGTTGAATGAAACTAAATTAAGGTATGCCATTTTGACCCATTTTGGGTTAGATGAATTAGAGCTGCCTCATTTACTAACTAGTGTTTATATCATTTTTATGGTAATTTTCAAGCTACTAAGTAAGAATTATAATTATCATATTCATATTGTTCAAAGTCAAGCACGTAATTGAATTTGAACAAAGATAGAACGTTTAGATCTTCTTGCATAATGTATATTTGCACATTCCCATCTAGAGTTCCATGGATTCCAGTTTTGAGATTTTATTTATTTATTTTCTGTACACCATATGTGGTTGAAGCATCAACAAAACAAAAGAACTGGTTAGCATATGCTACTGTTTAGTTTGACCTCTAAGATCCTCTTCTCTGTGATCAATGTGCAAATTTAGGTAATTCAATTGTTTCTCACTTGCGCTTTTCATTTTCCTTGGCGATATTCTTGCATTTGTATTTTTTTGTCATTATGAAAAGAAAAAAAATGCCACAAAACCAGCAAAATAAATTTGCATGCACTTTTCATATATCAAAAAGCCAAATTTGTAGTACTTCAGCATTCGAGTTATAACCAACAAAGGTGAATTGTTGTTTTACATTTTTCAACTTAGCCTATAGCAAATCCTGGCGTCTTCCACAACTGATATCTAGATACATGCCACAGGCATACATCAAAAAACTTGTGCTAATACAACCATCAAGGACGTTTAAGGTCTCATCGTTACACTATATCTTCTACAAATATGCCATTGGGAATCAATAGGTGAATGTCTCCTTGCATTAAAAATTAATAAATATTGTTGAATGTCTCCTTGGATTAAACATTAATACATGTATTCTTTTGGGTTTGCAGTTTGAAAAAGTATAATATCTTAAATATGTTCTTTTCTTTTTATTCTCTTCAGTGCATCACATTCATCCTTCAAAATAAGAGCATTGCATCACAATCATCAGATCTTCCACTGGGAATCAATAGGTGAATGTCACCCTGCATTAAAACATCAATACATATTCATCCTTAAGAATAAGAGCATTGCATCACAATCATCAAATCTGCCACTCGGAATCAATAGGTGAATGTCACCCTGCATTAATCAATAATTGTTTTAGTTTTGATGAATGTTTGTAACAGTGTTTATTATATTAGTAGGTCTTGTGTAGCAGTGATTTTACCTTAAATATGATTCTATAATAGTGGCTTGAATTTAATTGGATGATATTGATTTTACTGTATCTGCAATGGTAGTTTTAATTTAAATCATTGTCTATAATGATGTTTGTATTTTCTATTTGTGCTTGGATTGGTGGTTTTATTTTCAATGTGTGCCCACAATACTGGTTTTAATTTCAATGTGTACCTACAATGGTGGTATTTGAGTTCTTTTATACAGCATGTTTGGAACCCAGGTTAGTACAATGGAGGAGACTACCTTGGAAGAGATGGGTGTTTGAATCGTGACAGCACAGAATCCCATCCGAACTCCACGGTGGTGAGGGAAGGAATGGTGTCCATGGATTAGTAATAGGTGGGGTGACCCCCTGTGAAGTTCCTTCTTCCTTCTACTCGCTCACGCTTCATCGGTATTATGCATTCTTCCTGCAATTATAGGTTGGTTTATTCAATTTATTTATTTATTGTTGTTTCTGCACAATTGGCTAAAATTATATTTTCTAATCAGTTTCCCCAATGTTATATTAAATCTCATGTCTACATGATCATATTGTTTTAGGTTGAAATGCTCAACAGTTAAAATGCCACTTTGATATTTATAAATCTTGTTATTATAAAGGCTCACAAAAACAACAATCACAAGGGGAGCCAGAAACATTTCCGAAATAATATATTAAATTTGATGCATGTGTGAATTGTGTGTGTATGAGAGAGAGAGAGAGAGAGAGAGTGAGTTTGTGTATTTTTTTGGATGAAATCCTTAGTAATAAGTATGCCACTTTTATATTAATTATCCTTGCAACTAAAAAGGAATCACAAAGACAAGAATCACATGGGGATCCACAAAGTAAATATGGAACAATCATGTGGTGATGCACCAACTAACACCCTTAGTGTAGGAATTATGATCGCTATGATACATCCACCCCCACCCATCCAGTGTCTGAAGTCACAAATGAAAGGAACCTTTGGTCTGTGTTTTCTAATCCCTTAAAGTGCACCCTTTCCTGTCTGAAACCGCAACATTGCAATATGAATGGTTTCAGAACTCCCTCTGTTGCACTTATCTGTATCGATGGAAAACAACTTTTCATGATGGAATTCATAGTTTGAGAACACCACTCCTCTATGTTGCACTCACATTTCACACATAATATGCAACCATTTCCCTATCTGTAACCTGCAAAATTGTAGTATGAATGGTTTTAGAATCCCTTATTGATGGAAAGAAATTTTTCCATGATGGAATTCATAGTTTGAGAACAAAACTCCTCTATGTTGCACTTACATCTCATACATGGTATACAAGATTTTCCTTCAATGGCACCTGTTGTTTGACCATTTTTCTTCTTTATGTTGTACTCATGGTTCTGCAATATTTGTTGCACCAATATTTCCAAAAGTGAGGAATGTCTAGTTGGTCTACAAATTATGTTCGTCACCTCTCTTCCTACTCTGCTAATTTTGTGTTCAAATGGAAACTATAGCTTCTTTCTATTATAACTACTTTTCCATAGCCTATAAATTTTGCACATCATAGTCGTAGATTAAAACTTCCAAGTTCCCTCTCAAGCATATTGGCATTCACAGTCAAGTATCGTGTGATGCTATTGAGTAGTAATTCACAACTCCTGATAATTTAATTATAGTACCTTTATGTCAAAAAGCATGTTTGTTCCTTGGATTGCTCGATTAAAGGTTATGAATGGGTATCAGAGATGTGGTCTAGTGAACTTATAGATCGATTAAAGGTTATGAATGGGTATCAGATATGTGGTCTCATGAACTTATAGATCTAACAAGATTAAAGCATGGGAATGTCGAATTGGCTAGTTTTTCATCTGATATAATGAGCATTGCTACTTTTTTTATATTGGTTTTCTAATGCCATGTTTGCTGATATCAGGTATCCCAGGATGTGCAAAGTCTTCTCTTTGTAGAGAACTTGCCAATGCTTCGGGTGGCCTCGGAAATGACCGGCCCATGCATATTCTTATGGGTGACCTTATTAAAGGTATGATTCACATACTAAAGTGAAGAATTTTGTGTGATAAAGGTATTCATAGATTCTAACACTGTCACAAAACAGTCTCACTCTCCTTTGTATAGAGTGGTATAGAGTTTTTATTATTTAGGGTTCTGAATACTATGTGATACATTGGTGGCCATTCCTTGATGCATATAGTACTTTAGAAAAATACATACTAATCAATATTGCCTCAGATATATATAGATAAGATAAGATAATTTGATTGATGTCCAATTCATGACCACTAGGGTAGGTTAATGGGACTGTGCAGTGTAGAGTACAATGATGTCTTTACAAAGCCAGAGTACCAATTGGTCACTTATAAAAAGGAAAAAGGTAGTAAAGTAAAATTAAGTAGAACAGATCGTGAATTCTATGCTGAAGCATAAAAGACATGAAAAACCCTTGACCCCAAGCATGGGAAGTCTCACAAGGATGGAGATGTACAAATGTTAAAGATCCAGAAGAAAGGATAAAAGTAAAGTGGTGGGTCTGCATGGGAATAGACCCATCTCTCCTAATATTTGAGGCCTGATGAAGGAAACAGTAAATAACTTCCCATGCCAGGATGGTATCTCAAGATCATAGGGGTTAGGATGCCATGCAAATTTTTCCCTTACAGAAGCTCTCATGAACAACTCTTTTAACTTCAAATCATCAGGAATGAAGGTTTCATTTGGAGCACTTAGTTGGATATCTACAATTCTTGTGTAAGATAGCATCCTAAGAGGTATTCTTCCAAGACATCGCTTTATTTTCCCAGATGAACTGGTCCAGTGTTTTAAAATGTTTCTCCAAACTGAGCAGCACTCTGCTACAAAAACTTGATGATCAATGGATATCCAATCTAGGCACAAACTGCAATAATGATCAATTCTAGGATATAGATCCACTCCAAGAAAACTAGAAAAGAAAGGAAGTAATGCCTTTTCATAGAATTTATCAAATATTTATAACCTATAATGAAAGAGTCCATTGTCATCATGAACTACACATAGGTTTGAATCCTTCCATTGACCCCCGTATCTACCACCTACCGAAATCCAAATTTTAACCGAGTTATTTTCAACAGGCTTCCAGTGGAATCAATGAAGATATTTATAAAACCTGGTTATGGCTTGCAATTCTGTGTGAATTTGGAGATCCTCGATGATCAAATCACATCCTTTCCCAAATTCAACAACCACCCCCATATATTGGAGGTTCTTCTTGAATTAATTTATGTGATTTCCATAGAATGAGTTATCAATCAATGGAAGGTCATTTAACTGAAAACTGGCAGATTTCCATTCAGAATTGAACCAAAAAGATGTTCGGGGAGATTGGTACCCCTTGTGAGTTTTTAGCTATTTTTCTTTAGATATTCTTCTTTTGAATGCTATAGGAAGTGTCTCAATATTGATTAGTGTCAAATGTTTTATCCACTCTAAGAGCAAAAATAATTTCTCCTTCTCAAGAGGAGAGGAAATTCCAGGCAAGGAAACATCCAATGGTCTTAGAAATGGAATATCGACAACTCCAAGATCATTTCTGATAAATGACTCAAGATCATCTTCCCCTTTCAATCCATAAGCACAATGAGGTGGTTTTAGGTAAGCCATTGACAGGACAATGAAGCCATGTTCATCCCATGGGTAGATTTCCAATATCTTTTCCCACTTGCTTATGCATGTCAGCATAAGTTTTGCTTTGGGACCCTTGACTATATATCTAGAGTCATTAAGTAGTGGAAAATATGACTCATAATATCTGAAAATATATGTTGTCAATATGGTCACTAGTGTAGGAAAGATACAAAAACTGAGCAACAGTGACAACAAACTTACTATTCTTAGAAACCTTAGCTTGCTCTACAAGTTATTTACTAAAAATTGATGCAGAAAGATCTGTGACTCAAGGATAGTGATTTAACCATCCTCAAAATGTTGAAAGTCCTTAAGAATCCAAATTTCACATGGCCATTTGAGTGGCATCTGGCATGAATTTGAAATTTGCAACACATCCAAACTCCCCACTCCATATTTCCAACCATAAAATGTGTTCCACCTCAGAAGAAAAATATAGTTTATGGACATTAGATATATATGATAAACTAGCCCAATCCACTTTGTGGTGATCATTAACGAACTAAAATTGAGGAAAATTCTGGAGAGAAGTTGAAATGCCTCTTTCCCAGTGTTCAGAAAGAAAGCACGGAAGTTGCACATATAAATCTTCTAATAAATCTGCGACCCAACCAGAGCTACTAATAATGCACTGGGAATACCATTGGTAAGGCACAAACCCCATCCCTAAGAATTTCAGGACACGTTAAAACTGATGTTCCTCCATGCAAAAATGCAATATGAATACCCCAGTCGACCATAGAGCACTAGGGCTCTCTAAGCCATTTTTAGATGCATTGTCCAGTATGTCTCTAAAGTCAGGAAGTATTTCGTGAGCTTCTTTAGGAATATAATAAGAATTTTGAGTCTCACATAAGATTACTTCTTATGTCTTTATATGTTCCTGAATGGCATCCCTTACTCGTCTTAGCTCCATACAAGAGGAAATATCAATTGGCAGGTACTTGAAGAAATTGGCTCTAGACATGGGAGGAGCTGATTGCACACTGCACAAAAGGGAAGTAAAGGAAGAAATAAAAGCTGATGGAATACATTCAAGTATTCCTTGGTTCCACTTACTATAAAAAATGATGCTCTCCCTTAAAGAAATGAGTAAGAAATCTGCTTGAATTATAAAGGGAAATCTAGTGATCATTTCTTTGGGGAGGAAAGCATAAATACCAAAAGCTATCTTATTTCCATCTTTATTGAGTCGCTCCTTGAATGTGAAATCCAATTTTATTACCCACTTGTCCATGTCTTTCCTCTCCTCTATCCTGCTCTGCTCCTGCATAGTAAAACACTGCCTCCAGATATAATAACTGCATTCATTCTTCGCGTCAGCATTTTCTTGTGCTGAGAGATGTAGAATGAGTGATTGAATGTGTTCATTCTTGCTAGTTCTAAATTTGGTTTCTCATGAAACACAGATTGCATTAACTCTGTTTAGTGCAGAGTCTTCATTATATTCACGAATAGATAACTTTCGGATTTTAGACATAAACATAATTACTTCAGGATGAATATTCTCCAACTGCTCTTTCACAACATCGACCTTGTCAGTCTGCAAAGGTAGTATTATTACAGTGTTTGGAACCTCACAGCCATAAACTTCTTGGAGGTCTTCAATGCTTGGGTTTTCATCAATCCACTCTGGAATAATATATCCAATTTTGGTTCTAGCTGGAGGTATCTCATTAAACCTTATCTTATATTCATTACATTGTGCCTCAAAGAGGTCTCTTCAACCGAGGAATCTATATCCATATACTACCCAAGGAATGATTGTTTAATTTATACTTAATACTTGATTTAAAGTAGCTCCAGAAAGCATCTCTCGTGATATTTAATTTATACTTGTTTAGCAAAGGAACTATCCATCATTGAGCAATGAGAACTACATCTTTAAGGAAAAATGTTGTTTTCATGGTTTGGTCTAACTATTAATGTGGGAAGTGGAGGTAAAACATTCAAAACAAAGTGATTGAGTGTATCATATCTTAAAAAAAATTCCAACCTGCAGACAAACTTGCACTCTGCATTTTATATCTCAGATATGTAACAAGAATGCATAAAAAATAGTTCATAAATGTGTTAGAGATTCTTATTGAAGTTAACCTATTTTGAGTTATAGTAATACTAAAAAGAATCTTCTGATATTCAATTTATACTTGCTCATCAAAGGAACCATCCATCATTGAGAGCTACGTGTAAGGAAAAATGTTGTTTTCATAGTTTGGTTTGACAATTAATGTGCAAGAGGAGGTAAAAGATTCAAAAGGAATTGATGAAGTGCATCACATATTAGAACAACTTCCAAGCTACAGACAAACATGCACTCTGCATTTTATATCTCAGATATGTAGCAAGAGTGCATAAAAGTGTGCCACCAAGACTCTTGTCGAAAATGTATGAATGTTTAAGACAAAAGTAATAAAAAGTACTACACCTTAATGATTTTAGCCTCATAAGTAATAGATGTTGAAAGATAGGAAATCTTGTGTAAAATTTAATAATCCAATGTTTCAGACTACAAAAAAAGAGAATCCATCATCAGGCCAATCATAATGCCACAATTTTTTTCTATCAAGGATATTACAAAGTCCTTATTATGAAACTGTTTGGGTCTTGCAAATTTTTGAATTATTTTATGTGACATTTTGTATTTTTTCATTTATATTTGAGTGATGTTGAAATTAGTTTATTTTACTCACATTAGCACTCACACCATTATGAATTGTACTAGATTCTAGAGATACCTTCCAAATAATTTTCAGATTATGTTGTAAAGTGAGTTTTTAAATTCTATCTGGTAAAACTCATAGAGGTTATTGAGATATGCATATTACACATAGAATGCATTCTTTGGGTTTTATGTGCATTCAAGACAGTACCAATAGATCTTATATCTCTACAAAACATATATGGTTTTGATGTGCCTTTGGAACATTAAAAATAATGACTTTTTAGAATTTTCATTAAGAACCCCATTGAAGAAACAATATGTTCAACATTAAAAGCAACAATGTTTGGTTTTATACTTGTCGGTAAAAATCAGTTTGAACCAAACAAAGTTATGGGTTGGAAATCCTATTAAACTCGGGATTTCTCCAAAATTTGATATTTATGAGCACAAAGCACTAATGAACATTCTTGAAGAAGAAAATCTTGTATAGGTGTAGAAGTGCATCCCTATTACTGGCTATTTGTATTATATAGTATATATTATAGACAAACTATGTGATGTATGTTCCCTTTTTTCTCTATATATTTATATAGTATTTTATAGTAGCATTTTTTTGGTGGCACATTATCCATTTTGGATCTTCTCCTTATACAGTGATGATAAAGATATATAGATCACACATGACGATATACCTTGAGAGAGAAAATATTAAAGTCCTTGGTCCTGTTGGTCATGTAGGTAAAATGGGTTGGCTCCCCACCTTTATGGTACACCTTGGTCTTGTGGGTATGGGGGTTTCCTTACCACCTTGTTGTGACCCTTAGTTGACTTATGGCACTTTTGGTACTATCACCCTTATTTTTTGTGGTATTTGACCCATGGAATGTGTGGTGTCTCTCCTGCTATCATGCTGGGCCATGACTTTATGAAGCTAACATGTGACTGTATTAGGTTGATCCAAGACAATTTTGCTACTAAAAATATAGGTCATGTTTCTGTGGGATAATCTTGGACTATTAGCTTTGGTGTCATCCCCCTGGGGATGCTAAACCTTATTTGTGACCATGTAAGGTCTATCCTAATGGATTGTGACTATGTGTGATCTGTCCTATATGGGCCATGGACTGTGATGACCTCCCTCATCCTTAAAGTGGACTGTGGCAACCTCTCCTAGCTAGTTCGTGGCTAATTTGGCCTTACCTTTATGGACATGACTTGTTTGGTGTTAATTATGCTAGAGGCAGTTGTGATCTTTTAAATTTGATTAGTTGTGTTTTGGACTAAATATCACTACTACTATCCTACTAGGGTCTTCACACATGGTGACTAAGATATCTTGCTTTCTACTGTATGTATCTAACCTCAACATACAACACTCTAAACTACTCTCTATCAAGGTATGCCATATGTTCCTTTGGTGACTTGTCCTTTCAGTGACAAGATCTAAACCTCAAAGTATCTGAGTATAATGATGATCCAAATAGTTCTAGACTAGCTTTATTATTGTTCTTTGTTAATTGGTTATTAAATTTACTAGTATTGCTATTACTTCTTTATTTCTTGTACATTGATATTGTTCTTTTCATTAGTTATAATATTGTTATTGTTTATGTTTTATACATGGTAATTGGTAAACCATCTCAAGATCCAACTTTAAAATAGTGACAATTGGAGTGTTAAAGTTGCAAAAGATGAAATTATGTTTTGAATTTATTACAGCAGTAATGTCCTAGGTCTAGTTATGTTTTAGTTTTGTTTTAGGCATTAAAGTATAAAATTTTAGTTTTTTTAAGATGCAAAAAATTGTTAAATATGAACTGTAAATTTCTATAAGCCAACCTTCTCACATGAAGAGGCTATACATATTACGTGATGACTCGGATGCATTAGATGTTGTGTTATGTTCTCGATAAGAATTTGCAATATTGTTCAACCTGGATTTCTTAGTTGGAAGACTGATTATAGTTTGAAGGAGAGAACAAAACAAAGAGTGAAACGAGTTTAAGATGCAAAAAAAGGTTAAATCTAAGAGACCAAGATCGAGCATAATGTATGATTCTATAAGTTTATCATTTTGTCAAGATTCAGGTCCCCACATGTCCACTAGACCATTAAGGTACAATATAACAAGTGGAGTCCCCACTTTCCATGAATCTAGTCAATGCAATTGTGTTTCACAAACACCTTCTAGTTGTGACTCATGAGTCTACATGTTCTATTGTTGATGATGCGATTCATGTTATTTGACTAATTTTGTTATTCCTCTATTTTTACAATATTTTATAAATTAGTGAAAGATTCGCCAAGATTTTACACTATATTATAAATAAGTGAAATAATCACCAAGATTTTACAACATTATATAATAAAATGAAATATTCTCTAGGATTTTACAATATTATATAATAAAAAGAAATATTTGCCAATATTTTTATATATACATATCATATTATTGATAAAATCGCCTTCAAATTTTCCTATATATCGGAGAGATTCACCAATTTTTTAAACATATAAATCTAGGGGGGGTTCTTAAAATCATCCCTAGAGAAAAACTCATGAAATAAAATTACAACTTGATATATACAAGGGAGGCCATGGGGAATGGCAATTTAATGTATTGAACTTTATGTTGGCCATTCTCCAGGGCCTCCCTTGTATATAGTGATACTTGGTCATGTGGGTCCTAAACAGCCAGATGGTTTCCCTCATCATCGACGAAGGGAGAGAGGTGACAAAATTATGGGTGTGGATGTGGAGTGTACGCTCCAAATAATTCACATGAACTTTGTTTGCTTGAAACATAGAGTACCCATGGCACAAGTCGAGGACTTACCTAAGGCCATGCAACGCCAGATGCTGGGAGTACCACAGGAATGGGTTTGTTTGTTCCAATGGCTAGCTAGAGCCATAGTGTGATACCATCATCATCACCCTCCTCCCCGGGCTTAGAGGTCGGGGTGTACATTTTTTTATGATGATCGTGTAGTATATTTTGGGGGTTTGGAAGCCCCAGTTTTGTATATTACATTTATGTTATATTATGACACCGCATTTTTGGACATATATTTTAATGAAAAATACTTATGATGATCAATTATTATATTTACATGTGTAAATGTGTTTGTGAATGCTTTATCGTCTGTGAAACAAATGCCAATCTAGTACATAATTTACATATGAATCAACAACTTGATTAAAATTTCTTGTAATATGAATGTATGTTAGGTTCTCAAATTATCGTTCTAGAATCCTTACACACAAGAACCTTCGTAACAAAGTTGGATCCCTAACATGATACAAGCCATTTAGTTGTGATACCACTAACTACGAATTAAGACGTACCTCCAGAGAATGAATACCATATCAAATGGCATCATGCAATAACTCAATCACGGCACTATATTCAAAAACATTGTTCAATGAAGGTTGTAAACATACGCCTCTTGAAGACAACACTTGACCCGTAGGATTATAAATCACCCAAGTAGTCGAAGCTGAGTTTTGAGTGTGGCGGCTAGCACCATCAGAGAATCCTACATAAATCGAAGACTATGTTGACATCTACGACAACAAACAAAAGCAAGTCAACAAACTTGATCACCACAAGAATACCAACACTAAGCTATGCAAATGTACAATAATACACAGAAGATCAGCCTTGGCTGAAAATCATGCATAGTACTTTTTAAGATAGAGCCCATTTCTAGGCTCCACCAAGGTTGTCCCTTCATAATAGACTAACTCATAGGTACCTTTCTCTAATACCCATTTGACCACGTAAGGCCCATGCCACATCGGGTTAAATTTTCCTACCCCCAAGGGTTCCTTAGCTTGGTCCCACAAGAGAACCAAGTCACCTTCACTAAACCTCCTAGGATAGACAAAATTATCATACTGGACCTTAATGTGAAACTTATTAATCTCAAGAACCACTAAAGCATCTCGATGCTACTCATCAAGTTGCTCCAAGTGGACCAAACGCTCTTCCAATGCGGAAGTCTCTCATAAAATCCCAATAGCTAGTTTCAAATAAGGGATTCCGCACTCAACCAGTAAGATCGAATCCACCCCATGCATAAGTTGATATGGGGAAAAAATCGGTGGCAGTATTGACTATGGCTCGATAATCCCACAAAGCAGGATATAACATGATATTCCAATTGGTCTTGCTTTGTGCAATGGTTCGTTGGAGAATGGACTTAAGTGACTTGTTCACTTCTTCAACCTGTCCATTCACTTGAGGATAGTAAGAAGAGGAATGCTATTGCTTATACCCTAAATTCAAAGACAACTTAGCCATCATCTTGTTTTGAAAGTGCCTACCATGGTCAGTGACAAGCTCCTTCGGGATACCAAACCGGGTGATAATCGGATTGAATATGAAATGTACAGTTGTCTCATAGTTAGCTTTAATAGTGGGCATAGCCTCTTCCCATTTCATGAAATAGTCAATAGCCATTGTAATGTGATGGTGCCCCCCAGCTGAAACTTGGTTGCAATCCATAAAATTGACCCCCCACTTAGTGAAAGGACCGGTGGTGATAATCAGATGCAAAGGGGCAAGATGCGAGCGCATGTTCCATGCCAACACCTGGAAAGGGTGGCACCTCCTGACCTCATTAACACAATATTTAAATATGGATGGCCAAAAGTATCCTTCTCTCAAAATATTTTGAGTGGTAGAAATCCCAGATAAATGACCACCGCACACCCCTCCGTGGCAATCATTCAGCACAACCTCAGCCTCTTCATGAGTAAGCATCGATGCAAAATGGTTTCAAACCCATGATGATACAAAGTGGTATCCATAATGAGGTAATTCTTCGCTATATGACATATTCATCAACGCTCATCTCCCGAAAGGTGAGAAGGAACCTTCAAGGTTTGCAAGTGGAAAACAATGTCCCCATACCATAGTTCCATAGTCGAAATGAGAAAAATGTGCTCATCAATGAAAGAGTCCTCATGAACCTCTCCCTCATCCAAACTCGAAAAATCATATATGATCTCAGCAAAAATTAATGACTTCTTTGATTTCGCTGAAACAAACTCGAGGTCAAATTCTTACAATATCACAATCCATTTTATATACTTTCCCCCTATCATCCTTCTGGTGAGGATGAACTAAAATGGGTTAGTGTGAGCCACAACAAAAGTTTGATGAAGAATGATATAATGTCTTAAATGCTGGACCGCATGGATAGTAGCTAAGGCCATCTTCTTGACATGGGTATAACAAATATCCACATCAATAAGGTTTCAGCTAAGATAATAGATGACATGATCATGAAGCTCCTCATCCTATTGAACCAAGACCATACCAATCGTCTCTTGACATGTGACCACATATATCAAAAATTCACAGCTATAGTCGGGTGGACTAAGCACAGGGGCCGATGCCGAGGCTCTCTTCAAAGCATTGAAAGACTCATGGACTAGATCATCCTAGATAAACGGTGTGTCTTTCTTCAAAAAACACATTAAGCCTTTAGTCAAATTGGAAAAATTAACTACGAATATTCGCAAGAAGTTTTCCATACCTTGCAAACATTGAAGATGTCGAATATTACACGGGGGAGACAATTGAAGTATTGCCTCAACCTTCAATGGGTCGACCCTTATACCCTCCTTCGAAACAATGAACCCTAGTAAGCAACCAACGTTCACCAAAAAGATGCACTTATGAATATTTAACTGAATTTGATAGCGACAACATCTTTTGAAAACCAAATGAATGTGATAAGAATGACGCACCCTAATAGGAGAGTGAGCAACTAAGTCATCCAAATAAACTTCAATTATCTTTTTAAGATTGTGAAAGGCAAAGGTCATAGCCCATTGAAACGTAGCTTCGACATTTTTAAGTCCGAAAGGAATTTTTCAATATGCAAACATTCCCCAAGGACAAATTAAAGCAGTCTTGTGTTGGTCCTCAGGTTTAATATGTATCTGGTTATATCTTGGAAAGCCATCAATAAAGGAGAAAACTTCACTCCCTGCACACTCATCCAAAATATGATCAATAAATGGTGTGGGGAAGTTATCCTTAGGACAGACTCTATTCAAGTCTCTGAAATCAGTGCATACACAGATCGTTCCTTGCTTCTTATCCACCAAAACGGGGTTTGACACCCATTCCGTCAAGGGAATGGGATAAATGGAGCCAGCTTTGAGCAACTTATCTATCTCTACCTTAATAGCGGGTGCTTTCCTAGTATTCATCACACACAAACTTTGTTGAACAGGTTTAGCATCTGAATAGTTATTAATTTCATGTTTGCTAATACAAGGGTCTATCCCTGGAATTTCCACATACGACCAAGCAAACACATCTCAAAATTCTTTAAAAATATCGATGTATTCTCTAACCTCATCGGGGGAACAATCTGCCCCAATATACACATTTTCAACCTTGCCATGAATGTGAGAAATGTTGATAGGTATAGTTGGTGACAAGTTGGACATGTTCCCTTTGGCATACTTGCTAGGAGAGCCTAATGGGACCACGGGCCTACCAACTTTCTCGCTAAATCTTGACTTATAGTCATCACACTCTATATCATCAAGCTTAGGGAGAAAATAATATCTATGATGCAACTCTCCCCAAGGAAGTTCAACACCCTACATAGCTTAGAGAATAGCCTCATCCGATGGAAAAATGTTATCGAAGCAGTTGTGAGAGTGAGATGATGCAAATGCCCAAACAAGAAGTGCATAAGGGTCCTCCTCCTCCATCTGTGAAGAGGGAGGACTAGAATCTAAAATAGAATCAATATTAGCTTGGTAAGCCACCAATGTTGTAGACAACGGCATGTCCATATCGATAGGTATAGGATCTTCTAAATAAAACATCGCGCAAGGAGTCTGGCCCAAAACCTCGACAATAGAAAAGCTCTGGGCAGCTCTGGAATTAGGATTGTGCCCCGAACTCTTTAGGACTCCCTTAGGAATGTGAGGCAGAGCCTCACACTTGTCACTAGGATTTTCAATACGCAAAGGGATCTCAAGTGGAGCAGGTTATTTCCCTAGTTCAGGTTGCGACATACCATAATATTTAGCATGCATAAAAACATTTTCAATATCCATCATGTTGATACAACCATGGCCACTAACAATGTCTGGCGGGTTTTGAGTTCCACCAAGATCCATGGTCTTCAAGTTCATATTTTGGTTCTGTGGTAAAGGATTTTTCAACACAACTAGGCTCTTTGCGATGAACTTCGAGGTGTCTTCTATCCAAGAGCACAAGTGAGTGAGGTGATCATCCCCACAAAGATTACAAGGAAATTTAACCTTACGTTTAGGTTTCTTGTCCCCCCATGCATTATTGTTGTTCTTTTCATTATTAGAATTTTCATTCCTATTCCCACCCTTTCGATTGTTTTTACCTTTCTTCTTATTCCTTCTTATTCCATCCAGGTTGTTGGTTACCTTTCTGGTTCAATGATTTCACTGAAAGTACATCCACCATTTGGGTGGGATGAGATGAATCCATAGCTTGTCACGATGCAGGATTTTTAATAGACAACTTATTCATTTGATTTGAAAATCCAGTCTGTAGTTTTGGCACTTGCAGAGCCAACGATTCCATCACCATGTGGCCTAGGTTTAAAATTAGGGTCAAAATTAGATCTAGGTACGTTTGGTATGATCTCATATAGGATCCTAGATTGAGTATAAATCAAATCTAACTCTTGAACTCGGAATATAACTTGTTCCTCATTCTGCACTTCGGATGTGGAAACATCCTTTGCTATATAAGGCAATAAAAACTTGAGGAACCACTCCAAAAGGAACTCTGGTGGAATGAAGGCCTTAATCAATCTCTTCCATCTACGCCACTCTTGAATGTGATCAGAGATATGGGTTTCTTTGTCCTACCGAAACATCAACAAGAGCTCACTACCAGCATCGTAACGCACAGGTAGCTGAAAGTAATTGAGAAAGGTCATAGCTAATTCATTAAACGTTGTATAAGTACCCCCAGGAAATTTATATACCACTTCCCTACAAGACCTATGAGGGTGCATTGAAATAGTATTAAACAAACTGAATCGTGATTCAATGAGTTCAAAGAGCACCACAGGTGGAAATTCGTAACGTGTTCATCAGGTTCTTCACCAGTATTACCTTCAAACTTGGGAATGTCTGAAGGAAGCTTGAGGGAAATGACCGGCCATGCCAGGTCATGAGAAACTGGATAATTAGTTAATCTTGACATGTCAGGTAAATTCAACATTGCAAGGAAAGGGAGCCTAGGTTTAGCCATCTGATTCCATGATCCTTGATAAGGTTGGTTCATAAAGGTCTGATTGTTATACACACCATGGCCTTGGCCAATGGCATAGTAACCTCCTCCTATTTGGCCCATATAGGGTTGCATGAGAATATGATATTTTGGGTTACCTTGAGGCTAGGGTGCTACGAATCCATAGTTAGGAGACTGATAAGCGGGTTGATACTTGGACCCATAAGGTGCATAAGTTTTTCCATAAGGTGCCCCATAAGACGCTCCATAAGACACTCCATAAGATGGTCCATAAGCTATTCCATAAGATGGTACATTCCCTACTGACACATAAGGAGGCACATAGCCTTGTGACATTATGCTGTGAGAAGATGTAGGACGAACATGGCTAACGGTAGAACTTCGACCCGAAGGACCATGAGGGTTAGGAGGAGGATCTGTCGTCAAAAATTCATTTGAAGGAATAGGTGTTGAAAATGAAGGAATATGGGAAGGTATGTAACTTGCGCTCCCAATATTCACATGTCTAGGGTCATTTCCATGAACGGGAACACTATTACTAGGCCTAGGGCGTTTGTGTGAAGGTATTTCCATCATGAGGGTGGAAGGTGAAATATGAACACTACCGAACCTATCCTCATGGAAAGGAATGGAAGTGCCCCCAGGTGTAGCACCAGGGTCAACACCCGACCCAACATTGGGTGTCGTATCGGTCTTAGGAAGGTCTGACGTGCCATACCTAACTGTTCTAGTGCTAGTGGGTGCATGATGAGTCTCGCCACTCGAAATGTATGACCAATACCGATGGTCTACGCTAATGTATTCTAGAAATTGTGATAAATATTTGTGTGATGTCCCAGCCATAGGGTGGTCTTAACCTACTGGAGTCCCATACAAGGCTTGAAGGTTCAACCTCCCACATGGGAGGTGGAGATGAGATATGCTCTAGGATCTCAGACTCATGGTGACTCATGGTGATATCTGTGTGTGAATCAAAGTGAGGATTAGTCTGCCTGGACTGTCTGGTTCTCTCTCTGAAAGGAGGAGGAGACATAGAAGGTGGAAGACCTACTAAACGATGAGAACAGCAGGGTGCCGCACCCAAATCTACTATGACTTAGCAAAAATAAAAGACTCAATCTAACTACACAACCCTAAGCAATCTAGCGTACACAGAGCACACTCCTAATAAAATCTATAGCCAAAACAAGAAAACCAAGGGGAGGATATTTGAGCTCCTGAATGTAGTAGGTATTCCTCACCTAGGAGAGAATTGAGACTCACATACACTACAAGCGGAGGTATGTAACCAATTATAATGGCCCTCAAATTCAACGCGTAAAGAGACTATGCTTTCTGACCCCTACCTGGCCAGGACACCTATAGAATAACCTCTGCAAGTACCCCCTGCGATACCTAGGTGAGGAAACTAAGGTCACCCCAATATAACCAATGCCTAGAAGGACAGTCGTAGGAGGGATCGACCGTATGGGCAAGGTAGCAAATAAAGAAGCTCGAAAACACCAACCAGTATCTCAAAAACCCCCATATACAAGTATGATCCTGGAAATATCTTCGATGCTCACATAAAGTGACCAAGGGCTATCCCAATCACCATCATGTGCGTTGCCTCGTGCTTAACTCCTGTGTAAGAGGAGCATCCTGAGAAACACTAATTATACCAAGGATTTCTCTTTCTTGCCTGGAAAGACACCTACTTGTTTTGTTTAGTATTCTTGGAGAATTGACTCACAATGAAATATTCCAAGAATCTAAATCCTAATCTTGTTGGATAACCCTATAAAAGAAAAATGTGTAGTTCATTTTAATTAAGCATTGATTTTAATGGTTGTGATTACTCAAAATAAAATGGTCATGCAACTAATGGAACTATGACTCAGCAATGAAATAAATATGCACACCTAACAAACAATTCCAAGTGCAATTTTGTCAAATGGAAAATGGGGTATGTCACTACATGAGATGCAATATTTTTCCTTCAAATTAAAATTAAATTATTCCTAAATGAAAACTTGACCATAACTTCAATAAGAAAAACCTAATGCAAGTACCATGCAAGTGTAAGAATGCAAAAATGCATAAGTATGCAAAAGCAAAATATTTTTGTATTTTTTGAAATAAATGAGATGTAAAAGTAGAAAACAAACTCTACCACTCTCAGACCCTGCAACCACTAACAGATAGCAGCCAAGAAAGGCACCAAGACAAAATAAATCTAATGCACAAATCCCAAAACAAAAAGGAGGTAATGAATGACAATAACAAAAACTAATTAAAAATAAATAAACAAGGGTCTCTAGTCATAAATAGAGGTTGTATACATACACCCACATCACCCAAGAAGACTCATCAATCATCAAAAATAACCCACCAACACTTAATCCTCCAAACAAAGATCAAAACAAAAGCATACGCGACTGTTCGTAGTAAACATGCGTACATACGCGGGAATTCAGGAGAAAACCATGTGTACATAGGACTGTGAAGAAAATACTCGTGTACGGGATGAAAAAAAGGGAAAAAAACATAATCCAAGGTCAAATTACTCCTACAAGACACTACTGGGAAAACATACCTCCAGACCCGACACAGAAAAAAAGAAATAAAGAGCAATTCAAGCACATTGTATACCCAATCCCCAAAGAAAAAACAACTAGGAACCTCCCTAGGGAAGTCGCCAATTCTGTTGCTGAGAGAAACTTCCTATGGCTTGCGGGTACCACAATAGACAATACGACACCAGAAATCAATATTTTCCAATATGCAAGAGCAATAAAACCATCTAGCATTAAGGGATATAGATCATACCTTATTATGGATGGTTGAAGTAGATCCCAGTTGAGCTTTTTCGATCATGCTTGTATTCCAAATTCGCTCTCAACAATAGCAAACAAAGAAAGCATGATATATAACAATGTGTTAGACCTACTCTTTAATATATAATTAATCATGTATAAGCAAGTAAATACATCCATGGATTAATTATTCATATTTAAAATGCACATGTATTGGATAGGAAAATATATTTCTATTAATAAAATAGAGATACAATAGTGACAAACTCTGTCGGAACTTCTACGAACTAGGGAAAATGAGTCCTCCACCTAGGCCTCCACCACTTCAATCCCACATCTCTCGATAGAAATCTCACAAAGAAAAGGAAATCTTGGGAAGAACACTATTGTAACACCCCAGTTTTGACCCCATTGCATTAATGTATATGATGTAAATATTATATCGAATCATGACAAGGAGCTCAAGGCCAAGGCCCTTTCATTGATTAAGGTTTGGTATATAGGCGATCATGGTGATGCTTATGGTTTTAGTGCTAAGTCAAGCATGTTTGTAAACATCATGTAAATGTGCAAATTGATGAAAAAAAACCCACATCCAGCTATGTCAATGCAACGAATAATGATATGGGGGAATGATTTTCCTAAGGATAAGGGGGTGGGAATGTTAACCTTGAGCCTGGTTGGGGAAAATCCATGTGTCATGGGGAGAACCCATCAGAACCGTCAACTACCCTCTTTCTTATCTTTCTTCCCAACCATTTATTCTACCAGAAGATGGTTGAGGTAGTTATTGCTTAGAAGGGAAAAGAGTATGTGCAACTTGAATTGGGCAGAGCACCCAGTCCTAGAATGTCATGTTTTACTTGGATGGACAAGAAAACAAAAAAACCATATGCTAGTTGACACACGCATTCATGTTTGGATTTATTCTCACATTTCCTAGTTGCGGGACATTCTGGCTCATCATCCATCTTCATTCTCCATTCACAGGGAAGCTCTTCAGGAGTTGAGATCTACATGTGTGTATACATCGAGTATGTTCCCTTGGAAGGACTGTGATTGTTGTGTTACAGCGTTATCTTAAACTACAGAGGGTATGAGACCCTGTTACTCGTGTTCCACAGTAATCCTGTGTAGTAGAGTCTCCTTGTGGTTCCTGTGTTGTACACCTTGGTTCGGGTCTGAGCTACGTACAAGACTTAGGAATGGGAGAGACATAGAACATGGTTAATAGACGTCGTATGGAACCTCATGATAAGATAAGAGTGGTAGATAAACCTGTTATGCACATCCTGAAGAGAAATGGAAGGGAAGGTGTAGCCTAAGGGACTGTGGAGTAGAGAAGGAGACACTTCCTTGTGTTGGGTGTGTAAGAAATAGGGAAGCTAGGCCAGATAGGTCTTGTAAAGGTGTTCTTAGCTCTGTAGATGAGCTCACTAGCTTAGTATTTCTTCCTTCCCCTTTGCCTTGGAAGCCCGATAAACCCAATGGGGAAGATGGCTTGACTGTGTACAGTCTGATGAACCCATCTGTTGGCTTGGCTATGTCTTGTTGTGGTTAACTTGGTGTGTAACCTTTGGTTGGACAGTCTGATAAACCCAACTGTGAATGCTAGCTTGGCTAGGTAGACTGATAAACCTAGTAGTGAGATGGCTTGACTGTGTACCATCTGATAAACCCATCTGTTGGATTGATTGGTCCTTAAAGGTGAAGGTTGGCTTAATTGTGCTCAGTCTGTGACCCAACTGTGAGATGGCTTGGCTAGGAGGCCTGTGAAACCCATCTGCTAGAATGTTTTAACCTGCAGCCTGATAAACCCAACTGTGTTGTCTTAGCTGAGTGTTATTACACCTTGGTTATGTATGAGTCTGTTAGTGTTCCCTTATTCATGTAGGAATCATGCCCAACTCGCGGGTGGCAATGTCACTGAGAGACTAAGGAGCACAATGGCCTATGGTTGGGAGGAATGTTGCAGTGACATAGCTGGTTGTGGGACAAGTTCTATTCAAGATAAGTGTTCTTGTCTATGTTACTATGTTATTATCTACAATTGTATTTCTTTCCTTACAAATTGCTTGATGGAATGTTATGAACATGTGGCTAGGTTGAACTGAATATTGGTTTCCACAGATTTCCCTTCCGCAAATTCCTCTCTGCAACTTGCGGGATGCGGGATGCGAGATCGCAGTGTCACAATTTCCACATTCTCAATCCCGCCATCCAAATCTCTGCGCCATCGATTTTTGTGGGATGATTCTCCGTCGTCAATCTATTTCTGATGTGAGATGCTAGATGCAAGTTGCGGGAAGTGATATTGCAAGTTTTGTAACTTTTCGACCTCGCAACTCAGGCTTTCCATACCGTTGATTTTTTTGGGTGAATTCTGAACCGTTGATTTGGATCCATTCTACAAGATAATTTATGATTGTTGATTTTCATCGCATTTCTCTTCGCCGTTCGATCTCCCCTGAGATCTTTCCTTGTATATTGTTGAACTGATCAATGGAAGAGGGGAGGGAGCATGATAATGTTGAAAATTTTGATATGTGGTTCATGACCATGCCCTGTGTTTCAATGAACAGTGAAGGTTATCAATGAAAATTTTAATTCCACATGATGATGGGGTATGGGTACATGACAACTATGTGCTCCAAAGGGACAAAGGGATGCAAACTCAAGTATAAGCAAAATTGAGGCAACAATGGACTATAGTTTCCTTACTCTTCAATTTCTCCTCCTTCAATATATCCAAGAGGCTCAATATATAGCACCCCAAAGAGGTAATGGAGGGTCAAATCTAAGCATTCTCAAGGAATTTGGAAGGCCAAGAGTCAATTTATTCGGACTCATATGAGGAAAGCTCCAAAAATATTTGTATTTATGCACACATCTCAATGTACACGGGTTTGAGGTCAAAATCTGTGTATACACACGAGTATGGATTTAAAAGTCGTGTATAGGTATAAACGGGTGATTTTTCGGGATAATATTGGAATATAAAAGTATAATATAAGTCCATGGGGTCCAAGGAGTCTGCATAGGGACATGGAATGCCATAAAGGTGTGATCTACCAGGTGTGGTAAAAATAGCTATAACATTCCAGCTACCTATAATCAAAATTTCATCAAGATACAACACTATGGACTGCAATAAGTCCCCAACATGCTAAAAATACACATTAATATCATATTTACATCTTTCAAATCCAAGTGAAAGCAAAAAATTGTCCATCTTGGCATACCAAGCCCCTGGGGCTTGCTTGAGGCCATAGAGAGACATCTTTAACCTGCATACAAGTGAAGGATCATGAATGAAACTTCCAATATGATGCATATATATCTCCTCATGAATTTCACCATGAAGAAATGCACTCTTCACATCCATGTGGTGAACCTCCCAGCGCTTAGATGCAGCAATGGCTAAAACTAGCCTGACAGAGTCCATCTTTGCAACCAGTGAAAATGTCTATGTATAGTACACTCCTTGGAATTGAGATAAGCCTTTGGAAACCAACCTGGTCTTATACTTTTTATCACAACCATCAGCATCCACTTTGTTCCTATAGACCCACTTACACTGCACTATTTTCCTCTTGGAGGGAAGGGGAACCAATTCCCAAGTCTCATTGTCTTGCAATGACTTGAACTCTTCTTGCATGGTTTTTTTCCATATTAGGTCAAGTGATGCTTCCTAATATGTCTAAGGATTATATCCAACCATCACAAAACACCTCTCATATAGATTCAATTCACAAGTTGTGAAAGCATTGTGAAATTGAGATCTAGTCTTTCTAGAGTCTAGCGAATCTCCGGCAAGATCCGCAGCTGCTTGAATGGTTTTATCAGCCCATTTGGGAAAAATAGGTGAGTAATGATATGAATTCATGTTGGCATCACCATCATTAATATCATAATCATAAAAATCAGAATAAGTATCATCACTTACATCATCTTGGAGTAGAGGATTTGCTCATTCCCCTTCAACTAGTTCAATCTCCTGCATGGGCTCTTCTTCGAACTGTAGACTCCTTTCAATGAATGTTTTCTGAGATGAGGGATCAAAGAGATTGTATATATTTTAATATTCATCATATCCAACCATAATGGACTCCTTTATTTGAGGTTGCATGGCCTTTCTCTTCTCTAGAGGAATCCTAGCCCAAGCCTTTGAGCCAAAGACCCTGAAATGAGAAACACTTGGTTTGTGACCACTCCAAGCCTCATATGGAGTTTTTCCATACAAATGTTTGTGTGGAGATATTTTTTGTACAAATGCAGCAAATTTTATAGCTTTGGCTCATATCTTAGGATTAAAATCCTTTGCTTCCATCATACATGTTTCCATCTCCTTGAGAGCCATGTTCTTGCGCTCTGCAACACCATTTTGTTGTGGTATGTATGGCACAAAATGTTGCATTTGGATGGCACATTATTCAAAAATCTTCTGGAAATGCTTATTGACATACTCCATACCATTTCCAGTCCTAAGAACCTTGTTTTTTTTCCCACATGCATTCTCAATTAAGGATTTGTACCCTTTGAAAGTCTCAAAAACCTCATATTTTACCTTGAGAAAATACACCCAGCAATACCTTGAAAAATCAGCTATGAAGGTCAACACATACCTTGGCTTACCATATGAGGGTGTGGGAAGAGGGCTTATGAGGTATGAATGGATCAGATCTAGTACTTGGAAAACTCTCCTTTCCTTTTCTTTCTCATATATGTGCTTTGCATGCTTTCCCACTACACATCCTTTGTATGTGCCTTGAGAAAACTTGATGGTAGGGAGCCCATCATCCATGCTTTCCTTGCTCAATGCCTAGAGGTACCTATAGTTGAGATGACCATATCTCTCAGGCCAAGAAATTCTTGTCTCATTGGCATGTAAAAGAAGCGCATTCCTTTGTGAGTATGGAAGGAAATGAGAGAATTTGTACATTATCGAATCACGGTCAACAAAACCCACTACCACAACTTGCCCTGTAGAAACCTCTGATATATCCACATCATTTTGAGTAAATGTTACTCTCTTGGTTGTACCATTTTGTGTCATTTGATATATATATATAGTATGTTCACTACAAAATCAGGCACAAACAACACATTCTTGAAGTACCCATCTTCAAGTTCAATCCTAACAATCCCTTTGGCTTAGATTTTTGAATAATCACCCATTAGAATGGATGGAGCACTGTAAGGATGTAGGGATGAGAAGAAATAATGCATGGAGGCCATGTTATCAGAGGCACCTAAATATATGATGAAGGAAGAATATCTTGAAGAACCAACAACCAAAGCACGACACCTTTCTTTGTTGTTTGAGCTTGAACCACCATCTTTCTTCCTTGCGCCTTCTGCAAGGAGGATGTTGTTCTTCTCAAGCAGCTCTTCCATCATGTCAATGGTATTATTCATGAAAGCACTCTCTAGATTCCACCCCTTGTGACAATAAGTGCATTTGGTCTTCTCTTTCTTCTTCTTGTCCTTGTCCTTGCTAGGATTCGAACCCCCATCTGAATATTTAGGTTTCTCCTACTTTGTCTTCTCTTGATTCTTCGAATCTCTGGATTTCTTCTTGCATTTGGTTGGATTCGAAACTCATGCAGCAAGGGATTTATCCTTACTATATTTGATGGTACCCATTTGTACCAGCTTGTCTAGATCTTGAGTCAACGACTCCATGAATTCTACCAGTGATGGAATCCTCCAATTTCGAGTTGTGAGCTCGCTAGAGTGGAATGTTGACACAAACACTAAATCCTTTGTCCCTAGATTTGAAATTATTTACAAGATAAGTTGATCCTATTTCTTTTCTATGCCACAATGTTTCAGCTGAAGCACCAACAATTTAAACTTGGTGAAGAATTCTTGGATTGTCTGTAAGTGAGTTGGGCTCAGTGAGATCAACTCATTTTCAAGTTGGTGGCTTCTCATCTCATCAGTATTCCCAAAAAATGACTCCATTTTGAGCCATACTTCATTGGGAGTTGTTATATTATCTATAAGGAAGAGTAGGTCTCTCAAAATTTTGAGACAAAGCATTCCAAATGCCTCATCTAGTCTGTTGAAGTACTTTATTTTCTCAACAGCAGAGTTGGGTTCGGTCTCAGTCCCCATGGTGACTCTAACTAGGCCTTTAGACCTGAGATAGATCACCATTTCAACCTTCCATTTGAAATATTTGAATGGGGTCATCCATATATGAGTCTTACCCATTTCTGCTTGTGCACTGAGTTAGAGAAACACAGATTGTACCTGCAATGCAAACACTCATTTTTTTTTCTTCTGAAAAATGCCCTAAACAACAACTCAAATGCTCTGGTTTGATGTGTAGATCCAAATATCTCTGATAACATGTGATAATTGATTCACAGTAGGATCTAGGATCCAATGGGATTCTCACAATTTGATATTGCTCACAATTATGCACAAAAATTATAGAAAGAGTGAAATTATCATACACAAATGTAGTCAATAACTAATATTATTATGATTTTCAAACGTGTAAATATGTATGGATCAGATTTATATTACATTAGGGATAAATTTTTATCCTTTGGGGCCATCTAGTTGCATACAAGTGTTGGGTTAGTATTTGACCTCAAAAACCCCCTAGGTGGACCAATAAGCTCCCAAACCATCCCAAACATTCATGAATTCCAGTGGGAATGTGGATGGAGCATGATGAGACATAAATGAGGGCATTCTAGGCATGGGTGAGCACATGCGTGAGTGGGAGTGGCTTTAGGAAGCAATAAATTCCCAAGGAGAGACAAAAACCACCAAATACATACACTAGCACCTATGGTCAAATAGTTTCCCTAATTTAAGGGATGGGGAGTGCACCAAGGATGATATGTCATTAATAATGGAACCTAGGTAGTCAAAATTATCAAAGTGGGGTGCCTCAACTATAGTAAACAAGTCAAAAACACCCAATAGACCAAGGTTGATCACCATTGCCTAAGTTTTGGACCATATGACATAGCATACAAGCTAATGAAATGAATCCCAGGTGTATTATCATGGTACTAAGGTGGATTAATGATCTAACAAAAATACATCATGCTCACACTGCTAAAGATGATGAACCAACTAATAAAATATTCAGATAAGAAAATGAAGATTCCTCAAGTGATGAGGAATATGTACTTTGATCTAGAATAATTATACCGATGAAGACAAAGATCATACTCTTATCCATTTCAGTATTTGGATAAGAGGGAATGCAGTTGTGAATGAAGAAATGACACTCAAAGTAATACAGACACAAGTTCCTAGAAGCAAATGATGAAGTAGAGCAAACTGTCAAAGACTCCAGTTATTCTTACAAGGACATAAGGATCAAGAGGGAGTCCACCCACCAAAAAAACAAAGATAAGTATTTAATTGTCATTTCTTGTATATCTACTTACATAAATGATATTGTTTAGTTGTATACATATTAATATTCAGTTGATGTACTATGCATGATTGTGTGCCTGCATTTATGAACAATATACTACAAACTTACATGTGATGGGTAAGTAGTCGATGGTGTTGTACAACATTCCATTGCTACTTATCTACAATGAAACCTCTTTGTTGACATATTGGGAGTAGTGCACAATCTTAATAAATGTTATGGTAGAGATGGAAGGCATCTATAAAGTTACCGTATGTATATGGATATGGATGAATGTTGTAGAATTGGATAAGATAGTTGCATGATCATGTGACATATAAATTTTAGAATTTGTCGCTATTAATATGCTTTTTCAAATTATGAAATGTTTCTAATCATGCAACTGAATTTGACTTATAGGAAAGATCGTGTACAATCACCTACAAGAAAAAGAAGAATGGGACTTGTTCCAATTAACAATTGACACCAGTTTAGCTAGAAGATTCACTCCAAAAAACATATATGAAGTGGAACTTAAAGCTCCCAGGGTTAGATACATCATGGAAGAATAAAGATATTTAAAACAATATAAAGGATCATGATATCACAAAACCATAGAAATTAGTAGATCCACCTCAAGAGATGAACACCATATTGGGCATGAGATATCATCCAAGATGAAGAAAATTATGATGGGACTTCCAAAGAAAGTAAAAGGACTAGGACACACTCTAGTTATGTAGCACTATTGAGTGACATCATTGATATAAGCCCTTCCAAGCTATTGATGGCACTGGTTTGTTTATAGACCTCAGAACCGAGAACTAAAAACTAACAGGCCCAACTTTTTCCTATTAAACAACTTATGGCTCTGTATAACCTCCTTTCTGCACTTTAGCAGATCACGGAAATTGGCTTATCGCTTTTCAAAACAAGGTTTCCTCCTTTTTCCCACTTTCCCAATTTCTAATTTCCAATTCGGGTTGCGGAAGTCGGATTATCGACTTTCGAAATAGGTTCTTCGCACTTTTGTGCTTTCCTAATTCTAATTTCCGACTCAAAATGTGGAAGTCAGATTATCGAATTTCGAACCTATGTTTCCACACTTCTTCACTTTTCTAGTTCTGCTTTCCAGTCCAAGATGCGAAAGTCAGCTTTTCAATTTTTGACGCTCACACTCCTTCAATTCCTAGTTTTTGGATTCCGCACAGTGCTTCTTCCCGCACCGTTGATCTGCGTCTAGATGTGATCACAATTTTAACTTTGTGGAACTATGTCTCCTTACTGTGGAACTTAACTCTAACCATGGATCTATCCAATATCTATCTTGCAATGCACAGACACCGTCGATTTACTGTGCGTAAATCATTTCTCATCCTCTGCACGAATTACACCAACTATGAAATATTTGTGCATATAAAGAATTATAACTCTGTAAAACAAAAATACAGGATTCGATCCTATTCACAAAGAAACCTCTTATTCTTTATTAAAAGAGAGATCAATACAAACATATATCATCAAAATCTGTATATGCTCCAGGATTCTTAATCCGAGCTAACCCCTTTGATCTAACCTCAAACCTCTTCATTATAGTCAAGCTTCTGTGAACTTTTCCAAAAGTTCTTCGAGCTACCCAAGCTCCCGTGAGCTACCTAAGCTTTTGTGAGCTAACAAGATTTGTAAGATAAAGCTAAGATGATTAATCAAAATAACATAGACTATATTTATTACAAATGAAGTTCTATTTTCCATATCCTACGTAAAAGGAACAGAACCCTTATTCAACTCTACTGACCCTATGAGTCATCAGTGATTCATTAACTAACTGCTACAATCACTTTGCTAACCAACTAATTCAAACTTATCATTTACAAGTGGAAGGACTGAGTGTCCTTATCCAAATTTATTCAGCTTTACATAAACAATTTATTCATGTGTGAGACTCTAGGTCTCCTTAGGGTTCAGCTAAATTTGGTGAAGTCATGGATAACTTCATCTTCATGAGCCTATGCTCCTGCATCAGACTCCCCAACTTGAAACTGTTCATGGGCTCCTGTCCATGAGCTCCCTCCCTACTGTTTTTCTATAGGTTTTATGCAGATACCCAAAGTGTAAATTTGGACAATGTTCTCATTTTGAACAGTCCCTTCAGCCATGTCTTCCATCTCTGTGTTTGTAACTGGTCCTTTGGTTATTCCATTATATGTTGGGAATTCTTTGAATATTCAAGTTCTTCTTTCCTTTGACCTGCAAACAAGTTGTCAACTAGTTCTCCTTCATCTGCACATAAATTAATCAAATTTCTTGTCACATAAGCAAACATAAAATATATGAACATAAATACATATTTCATCCTAGAATTCTGTGTCAAAACTCTTTGGCCTTCTTCTCTTCTACTTGCCTCTATCACATCACTATCCTTAGTGATTTATTTAACCATAAACTTTCCATCATCTTTTTTGACTTCATACTGTGCTTCCCCCATAAATGTTATGCTTGCATTTGACATTTTTTGTTGTTCTGTTCATTCCTTCAGCCAATTAGTGCACCCCTTGTTAGTCATTTCAATTTCAAAATCATTTACTTGTGAAATTACTTTTACCTCATCTTTAGCTTTCCAATCATTCACAATCCTCTTGTCAGTCATCAGCAACAATTGACTATTGACTTCCTCTTTCTTACCTCTGAATGGTTGAATACTATGTTTCTTCCCATTCATTTCAAAGGAATAGAAATTCCTCTTTCCCTCATGTACCAATTCTCTGTCAAACTTCCAACCTAATAAAACATGGCAAGCATCCATTTCTATGATGTCACATTTTACCTCATCCTGATATTTTCCAATCTGAAACTTTACTTGACATTGTTCATTCACAAGAACTTGTTGACCTTTATGCATCCATGCAACTCTGTATGGTTTTGGATGTACTATCATATTTAAATTCATCTTTTTCACCATTTCTATAGACACCAAATTATCAGTACTACCACTATCAATAATCAACTTGCAGCACTTACCTTCAGCTTTGCAAACTATCTTAAACAGGCTCCTCCTTTGAACTAACTCAAAAAATTACCTTTTTCAACAACAAGGCTTCACCTTGTTCAGGGTAATTCATAGCCATCTCTAATTCCTTTGGAGCTTCAGGTTCAGCTTGCACTATTTGTTCTCCTCTCTATCTTGCAACATTCTCAGTACAATCCCATGACATATGGCCAAGTTTCCCACATGTGTAACATCTTACTTGTCCACCTCTTCCTCTGCCTCTTCCTCTTGAAGCAATTCTTCCACCTTTTTTATCATTATCTCTATCAGACTGTACTTGCTAGTTTTCACTACTAGCTTCACTTGTCTGTTGTTGTTCCCTTCCTCCATAGCCTCTCATCTTTGCTTTCTGATTCTGTTTTCTCATCAGCTTCTCCTCGGCCTTCAAAGAAACCTAATATCATTCCTCAATAGATCTTAATGACAACAAACCCAGTTCATCTTTTATATCAAATCTTAGACCAATAATATACCTATCTAACTTCTCAGGTGTATCTTCCATATGTCTAGATCTAATATTTACCTTCTAAAATTCCCCAGTATACTCCCTAACTTTCATTGACTTTTGTTTAATATTTTGCATTTTCCTAAACAAAATCAACTTTTAATCCTCAGGAATAAATTTACCTTTCAATTTAGCTGTCATTATGTTCCAGTTATTGATCCTGGATTTGTTTTTGAAGTTCTTTCCTCTTGCACACCATCCCACCACAAGAATGCATGCCCTCTTAACCTTGAGACAACAAATCTAACTTGCTTTCCCTCCTTGAATTCAGCATAGTCAAAGTGTTTGTTCATAGCATCGATCCAATCAATTAACTCCTTTGGATCCAAGCTTCCACCGTAGAATGACACGTCAGCTCTTGAACTAGAGCCTGCACCAAAAATAGACCTAAACATTCTTACCTCGGGAGTTTCAGTAGTTGTTTCCTCCTCCTCTTTAAGTATCTCTTCATCACTTGTATCTCCAGTGTGCTCATGATGTATGCTAGTTTCTAAGGCTTCCAGCCTTGGTCTCAGAGTTCTTATCTCCTCTCTTAATTCTGCATTTGCAACATGTATTCCTCGCCTGCCTGGACCTCTTCCAACTCTGACCTCCATCTCCTGACACAACAATTCACTACTGGACACAATTTTCATGTCACTAATGTCTTACTCTGGATCTATTAGTAATATAGGAGTAAAAATAACCTTGCTTTTCATATAAAAAAATTACTCCAACCTCCTAAACTAACAATTCATAATCTTTCCAAAAAAAAGAGTTATTGTGACCACACTCTCATACCTTCACGTAGAATCCCTTTTCTTCTCTGATACCATTCTGAATGAACTGGTTTTTTTACAGACCTCGGAACCGAGAACTGAAAACTAACAGGCCCATTTTTTTCTTGTTAAATAGCTTATCGCATTGTCTAACCTCCTTTCCGCTCTTTAGCAGATCGTGAAAATTGGCTTATCAATTTTCAAAACAACGTTTCCACCTTTTTGCCACTTTCCCGATTTTTAATTTCTTGTTCGGGTTCCGCAAGTTAGATTATCAGCTTTCGAAACAAGTTCTTTGCAATTTTGCACTTTCCCGATTTCAGATTTCCGATTCAAAATGCGGAAGTGTGATTATCGACTTTCTAACCTGCGTTTCCGCACTTCTTCACTTTTCTGGTTTTGATTTTGGCCCGGGATCCAGAAGTCAACTTTTCAATTTTTGACGCTCCCATTCCTCCAATTCTCAGTTTCTGGATTCCACATAGTGCTTCTTCCTGAATCGTCGATCCTTTGCAGATTTGTTCTCAGTCGTTGATCTGCCTCGAGATGCGATCATGGTTTTAACTTTGCGGATCTATGTCTCCTTGCTGTGGAATTTAACTTAGACCATGGATCTATCCAATATCTATCCTGCAATGCACAGACACCGTCAATTTACAGTGTGTAAATCATTTCTCGTCCTCTACACAAATTACACCAACTATGAAATCTTTGTGCATATATATAATTATAACTCTATAAAACAAAAATACAGGATTCGATTCATATTCTCAAATAAACCTCTTATTCTTGATTAAAAGAGAGATCAATACAAACAGATATCATCAAACTCTGTGTATGCTCCAGGATTCTAAATCTGAGCTAACCCCTTTGATCTAACCTCAAAACTCTTAATTACAGTTAAGCTTCTGTGAGCTTTCCCAAAATTCTTTGAGCTACCCAATCTCTCGTGATCTAACTAAAGTTCTACAAGCTAACAAGATCTATAAGCTAAATCTAATATGATTAATCAAAATAACATAGAATCGATTTATTACAAATGAAGTTTTGTTTTCCAGATCCTACATAAAAGGAACATAACCCTTATTCAACTCTACTGACCCTATGATTCATCAGTGACTCATTAACTAGATGCTACAATCACTTTGCTAACCAACTAATTCAAACATATCATTTACAAGTGGAAGGACCGAGGGTCCTTATTCAAATTTATTCATCTTTAAATAAAAAATGTATTAATGTGTGAGACTCTAGGTCTCCTTAGGGTTAAGCTAACTTTGGTGAAGTCATCGATAAATTCATCTTGATGATCCTATGCTCCTACATCACCTATGAAGAAGAATCTGAGAAGAAATGGAAGGAGACTATGGTGAATGATGTCTAGGATGTGGTTTCGAGTCCTGAAGGAAAGTATGTAGTTTCTTCCATGTGGATCTACAAGATCAAGTATGCAGCAGATGGAAGCATCAAGAAGTACAAAGCAAGGTTCATGATTTCTCTCAAAAAGAGGGAGTATATTATAATGAGATATACTCCATTGACGAGACACACTTCTCGAGAGAAGTAGAAGTATCAAGAAAAGAATCACATGTGCACAAAATGATTTTGCGAGCACAGAAGGATTTTGCAAGCTCAAAAGGAACCCATGCATAAGCACATACAGTTACATGAGGATCTTTACTATCATCTAGAGTGATGGAGATCTCAACCTTTGCTACAAGGTTGAAGATGGAAGCCTACTATGGATGACAAGCTCACATATCGATGCAAAAGGAACTTTCAACAAATTTTGAGATAGAGGACCTTCGTATCCAATGAACTTAAGAGATGACATAGATGGATACATAGAATATCAGTAGCATGGGAAGCTACTTGTCACTCCAGTACATAATGTTCTGATACATAGATTACAAAATGCAAAGGGAAGATGATGCTCCACTTTAGAGGGAGTGACTGCAGAATATCTCTGAGTTCAAGAATATTTACATGGTACGGAAAGATGGACAACTGTTACAAATGTTAAATTTAAATATTAAGCTAAGTTAATTTTAGTAAATGTTTGTAATTAAACTAAGAGGTGACTTGAAAATTCACCTCTTTTCCCCACTTAAGGTATAAATACCCGGGGCAATTATTATTGTAAACCATCTTCTTCATATTTATTACTTATACATTTTACATTACGTTTCTTTTCTTCTCCGTCAACATTTCTGGTATTTCATTGGTATCAGAGCCTCTCGGCTCTCGGCACCAATCCACCACCATATCACCTCCGCTACACACCTCCTCTTTACCATCCATGCGCTCACACTGCACTCCATCTCCACCTCCATCCTGTTCCACCATTCCACCTCTCCCCAGCACCCCTCCTCCCGCCTCCTCTCCAATACCAATTTAATATTAAATAAATTATTAATATTAATATATTTTTATTAATATTATTAATTATTAATATTATTGTTAAACAAAACTATATTATAATAATAATTATTATTATAATTATTTTAAAAAAAATCATGGCGGGCTGGCATCATATCACAAACAAAAATAAATCCACATTTAGCGCTGAGAAAATTCCAATCACAAGATCAATGGATGCTCAGTTCGACCAAATCAATGAGAATATTAACAAGAACCACAAGGAACTCCACGCAAAGATCAAACAAACGAGTGACAATTTGACGTCAACTTGGACACAAATCACGTCACGAATGGAGAATACCTTCCTCACTCTACAAGAAGACCAAAAGAAAAATCAGGCAATTTTAACCACCATCTTGGACAGATTACAAATATCTAATGACCCGCATCCAAACTCTCCAAGAACACCAGAGCAGCCAAATCCTCTATTCAACGTGTCCTCCTCGCACTCATATACATAAGGACGCCAAATGCGGGTGAAAGTCGAGTTACCAAAATATGACGGGGACGAATTACAATGCATAGCATGGATTAACAAAGCCAAGGAATACCTAGACGTCCACAACATCCATTATGAAGGTGACAAAATTAAATATGCCTCCATGCATCTAGAAGGAAACGCTTACAATTGGTACTTACAGTGGAAGAACACTGCAAGAATATGTTCTCACAACTGGGCTAGTTTCAGGAATGTCCTCATCAAAATATTCCAAGGCGTTGAAGAAAAAGATTTTTTTTCCAAACTCACAAGGTTACAACAAAAAATCAGTGTCGATGAGTACACCTGTGAGTGGGAAGCATTGTCAACTCGATTCCCAGAGTTAACTGATGACCACCAATTATAGACCTACATACACGGTCTTAAACAGCACATATGTGAAGAACTAGAGTTACATAACATCTCTACCTTGGAGGAAGCACAACGCAAAGCCAGTATTATTGAAAAAAAATTCAAGAAATATGATCATACACATTTCGACAAAGATGACTCCAAAAGGAATCCTTTCCAATCAACATACACAGGAAATACAAGATATACACCGCCACAACTCAGGGAAGAAACGAAGCCCAGTTTAGAGGCCCATAGAATAAAGGAAGGGAAATGTAAGTTCTGTGGAGACAAATGGGATCCTAAGCACCGGTGCTTACAAAAGAAATTGTATGAATGTGAAGCAGAAGAAGGAGAGTTGGAAGTCGAAGAAATAATTGAGAATGAGGTGGATAGTAAAACAGAATACCAAAAATAAATCAAGGACGACACCCCAAAAATATCAATAGCCACTATTATCGGAATCTCCCAACCGCAAACATTGAAGATTAAAGGACATATAAAAAATAATAATGTCACAGGCCTCATCGAATCTGGCAGCACCATAGCTTCGTTAATGACATCCTTGCTAAAATATTTAACTTATTTTTTCATCCAGAACCTAACATGAAGGTTATGGTAGCAGATGGAAAGAAGATTGACAATGTGGGAAAATGTCACAAAGTCAAGTTACAAATGCAAGAATATAACTTAGAATCAGATTTTTTTGTGGTACCACTGGGAGGAGTCGATGTAGTATTAGGAATACAATGGTTACAAACCGTGGGTACATACTCCACAAATCACCAAGAGCATTTTATTGAATTCCAGTCATTTGGGAAGACACACAAATTATATGGGTTCCAACCACCTCTGACACAATTAGTTACATCACAAAAAATGGGAAAACTACTTTCGGAAAGGCGTACCAACATACATACATCAATGCCAAGAAATGGAGCTTCTAACGTGTGAAGGAGACATGGACAAACAAATAGAGATAAAAGAGATAATTAAAAAACACCACAAGGTGTTTCAAGAACTACCCATGGAGATTCCACCAAAAAGAAAGATTGAACACATAATCGAAATAGAACCAGGGACAAAACCTACAAGTACCAAACCATACAGATACCTGCATCACCATAAAAGAGAAATCGAGAGATTAACTCAGGATCTTCTGAAGTGTGGCGTCATTTCAAAAATTAGAAGCTGCTATGCATCTCCAATAGTTCTAGTATGAAATAAGAATGGTTCATTCAGGCTGTGCATATATTATAGAGGACTAAACAAAATAACTATCAAAAATAAATTTCCAATCCCATTCATCAATGAGTTGCTGGATGAACTTCATGGGGCTAAGTGCTTTTCAAAGTTGGATCTCCGATCTGGTTATTACCAAATCAAAGTTAGAGTAGAAGACATATCTAAAACTTCTTTCTACACTCATGAAGGCCATTATGAGTTCAAAGTAATGCCCTTTAGGTTGACTAATGCTCCAACTACGTTTCAAGCTGCAATGAACAAATTGTTCCAGCCATTCTTAAGGAAATTCATACTAGTGTTTTTTTATGACATTCTCATATATAGCAGAACATGGAAGGAGCATTTGGAACACTTAAGTCAAGTACTTACCATTTTGGAAGAAAACAAATTCTACGCGAAGAGGTCTAAGTGCACCTTTGGGAAAGAAGAAGTGGACTACCTAGGTCACAAAATATCAAAGGAAGGTGTCTAGGTTGATCCAAGTAAAATCAAGGAAATCATGGAATGGCCCAAACCTAATAACATATCAAAACTAAGGGGATTTCTAGGCTTAACAGGATACTATCGAATATTTGTAAATAATTACACCCATAAAACCGCCCCTCTCACAAATTTATTGAAGAAAAATTCCTTCCAATGGAATAGTGAAGCAGAAAAATGTTTTGAAACATTAAAATGCATGATGTCTTCAACTCTAGTATTAGCCATGCCAGACTTCACAAAACCCTTTGTAGTAGAGTGATATGCATCAAGGTTTGGATTAGGAGCAGCCTTGATGCAAGAAGGGCACCCAATAGCATTCGAAAGTAGAAAGCTCAACAAGAGAGAAAGTTTGAAGTCCACTTATGATAAAGAGATGCTGGCCATTATACATGCCTTAAAAAAATGGCGACAATACCTTCTAGGGAGAAAAATACTGATAAGAACATACCATAACATTCTTCAATACCTCCTCCAACAAAAAACTTTGTCAACAGAACAACAGAAGTGGATAGAAAAAATTTCTACCTTTGATATGGAGATATTACATAAAAGAGGGAAAGACAATTTAGTCATTGATGTTCTATCTAGAAAGGATGAAGTCCAGACATATGTAATTTTGATCATTATTCAAGAATGGTTGGACGAAATATGAAGAGAATATGCTAAAGATCCAAACACGTGCACCTTAATCAAAGACCCAAATAGAGGTTCAAAATTCGAGTGGTGAAATGGCATCTTGTGGTACAAAGGAAGGATCTATTTAAACCCAACATCAAGGTTTAAAACTAAGGTAATGATAGAATCTCATGATTCACCTGTTGCCAGACATGTAGGTTTTCTCAAAACATATTACAATGCCATACAGTCATTTTATTGGAAAGGAATGCATAAGGACATTCAAAAATATGTAGCCGAATGGGACACATGTCAAAGGAATAAAAGCGAAAATATCATGACTCCAGGGCTACTCCACCCATTGCATATTCTAAAACAAAAGTGGGAGGAAATTTCTATGGATTTTATTGAAGGGTTACCCTTATCAGAGGGTAAGGATAAAATTCTTGTGGTAGTAGATCAACTAACGAAATATGCACATTTCATGGGCATAAAGAAAATTGACTCCGCTAAACAAATCATTGAATTGTTTTGTAAAAATATTTACAAATTACATGGTTTCCCATAAATTATAGTTAGCGACAGAGACGCCAAATTCACAAGCAATTTTTGGAAGGAATTCTGTAAGGAAACAGGGATCACTCTTAATATGAGCTCAGCATATCACCCACAAACCGATGGTCAAACCGAAGTGGTAAACAAGTGTCTTGAAACCTACCTCCGTAGTTTCATCACAGACAAACAGAACAAATGGTTACAATGGCTACATCTCATGGAATGGTGGTATAATGCTACGTATCACACCTCAGCAAAGATGACTCCTTTTCCAGCATTATATAGTTATGAACCACCCCGATGGAAAGAAATCATTCAAGGAAGCACAAAAGTACCCACCATAAAAGATCAACTAGAAGACAACCAACGAATTATGCAAACACTCAAGGATAATTTAACTATGGCACAAAATCATATGAAACAACAAGCAGACCAGCATAGAACCGAGAGATAATTTGAATTAGCAGATTGGGTATTCGTAAGACTTCAACCATACAAACAATTATCACTAAAACAACAAGGAAAGAACAAATTAGCACCTAAATTCTATGGTCCATACCAAATTATACGGAAGATTAGCAACGTAGCATACGAGCTAAAGTTACCAGAGACAAGTCGAATTCACAACGTATTTCATGTATCAAATCTTAAAAAATTGTTGGGTCAAAAAAAATTAGTTCAAACAACACTCTCCACTCTAGATGAAGAAGGGAAACTAATCTTAGAACTAGAAGCTATCATCAACATCAGATAAAGGAGATTATGCACTAGAATGATCAAGGAATGCCTCATTAAGTGGAAGAATTTCCTAGAAGAAGATGCATCATGGGAAACAGATAAATTTGTTCAACAACACCTGTCTTTACCCTGCTTTAAGGACAAAGAAATTTAAAAGGAGAAGGCAATGTTACAAATGTTAAATTTAAATATTAAGCTAGGTTCATTTTAGTAAATGTTTGTAATTAAACTAAGAGGTGACTTGAAAAGTCACCTCTCTTCCCCACTTAAGGTATAAATACTGGGGCAATTATTATTGTAAACCATCTTCTTCATATTTATTACTTATACATTTTACATTACGTTTGTTTTCTTCTCCATCAACATTTGTGGTATTTCAACAACTTCATGGTGGACTTAGGATTTACTAAGAGTAAAGTGGATTCCAACCTTTACTTCAAGGTTGCAGGCGAAATACTAGTGATGCTCCTACTATATGTTGATGACCTATTTCTGACAGGAGAAGGCGAACTCATCATAGACACAAATGGGAATCTTACCACTGAGTTCAAGATGAAATACATAGGGATGATGCACTACTTATTAGGCAAGGAGATGTGGCAGAATACATATGGGATTTTCCTTGGTCAAGGAAAGTATGTCGTGGAGATTCTAAAGAGATTTAGAATGCTTGAATGCAAGGCAATGGCCACACCTATGGCATTAAACTTGAATATAATGTGTGATGCTTCATCATAGAAGTTGATGCCACCAAAAATATGCTTTGTTATGAACACCCTGAGCCGGTTCCAAATGGATCTGAGAAATGTTCACGTGATTGTTACAAAGCATGTATTGAGGTACCTGAAGGGTACAGTTGAGTATGGGCCCAAGTATGACACGAATTAGAAGATTAACCTGCACAGTTATGTTGATTTGTATTGGGCAGGCATCCCCACTGTTAGGAAGAGAAATTCAGGTTGTTGCTTCAATTTGGGATCCAGCATGATCGCTTGGTTTAGTAGGAAGCAGTCTTGCGTGGCATCAAATACAACTGAGGTAGTATACAATGCAGAGAGGAGCAGTGAATCTCTAGTATGTGGTGATGGACAAGAAGATAGCCGATGTGTTGACCAAGCCATTAGCCAGAAGAAGGTTTGAGTACTTCAGAGAAATACTTGGTGTGATCCAGAACAAGGTCCCTAGAAAGAGGGAGTGACGAGTTCTAGCATGGTCAGAGACACATATTGTATTGGTGACGTAATCAGTCCTGGTGCTCCCATGCTAGAGATGACGATAGAAAGGAAGATGCAGATGCATGAGATCTCACATGGGAAGGTAGACAAGTTGTTCTTGAATGTAAAATATCATGGCATGGTACACAGGTTGTTCGGATGTAGTCTGTCTTATGGGTTAACCTCGGATGTAATCAGTCCTGGCATGGTACATAGGTTATCCTTGGATGTAATCAGTCCTAGTATGGGTTTTCCTTGAATGTAAAAGATCCTGGTGTGGTACATAGTTTGTTTAGACATAATCAATCATGTAGGTTGTCCCAGAATGTAAAATATCTTGAAATGGTAAATACGTTGTTCGTATGTAATAAGTCATGGAAGGTTATATTTTGATGGAAACAATCCTGGCATGGTACACAATTTTTCTTTAGATGTAATAAGTCCTTAAGGTTGTCTTGGAACATAAAATATCCTTGCGTGGTACACAGGTTGTTTGGACGTAATCAGTCTGTGTGTGTGTTCTCATGTTGGAGATGATGAGAGGCCACAAGGCACTTGGTGTGTTCCAAGATGGGGAGTCTTTCACCTTATCTAGAGATGTATTCAAAATACTATTGGAAATATATTCACTGAATTTCCCTTTTCTGACATTACAAGTTTTTATAGGGGATAATTATTGATCTATTCCCTCACTTCTAACCATTTTTTGTAATGGATCAATAGATGCACTTATCCCAAAATCCATCGGTTTTTCACCATTGGAAAAAACATATGTAGGTATATTTCCAATATATGATTTTAAATGAAGTTTTTTTACAGCATCACAGTAAGAAGGGGTTTGTCCCCTATCTCTTGGAGACTCGAAACAAGTATCCCATCCCATAGGTCCAACAAAGGCCCTCGATGCCCCCTTTTCACCAAATAAATCTGATTATTTTAGAGGTTCAGTCTAAGATTCCCCAGGCACCTTGATATGGTTGTGTAGATCAACCCTAGTGTGACCCAAAACATTTTCTTAACCCATTTCAGCTGATGGATTATATCCATTATTCACCCCAGCGCTAGGGTTTATAACTATATCTGGATTCAATAAAACCCAAGATCTCTTTGGATATGGATCCCCTTCTTTGGTTTCCTAGGTTTTGTATATCAACACCGTAATAGGAAACATTCCCCATAGAATCCCCTTTTATTTCTAGGGAAATTGTGAGTTTTAATTCATGATACGATAATGTTGAGACAAAAGCAAGATCAAAAATCTGGAGCTTACCAACTAGTAATGATGGATTTGAGGATTTATCTAGAACCTTGTTAGAAGAAGAGGGATCCACATTCCTCACCTTAGTAGAAAGAATTTTTGGTTCACTACTATCATCCAAAGACCAAGCTTGTATTTCCTCTATAGAATATTCACAACCTTGTTGGCAATGGTTTTGGGTAAGTGAGTTCCGCAGCATCGCGGAGGCTGTGCAAGCCCACGTGACACTGCATAGGACCAAATCAGCATGATAGGTAGAAGAATAACCATTTTTGGAATTTCTTATGCAATTTTGTATCGATTGAACACATTTTTTCGATATAGGTCACTAGTTTGTTAGAAGTTAGTTAGAAGTGGACCTTGGATGTAAAGGCACAAGCCTATATATAGAGTTATAATTGCAATTGTAAATCATCATTGATGCCGAAGATCAATCAATCAATCCATTTTGTGATCTGATAACTATGTGTGATCTTGTCGCTTCATTTTGTTCTTGAGTAGTTTTGGCTTGTCTGTGTCAACCAGCTATTGAATCTTGGGTTGTGATCATTCTCCTGCTGTGGAGAAGTACTGTATGATTTGGATCTATTGTATAGAAGTAATATGACATGATGGATGTTACTCTAAATTGATCTTGTCTCTTATTTCTTTCATGTCTTTATGTGTTGCGATGTCAATGATGGATGTTTACTGAATCTGTTGTATGAATGGATGAAACTACTACGATGAATAAGTGAATGATGCGATCTGTTAGCGATCTCTTAGTTATGTTGATAGATCTATGATGAATGTTGCGATACTAATTAACTATCTCTGAAGAATCTGATGATTATGCTGTTGAGTCATTGATACCCTATCCTTCCTTATTACTGCTAGAAACTTGGTTCTAACAGCTCTCCCTCGAACATCTCGGGTGAGACTTCATCCGCTCTATGGGTGTTTCCAGGCAGGGTGAAACCTGTCTGGGCCGGTGCTCAGGGAGATCGTCCTAGTTGGGTGTTGATAGAGTGAGAACCCTTGTCGACGAGGCTTTGTTGGTGGGTTTTTTCCAACAAATGGTTATGTTGCCGAGACCTTGTTGTGACTGAAGGGAGGATATGTTGTGGCATCTAACTAAACTGAAGATTGAAGATTGGTTTGATCTAAATATACGAGAGTTTGCTGAAATAGAGAATCATAATTCAAATTTGTCGATAAACGATTGGCTAGCCAGAAGTTGTTGATGTATATGTAACTTCGGAATGTATTCTTCCATGTATCTTATGTATTGTAACCCGATGTTTATTCCAGGATGTTTATATTATGTATTTGAGTCATGTGGTCATGCCCCGATGTTCCGATCGGGAGGATTAATAATGTAAACAAGTCATGTCAAGTCATTAGGTAAGTGCCCACAGTTTTGGGTCACTCGAGTTATTATACACTAATTAAGGTGTAGGCTCGGGTAAGTAATGTTAGCTCGAGCCTACGTTTGAAAATGCAATTCAAGTGAACGGAAGAATATAAATAAAGAGTGAGACTCTCTATTTATCACACACATCATTCACTCTCTTAAGTGAGGGGCACTTGTGGAGGAGGAAATATACTGGGACAAGAAGGCCACTGCTGTTGGGAGATCTCTTACTGTTTTGGTGCTGATTTTATCTCTAAGGAAGTTGCGGGGCTTTCTCCTTTATGGTTTCCCTGAGGAAGACTCTTTGTGTCTCTTGTCTCTTGTGATGTGCTTATGTTTATTGCTTTGCTTGTTATTCTCTCAGTGAAAAGATCCTAAGATCATAATGCCAGCTTAATTGTTGAAAAACTAACATGGTATCAGAGCTAACCTGAGAAGAAGACACTGTGCAGCTGCGGGAACTAGGGCTTCCTATTTTGTGGACTTTTCTCCACATATTTTCAGCAAAATTAATGTGGAACAACTCTCCTCCTTAGGGCGCATCTTTCTGTCGAAACAGAATCCAATTCTGAGGTTTTTTAGTTTTGGACCTGTCACTGGGGTCGAAAATTAGGGCTTTCTACAGAAGAGGAATTTTTGAGTGAGACCTGCATATGATTTTTCTCCTCATCAAAACCAAAGTTTAGAGACCTGGATCAAGAAATTTGGTTGGGTAAATCTTCGGGAAAGTCAAACCCTAGTTTGACCCCAAGCTAGAGAAACCCTAAATACTAAAACTGCTAAGTTTTTCTACAGTCGCTGTATTCTGATATTGGAGAAGTTTCAGGAGCTCCAAATTGCAGGGTCCAAAGATAAAATAGTGATGAAGCCTGTATCCAAAATTCAGACTCAGATTCGCTGTATTCCAGGAGATATTATCTCTCCAATTTAGGGTTCCAGCCTCTTCCAGAATTCATCCCTAAACAGGACATCTGGGGAGATCTGCAATATCTTGGGATATAGAGGTCCAAATGAAATTCCTGAAGATTTTCCAGAAATGGAATGGACTATACTTCCATTTTTCTGAATATCAGACTCATAAGATGAACCAGTGACACGTGGCATGCCGTACAACTTCGCTGCTCTGAACAGTCCTGTAACATGTCACCTTGGGAAAAGGATCATAAATCCCAAATGGTGAAACCAATTCTGATAAAACATGTGGTGTTGGATCAGAGACATGTGAGGTTACCTCAGTGAAAAATTTCAGACACATAGGAGTAGTAATGTCAGAGATATCATAGAAACAGTAATAGGAATTTCTGCAGAAGAAACTAAAAAATTAGGGCTTCCTGTTCCGGGAGCTTCCCTCCACTATTTTCAGAAAAGGAGTACATTGGACAACTCCATTTGAAGAGATCTATCTGTTTATCCAATCGGATATGAAATATTCCAATTTTTGAAAATTAGGGTTTCTATGACAAACCCTAGATCAGCCAGCTCCGAGACAAGGACGGACACCTCAAATCGGTAAGATCTAATCCTTTGCTATTTCCATTTGAGGTTCTCATTTCAAAGTGATCTATCACATCAGCTTGGTGACAAGCTTGGGGAAGTTGAAAATATTGGGGAAGTTGACAACTTCCAAGTATATGATCTCTCTAAAGAAAATGGATTGGACACCTACATGAGTATGGAGGTTCCAGTTTCAGAGGGAGACGAGGTTAGAAGCCTTTCACAAGAAGAACTTGGTCAAGGCGAAAGAAGACATCATGCTCATGCTGCAGAGGATGATGAACTATCCAGAAAGAGATCCAAATATGAAAGTGAATATTCTTCAAGCGAGGATGAATATGTTCTGATATCAGCTCTCACAGGTAACATTACTCATGGAAGTGATGATTGGTTTATAGACAATGGGGCTTCCAAACATATGACGGGATTCAAGGAATCCTTTGTAAGACTGTCAGAACATGAATCACCTCACAAGGTGAAGCTAGGAGATG